>CM077163.1:52014262-52415212 GCA_039583875.1 Platanthera guangdongensis
GGTGATTGTTGGAGAGGTAGGTCTTAAGGACGTTGTATCGAGTCCGGCTTACGGTGAGTTGTGTGCTTGTTAGAGTGGTAGGTTTTAAGGACGTTGTATCGTGTCTGCTGTTCTTCTATATTGATTTTTTTTTCATTCGGATTTGGGAGCCAACCCGACCCCTTTTCGCTCGCTTTTGGTCGGAGCCCACCTATCTTACTTTATGTCCTGTGACTATTATTTCTATTAGCGTAGTCGAGCACGTATCACAGTCTCCCTACATCATCATTTCTCTTACTCAATCTCTTTCTAAAGTTCTAGAGAGAGGTGAGAGCAAGAAAGAAGAAGGAGGCTAGATCCGGTCACCGACGGAGCTTCGGTGCTCCAAATCGCAAGCCAACTTCGATCTACGAGACGAGGACAACGCGGTGCTTTTTCATCCGCATAATTTTCATGGCGCCAAGAAAAATGCTAGGGTAACGATTCTCATCCTAGGACATGTGAAGTCCTCTTTTCCTTGCATAGGATGCCGCTCTCGCGAGTTTGCGGTGAGTTTGAGGCGTTCCTTCGGGTAGACATGAATAGTCCCCGTTATGTACACGTAGAGTCCGTAATCGAGAACGGACATAGGCATGATGTGTGAAGCCTACCCGGACAAGTTGGTATGGATCGGTGATGTTGCATTGCATGAATTGCCGAGAGACTCTTGCTCGAATGGTGTGTTTTTCGGGTTTTCTATGCGGTAGATTGCAACAGGGAGCCTTGGGGACTAACTCCTAGGTGCACACGGAAAACTGGGCAAATATGTGATTCTGCCAACATGGTGGCCTGGGATCCAACTTGAACATAAACGTGTTATGTGAAGTGTGTGATGGAAACGGGACTCAGAGAGGTTTGACCCGCGCATATGGCTTAGAATTGACGTTGCGATGTGAGCAACGTGTTAGGAGGAACCGTTCCCCCTCTATGTCGTTCGGTGGGAGCCGTTGACATAGATGGAGGGTCTTCGAGGTCTATGACTTAAATTGACGTGACCCATGCCGGGAAGACAAAAATGCTCGCAAGATTGGCCGTCCAAGTTGCAGTGGTGAGACCGAGATGTCTATGGCTTAAATTGACGTGACGTTGACTGGTTCACCGAGAATGTGCCCTGAGTGCACGGGGTGTGTGGTCATGCGTGCCCAAGCCTGTGATGAAGTGTTTACACTATACTGCTTGGTTATGCTAACAAAGTGCAGGGAATGGAGCATCGCGCCCCTAGTTTGAGGGCGGGATCATTATAATTTGGTCAGCATAGCTGACCGTTGCTTTTGTTTGCCACCGTTACAGTGGATTATTGTTTGCAGGTGCTGCGGAGCCAAGTGGTAAATAGCGGGCAAAAGTCCATGTTGCTGAGCCGGCCTCGAAGGCCTAATTATTGAGTGTTTACTTGCTTTATTCATGTGTGACCGCCCTGTGTGCCGAGTTTTGGAAAACACTGTAATTTGAGTAAACAATTGTAAGGCCTTAAGGCCATTGTACTTGTGTATTGTACGCTCATTCCTATTGGATTTTTTGTGGACATTCATGCTAATGTTGAGTTTCTTTGTTTTGCACCTTTAAATTGCTTCCGCTAGAATGTACTCTGTGTAGTACGTTGATTCTTAGTTGGATTTTTCTATTGAGTAACCTCCCGATCTGTCTGTGGTATATGACGTCGGGCCCGGCCGGACCTACTGCTATATGTTATGCGACAGATAGGGGGTGTTACATCCTCGGCGGTGGCCGGCCTCAAGGGCTGCCTTGGCTGGCCCTTGCAAGCGGGTCCCCCCTCCCATCCGCTCGACGTGGAGGGGTGGGGGTTGTCCGCCGCCTCGGGCCAACTGTGTTTCATGGGCAGGCCCTTTTTTAGCCTACGAGTAGAGCCGTCATTTATCTAAAAAATGATGATCTGCATGTCCAAATCCGAACGAATCTATTGGTCTGACTGGTAGTTATTCAGTGAAATTTTCGTGACGCACTTTTAAAAGTCTATAAATAGCTTCTTCTCTACTTCATTTGGATCTTTTCCAAACTAAAACTTTCTCTCTCTCTACTCCCCGACAATCTCTCTACCTTCTCTCCTCTCTTTATAAAATTTTCATCAAGGACCGCCAAGGAACTTTATTAAGGCCAATCATGACAGACAAAGTTGCCCCGAGATCCGTCAAGCACTTGACAGTGGACGGACTCACATCAATCACTCTCAATCCTCGGTTGTTCACAAAGCGTGGAAGTAAGTGACACGCCCTCTCAGTGATGTCGAGGAGATCCCGTCAAGACAGTCAAGGTCACATGTTCCCCACGCGTGAAGGGTCAAGACAGCCAAAAAGTACGGAGCCCTGTCACACTTATGAGCTGTCACTTAAAATCAAAAACCGCAAACTGAACTGGAACCGAACTGGAACCGCAAAGAACCAGACGAACCATTCGCAAGTTATTCCGGTTCAGGTTTGAATTTTGGAACCATGAACAACAATGGTCTGGGTGTGGTTCTTACAGTTTATTATCCGGACCGGAACCGGAACCGGAACCGGAACCGCAACATACAAGTCTCAAGCGGTTTCAACATTTTTAGACCCGATTCAAACCGGACCGAAGTAGAACCGAACCACAACATGTTTATTATTATTATTATTATTATATATTTATGTCTTATTTTATAATTTAACTATAATATTTATACTTACTATCACGTATGAAGCTGGTGCAGTTGAACCCAAACCGCAATTGTACTAAAGGGGGTCGATTTTGGACCGAACAAAACTTCACCCGCATAAAAAAAACGTTTGAATTTTTGACATTGTGCAGTTTGCAGTCAATTTTTGCAGACCACTTTTGACTTTTTATACAGTTATATAATATATTTTCAATTTCACTTACATATTTTTTGAAATATTTTATTTAAAAAATATAGAAGATATGCAACTGTTATTTATTACTAATTATGAAAGACAACATATTTGTAGCCAGTTGTTACCGTTGAGCATGACGACGAGACATGCACAAGCCAACTAGAAGTCGTGACAAGTCTACACCGTAGAGGCGATGAGACTATTCCACCGATCGTTGAAAAAAACGTCGAGAAGTGTGCAACATAATTATTTCTATTTGCGACGTTGTTTTGAGTTTTATTATTTGAAGCCCGCTTTTATTTCATTTCGTCCAATTTGATTTTGCTTTTAATTGAAACCGATTAGAACCGGACCGAACCGCAAGGAACCGGACCGAACCGTTAGTGACTGATTTGGTGTGGGTTCTTGTTGAAACATACAGAACCGTTGACATGACGGTTCCAAAATTAAGCTGAAACCGGACCAGAACCTGAATCGGGCAAACCAAATAAGGTTTTGGTTCTAATTTAAAGAATCGTTATCTTAGTGGTTCGTTCTTGATTTTAGTAGAACCGGAACCGAACTGGAACCGTGACACCTCTAGTCACACTCAGTGTTCTCCCTCTCATCTGTTCAAATGAATGAGCAGCGGTCTGTTGCCTTGCCTTCACTCGAACAACTTTGTAATAAAACTGAATAGTGTATTTTCACCCCGATTGTGGGTTCTCCACACAATCAAGTCCCTCTCTCACAGCTCTGTGAAACTCTGACTGTTTGCAGCTTGTCAGCGGGATAGGACGGTTCATAAAATCCGTCTACCATGAGCCTCGAGCGGAACACATCACAAATATATAAATATTTTTAATGCATAAAGATAAATCAAAATATAAATTATAATAAATATATGAGTGATAATACACAAGGTGCAAGAGAAGCCCGCTTGAATACGGACGAAACCGCCAAATGATGATGCATACTTGTATGGAGACAAAACTAGCACAATGATGTCCCGCAGCCTGGATGTGTACAAAGCCCGCCAAATAATGCAAGGAAAAATGTCATCAGCTGAATATTTTCTTCCGCCAAATAATGCCGCTGGTCTAACAATGTTATCATGTAAATGTTACGGCCATTCAATAATAACTCGGAAAACTTATATCCTTGTATGTGAAGACAGTGAAGTGGGTATTTTAATTGCCTATTTGTTTCTTTGTTTGAAAGAAAATAATGCCATATATAAATTATGTTTTAAATTTTTTGAGCAGTTTAATTTAGACAAATATTTCAAATCTAGACATAATTGGAGAATTATTATTATTACATATATCGTCTACTTTACTTCTGATTTTATCCAAATCAAACAGTTGGTTATTCATAACCAATTAAACCGGGTTGAAAAATTTGCAACTGCGCCCGGGTTCTCTGCGGTGTCCTTTGACCCATCTTCCACCTCCAGTCCTACGGCTCCCAATCTCCCACCCAAATCTCAGCGGAGCGCATCCTCTCCCCGGCGACGACTCTCCCGACGGCAAGGCTTCTCTGTATTTCACGCCATTCCGAAAGTGATAGGGGAGTTTATCCCCCTCCCCCTCCCGTCCCCAAGCAGAATTACGCTTGATTTAGGTTTAAAAAATACTATCACAGGCATTTCATTGAAAAGGTTGTGGACAATCAGGGATGGGGAGAGAAGGACGTTTTCGAATAGGACACGAGTAGAAAAAGAGGGTGGGAGGAGACTGCCAGCGCATCTTGGGTTTTTTTTTTGTGACCTAGAATTCTGCGCAGTTCGTTGTTGGGATCTTGCGCTTGCAGATCTGAGTTGGGGGATTTCGCAGCTGTGAAGTACATTCATACATGGACGCCGGCGTGCCCTCTTCTCCCGGGAAGTTAAGTCGAACAAATCCCACCACCATCACCTTCGCCTCCTTCGCTGGCATCACTCTTCCTACCCAAGTTTTTGTTCTGGACCTTCTGCGCTGCCGCTGTCTTCTTCCTCTTCTTCCTCGCTTCCCCTCATTTCTCATCCTCTTCATCGGCCTCGTTGCATTCGTCTTCGTCTACCGAGCGCCGGTCCCTTCGCACCTCATCTTCGTCCTCCCCTGCTGGGGCGGCACCGAGTGGGAGAAGCGCGTGCTCTCGTCCGCCCGCATCCGGCGTCGCCCATTCGGCATTTCTGTCTGGTCACGGGTGCTGCCGCTTCGTTGGCACGCATGCAATTAACTCCCTAAAGCGCCGCGGCGACGGCGTAGTTGGCCTCGATAACTTCAACGACTCTACGATTCCTCTCTGAAGCGCGCTCGCCAGGTTCTACTCTCTCACTCCGGCGTCTTCCTTGTCGAGGGCGACATCAATGACGCCCTCTTCTCCGCAAGCTCTTCGATCTCGTCTCCTTCACCCACGTTCTTCACCTCGCGGCCCAGGCCGGCGTCCGGTACGCGATGAAGAATCCCGGGTCATACGTCCACAGCAACGTCGCCGGCCTCGTCTCGATTTTCGAAGCGTCCCGCTCCGCCAACCCCCAGCCGGCGATTGTCGGGCTTCCTCCTCCTCCGTGTACGGCCTCAATACCCGGGTTTCCTTCTCAGAATCCCATCGAACGGACAACCCAGCTTCCCTTAACGCTGCCACAAAGAAGCCGGGGAGGAGATCGCACATGTATACAACCACATATATGGCCTCTCCATTACCGGCCTTCGGTTTCTTCACCGTGTATGGTCCCTGGGCCGCCCGGACATGGCCTACTTTTCTTCACGAAAGACATTCTCGCCGGCAAACCAATCACCATCTTCCAAGGCCCTGACAGCGCTACAGTCTCCAGAGATTTCACTTACATTGACGACATAGTACAGGGTTTGCCTCGCATCGCTTGACACGCACAAAAAGCACCGGCAGCGGCGGAACAAAGCACGGGCCCGCCCAGCTTCGTGTCTTCAACCTCGGCAACACCTCTCCGTCCCCGTCTTTGAACTTGTTTCTATCCTCGAGCGTCACCTCAAGGTCAAGGCCAAGCGTAAGTTTGTGAAGATGCCAAGGAACGAGATGTGCTGTCACCCATGCCAACATTACTTTAGCGAAGAGGAGCTCGGCTACCGTCCGAAGACTAATTTGCAGACAGGGCTGAAGAGATTCGTGAAATGGTACCTAGAATACTACACCCCTTCTAATGGATCATACTTGGCCAAGAAGGGCAGAGGCGGGAGCAGCAGCAGCAACTCCAGCTGATGGGAAAAAAACCCCTGGTCAGAATTACTTTGCTTGAAAATTTGTCTCATTTTCTGCATATTGATTATGCTATTTGGAATTCTTTCCTTCTTCCTCCTCCTCTTCTTTATTTGACTTGGTGGATAGTTTCCTTCGTCTGGGCTTAGTTGGCTATTTCCAAATTGTAGTAGTATTCCTATTTATGGGGATAACACACCGATGATGAGGGCAGAGACTGGGATTCTTTTGGAGAAGAATAGGAGGGTGGTTTGAATTGGCGACTTTTTTTTGCTGGACATTGTTGTTTTGTTAACCTTAATATATATAAGGAAGAACATATTTGTTTATGGTTCACCTATTTTTAATATTTATTTTAAATGAATGCCATGCTACTCCACTACAATCCATTTCGCTTGTTTTTTTGTTTTGTTTTTGCATTTGTATATGTATTATGAGAAACTTGTTAATCAGTTAATTTGTGTTTATTGAATGCTCCATTTAGAAGAGGATTGGGCTCTTATTAGTCTGTCATATCATCCTAATGTTTTGTAGTTTGTGGTTTACACTAACAAATTTGACATGTTCATATGATCATATGTGGAAGAATGGTAGAATAGACCTTTAATTGCTTATTGTTGCTTTGGTGGTTGTCATGTATGTGTTATATTTTGCCTATTTATTATGTGAGGGTGTACTATAATAGGTAGAAACTGTGCTCTCCAAAACTATGGACACCGTCACGAAATATGACTGCTCGAAATCGTAACCATCCGATTTTGATCTCAAATGAAGTTGTGTTTAAAAGAACCGACATTTCACTTAATAAGTATACTTTTATGAATAGGAGCATGGCATAATAATTACTTTTATTAAGCTATAATGGTTAAATTATTAAATAATTTAGGTTCTTTTGCAATGCAAGCTTCAAAAAATTTCAGGTATATTATCACTACTGAGTACGAAAAAGTCATGTTTAAATAAAAATTAGTAGTTCAGCTTCTTTTTTAATAGTTAGCCAGTTAAAGTTTTTATAAATGTATAGACTATAACGTAGGGTCAATATAATAACTTCTACCTTCTAGTTATATTATCATTAACATCCATGAGGTAGATTTGTTGCCATCATTTTCTTTCTATGTATTCTCAGGTATTTCCACTTCTTCCTCAAAATCTACCCCAAAATATCGAGGCCTTCGCGCCCTCATATGATCTTACTAGTTTAAGTTGTTTTGTGTGTACTATTCATTTGTTTCCATCCCTTGATACTCTTTCTAATTCTTCTTATATCAAAATGGTCTTCGTCATAAACACAAGACTCTCACCTCGGATCTTTGAGACAAGGTGTCCTAAGAAACTCCTTTATAATGGGGGTATTGCTAACTAGACGTGAAACTATTGTTTCTCCTTCGCCCATGAGCTATTGTTCAAGTAATTGCTCTTCTAGGATGTATCTGAGAGCTATTATTTCCCTGTTACCCTATGAAGCACCGACACTTCAAAATGCCCAGCGTGTCGGTGTCGGAGAGTCCGACACTCGTCCGACACTCGTCCGACTCTCTGACACTCTCTGACACTCGAGTCGGAAATCCGACCCGCTGGCTCATGCGAGACTCGCGTGTCCCGCTGAATCAGACACGCGTGTCCCCAAGTTAGCTACTCATGGTGAGGCGAGTGACAGTTTATCTTGGAAGTGTCTTTACCCACTTCTAGCATTTCAAGTAGTGGAAGTGGGTCTATTAGTGACGTATATATTTTACTGTAAAAAAGAAGATTGAAAGTGAGGAAAAAATTTGCTTGAGAATCCATTATTTTTACTGATAATATATAATGATAATGTATTAATATTTATTATTTTTTGATCATTTGTTAAGTTTTACATTTGAATATTTGATGAGTAATATTTAAACACAACTTAATTTATTTAAATATTTGTTAATTGTTAATTTTTTATTTGTTGTTAGATGTTTTAGGATTTTCATAATTATAAAAATGAATATTTAATATACTTGTCTCTGCGTGTTAGAATATGGTATTTTTTTAGAATTGACGAGTCGCGAGTCGTATCGTGTCGTATCGCGTGTCTCGTGACGCTGTCGGTGCAACATAGCTGTCACCCATATGTCTGGGTGATTGCCTGACTCACATTAACTACATTGGGTTGGATTCCACCACTTCAAATCTCTTTTTATCGTTCCTAAAATATTTTATTATTCATTTCATAATTTTTTTTTCAACCCATCATTACTTCAATGAAGGGCTTAGTTTTGTCCATCATTTTTTTATTGACACTCCTATACTGTTTAGTTAATTATATAGTTCATCAAGGTTCTTTCCAATAGAGTCCCATAAGCATATCTTGGGTTGGTATGGAAACGTGATCCCCTATAGCTGGAGGCGAGATTCGTATGAGAAAACATAAATAAACGAGCTTCTACTTGAGCTTCCAAAGATGAAGGTACGTGAACGACTAGCGTTGAAACCTTTACAAACTATTGGGTGTAAACAAATAACATGTCTCGCCACTAAATTGATTGAACACATGTATACTCACTCCATTACCTTGAAAAAACAAAGTACTTTGCGTCTTTGAACCAATAACTATCTTTCGGCTAATCTAGCCTCCTCCGTCCGTCGAGACCAACAAGGTGTAGTACATGAATATTCACCAGTTGTCCATCAACTACGCTTTTTGGCCTGATCTTAGGCCTTGACTCACCCTCCATGGACGAACTTGTGGATGTTATGACAGATACCTATCCTTTATGAACATACATGCAATAAATGCAAAAAGACCATTCTTGTCTCGGCGTCAAGGCGAACAAGGGCGAGCGCTGGGCGCCTTGACCTTAGGCGCATGGCGGACGCCTAGGCAACACTAAGGCTAGCAAGTCGCAAGGCGCCATTTTTTTTTTTTTTTAAAAAAAAGCAGGCTATCGACTGCGTTTATTATAATAACCGCAGTCTATACTATGACTGCGTTATTAAAATATCACCGCAGTGTATATTATACTGCTATATACTGCGTTTGTATAATACCCGCAGTGTATAGTAACATGCTATAGACTGCGGTTTTCTAATAACCGCAGTCTATAGTACACATACTATAGACTGCAGTTTTTTAATAACCGCAGTATAATTATATATAACTGCGGTTAATAAATAACCGCAGTATATATCTATTGACCATCGACTGCGGTTATTCGAATAACCGCAGTCGATAGTCATATATAGACAGCGTTTACAAAAATACCGCAGTCTATAGTATGCCTGCCATACTTGAGACTGCGGTATTATAATAACCGCAGTCTACAGCTCCTTTTTTTTTTTAAAATAAATTGTTTACCAATTACAAACACAGCTGGAGATTTTTTTGTTTTTCATAGCAGACTAGCAGTTATCAGTAAGCAACTAAGCATAGCAGTTAGCACTTAGCAACTAAGTATAGCTTCTGAATCTTCTGATAATCATGAATTCATGATATCTTCATATCTCAATTCTCAAATCTCAACACCTGATATGATCATATGACAAGAAGTATGCAAGTAGCACCTAGCAACTACAAGCACAAATGTTCCAAGTTCCAAGTGTCCAAGTTCCAACTACCAATATCATGTATTCTGTATTCATGAATCATGAATTCATGATATCTCAAATCTCAATTCTCAACAATCAATACATTCATACCTTACCTATCACCAAATCTCAATTCTCAAATACCATGAAGCAGTAAGCATGTAACAGTAAGAAAAAACAGTGGCAATCATCTATCAATGGTCAAGAGTCAAGACTCAAGACAAACTTCAGAGAAGCAAAACAAAAAAGGGAACACAAAAATAACATATTAGCATGAATAATATTTTTAACATTTAACTTTAAATAATCATACAAGGTTCAACCAGAATCATCATCTAGTAAGTCGTCATTGACATTGCAGGTGGTTTTGGTTGGATGGAGGTACTCGGCATTTGCCCATAATTATCATAAATATCTTCATCATCACTGGCAACTACAAAATGATCTAAATCTTCATCCCTTGATCTATAGTTCATTTATTTGAAGATTAGTTCCAACTCCACTTCGTAATTTCGAGCCCCAGTTCCAAGAGCTCTCTCTACAGCATCCCATGTGAGATTATCACATCAAAAACTAGAGCTTCCTCTGGTTTGTTCACCATCCCACTCACTACTCAGTCGAGCTCATCAAGCACCAAAGGATTGTAATTTCTTCCCTTTTCACGTCTGTCTTGGAATCGTGCTTGTAGACGCTGATTATAATGGATGTTACAAGATCAACTAAGTGTTTTATGTTCCAATCTATTTCTTTTTTTTGTGTGAATCTGAATCAAGATATTTCAAACTTATTGATAAATTATTAAAAAAAAAATATTAAAATTTTTTATTGAATATTTGTATACTTAGATTACTTACAAACTCAAAAGTACTCCAATTGCGCTCACAACTAGAAGAAGAACAACATAAGCCAATTATGCGCAATGCTACCTATTGTAAGGTCAACATTTGGTCCTCCATGTGCACCCCCCCAGTCCTCTATTTTCATTAAGACAGATATAAATTGTTTGACATATAAATAATTTAAAGAAAAAATAACAATGTAAACAATACTTACTTGGATTTAAGTTGGTTCGTTGCCTAATAGCCATAGGCTTTCCAAAACTATTTCGAGATGCTTTGTAGTTAGTACCTTGCTCGGGCAATCTTGTCTTGCAATTCTTGATCGGGCACTAGTCTTGCAATAACATCATTGAAAGCATCTTGAAATTTTCCAGGCATCATCATTATTTTGTTCCTCATATTCAAAATATTTGCCTGGATTTAGAAACAAAGCCGCCCTATACAACTTTTGCTCCATTTGATTTGTCCATCTATTTTCAACAATCTCAATAATCTTTTTAAATAATCTTTCTTTGTTATCAAAATGTTGTTTGATCTTTTGTTTGGCTTCTTCCATTGCAGCATATACTTCAGGCATAGCCGACCTTTCATCTCCATCTACTAATCGCAAAACTGCAATCAGTGGTTTTCCCCCCTTTTAGGCAATCTCTTACTCCATTCCAAAAATTGGTTGAAAGTATTATTTCAACAATCTGTTTTCAGCTTCAGTTTTTGTCAAAATAGCGGCATTCCACTCGAGGGCGACACAAAGAATAATTTCAGCTTCTCCTCATGCTTAAGCACACTTTGTAGAGTAAGGAATGATGTTGCAAATCTAGTTACTGAATGCCTCACTAGATCACCGCCTATAGTAGTCCTTATTGCATCAAGTAAACGAGTGTGTCTGTAGATGAAATTTGTAATCATTCTTGCCTTTCTTATCACTGTTTTGTTCTGTTGTAGCTTGCCTATATCCTCTAGCATTAGATCAATGCAATGAGCTGCACAAGGAGTCCAGAATAATGTAGGTCTTTTTTCATTAAAATTTTACCAGCTGCCTTGTAATTAGAAGCATTGTCAGTCACCACCTGCAGAGTGCAGACAATTGTAATATATTGAAAGCTGTAGAGTGTAGACTATTAAACTTGAAATATGAAAATTACTAAATTAATGAAACCAAAAAAATTACCTGAACAACACACTCTGCTCCTATCTCTCTAATCTTACTATCAAGCAAATCTGATAACATTGTGACATCTTAATATGACTGGATGCATCTACGGAACCCATAAAATAGGATCCTTCTGGACAGTTGACTAGGAAATTGATCAAATGTCTCCCTCTCCTGTCTGTCCAACCATCTGACATAAGTGTGCAACCATATCTCCTCCAGTACGCTTGATAGTTTGTCTTCATCTCCATGACTTTATCTTTTGTATTTTTTAACAATGGGACTCTCAAATCATGATAACTAGGGCCTTTAAAACCAGGCCCATACTGTCCAACTGCTTCAAGCATGACTTCAAAACTTCGTGCCTTTGCGGCATTGAATGGAATTCCACATCATAGAACCAATCAGCACATAACTATCAACTCTCTTTTTCTCTTCAGGTGTTCTAAAACATCTCTCGATAGTAGTTTGTGCAGGATCTTTTGCACGTCTATCATCGACTACATCTTCAGGAGCACGCCTCACATGAGCATCCATAGGCCCCCTTTTTTGTGGCAAGTGAATTACTTTCCTTTTTTTGGCACTTGTCCCAGAACTTGAGACAATGACGTTTTAGCTGTAGATAATGTCGGGGATACATTTTGTGACCCCGTTGGCTCTCTTTCTTGGTCACTCACATTGTCATCATCAACAGTCAGATGCACATTGTCCTTTTTTTAGCATTTAAAGCTGAATACATCTCAGCTGCTATTTCAGAAGTAGTCTTCAAACACTTGGATACATCTCCATACCCGCTACATAAGTGTTGCTTCAACCTTTTGATACCACCCTTTATCAATCTACCACACAATTACATTTAACTGTATTTTTATCTTCTAGGTTGGCCAATGACCATACTTCCAACCAGGATCATTTGACTTTGCTTTTCGTTTAGGATCCGTTTTTGGATCAAGGTCATTGCTACCAATGGATTGAGCAAGAGTGTTGGTGTTTTGGTCTTCCATCTTTCACAAACAGGACCTATAGATTGCAGAGTTAGGTCGGGACAATGAAATAAATAACGGCTAAAGAAATCATCAGTCATCATCATCACAATGAACAATTTAAAGAACTCTAAAAGACATGCTCATTTAGAAATTAGAAGAGTCAACAAGACCATAAGATCATCAGTTCATCACTATAGACAAGACACTACATGATAAATCTAGCAATACAAAATACATTTGTCATGTGTCAATCAAATCATGATTCATGAAACACAATAAGTGATTATATAATGACAAATCATATTTCTAATATATCTATTTTCTCCTGCGAAAATTGTGTCACTCCATGATAGATCTGCAATAAAACAAAAATGGTTAAAATCAATTCAACATAATTATTACCAATCTACATGCACTAGACAGTAACGTCACATACATTTATCAATGATGACATTGGCCTAGTTTTAAGAGCATCAACTATATCAATCATGTAACACATGATATAATAGCCACATTGAATACTATCTGGTTGTTTTGGCACTACACAGTAAACATAAATAAACAATTGGTAAGTATTTTAATTACAAAGGTTTAAATTACATACATACTCATATATGCTATACATCTAAAACTTACCGGAATCAACTTTGTAAGTTTTTATTTTTTTAAAACTGGTACGGTGCTCTTTTGCTAAATCTTTTAATGCTCTTCATAAAATAAAAAAAAGAATAAGTTTATAGCAAAATGTAAACAACTATGAAAGTAAGTAAATAACACATTAAAAACTTACTTTGTAATGACATTCTAAAATCATCACAATGTCATTATTTAAGGGATCAAGCCAATAAACTGTATAATAATTATAATCAATAATAGCCAACATCCAATGTTTCCTGTGAAACAAATGAAATAATTAATAACTTAATTAGAATAAAAAATAGTAATAATCATTGATATTTGATACAAAGATTTTTCATACTTACAATCTATTATAGGGCACAAATAATAAAGAATCTGATTTGAGTTGACTAAGCGTCCTAAGCCTGATTTTTAGATCTTCAACTCGTGTTTTTTTAATGTTCTTTGGCATAGTCATCATTAATAGCAAAAATGGAATGTGGATTATGAAAATAATACACCAGTATTGTATGTAAATTCCTTTAATTGTGAGTCTATGTACCTGCAAAAATATGTAAATTCAAAATCAATTTATATATTAATAAAAATTCTTAATTTTATAATATTTGATACTCAGTAGTCAGATGCACAATACTCACCCAATACATGCTAATATGATGTTAGCTCCAATCATTTTCATATTTAGAAAATCATACAACTCTGAATTTTCAAGGTACGTACATGTTGATTCAACACTCCCAAATACTGTTGAATCTAACATTAGAGATATTATTTTATCTTCATTCTCCATCTTACTTATAAAACTGGGCAATATATCAATGAATTCATTTGTAGTCTCAGTCTCACTAGCCTGTGGAAATAAAAGAATTAATATTGTGGAATGTGGACATCAATATTGAATTCATTGATTACATAAAAGTCAAAAAAAATATTATAAATTATAATACCGTGCAAGATAATTGTTCATGTCTACTCTGACTACTCTCAGGTTCATGTGACCTGGATTCGTACTCCGGCTGAGACTGAGAAACCAAAAAGTAACAAAAATAAAATTAATTACCTGCGCAACAAAAGAGAAGACAACATTTCATAAAAGTATAAATATTTAAACATAATAATACTCGTGCAACTGGAAGTGCAGCACTTGGTCCATTTCTAGCACTAAACATGCGCATAAGCTCTTCAATTTGATTCTTCATAGTGCTAATCTCGGCTTGTTGCGCTTCTTCTTTTTGCTCCATAATTTTGTTGGCGCTTGTTCTTTTGGATCCGTAATTCTTGTTGCGCTTGTTTTTTTTGGATCCATAATTCTTGTTGCTCTTGTTCTTTTTGGATCCATAATTCTTGTTGCTGGCTCATCTTTTTTGTACTATAGCTTCAACATCTTCAATACGAGCTATTGGTGTTGGTGTCCTATCACTCCGCCTATCATTTTTGAAATCTTGTAATGTGGAAAACTTGGCAAACAGCTCTAACTCTGCCCGATGTTCTTGGGCCTAAAACAGATGCAAGGATGTCATTTCTTCCCTGTGATACTGTTTCAGCACTCCGGGACTCTTGGCTCGACAACTCGTCCTAAACAAAAGTAAATAAATATTGGAAGTTGGAACAGAATTGCAGATAAAGAAAAAATACTTCTCAAGAAATATTACTATCGATAATTTACAAATGATGAAATGATTCATTTACACTTACCATTTTAGATGCCAATTCAGCTGCATCTTTACTAATGTATTCACCCGTCTTTCTTTTATGACCGGCTTTCCATAACTCCGCACGTGAAATTGGTGCAGCTTCACCTTGTTCAACCTGACAATAAAATGAAAATATTATCATACAAAATAATTGAGAAAACCAAATTTTAAAATACAAAAAACGAGAAGAGAAGTAGAGAGATAATACCATTCTTTTTTCTAATCCAGAATAACCCATTCTGGAGTAGTATGAAAGGCCTTTTGTGCTTTTGCTCTCTCAGTATTAACCTTACTTTTCTCCTACAAAAATAAATGTGTTAATACTTAATTTGGTTATAAGTTATAAAGTTAAAAAATGATATAAACATTGAATTTAATAAGAAGTTAAGAACACAACCATATATTCTGTAGTAGTGCGATGGTCGACAAAAACTCTCCAGTCTTCGGCAGTAAATAAAACTATATTTGGACAGGAACATTGTATCGATGCTCCAAATCAACATTTTTTACATAATTGACAAAAAGTTTGGATTTCCAAGTCCTCCAACTTTCACCCATGCTTTTCATTAATGTCTTGTAATGACCATCAATATTATCAAAAAAAATCTGAAAATAATAGAAAATATCACTTAAAAAGTAACTAAAACACCAAAGATATGTAATCACTAATCACTCATAAGTCATAACAAGGTTACGTACATTTAATTCTGCCCATATGTGATCTTTAATTTGTTTATCAACATCCCTCCATGCAACATATGTAATTGGCACATAACACTTCACAAGAATCCCATCAAACTCATCAATTTATTTGTTTCAGGACCGGGAATAATGCGGCCATCATCACGGAAAGAAATAATAAGCTTCCTCCCCTCTAGCCTAAGCTTATTCAGTTCATTCATTTTCGTGAAGCCTCTTGTTGACCTCGATGAAGATCCCTTGTCCGACATTTTCCTGTAAAACCCTAAAAAAAACCTAAACCATACAAAAAACCTAAACAAAATTCATACAAAACCGCAATGATATTGAGCAACTAGTTATTAGTTAGTAGTTAGTAGTTACTACTTACTACCACACAATGTTTATACATGTATAAATGTATAAATGTTTAACAAGGTTCCTAAGGAGGTTTAGACATGTATAAATGTATAATAATAATAATAAACACACAATGCTTAGCAAAGAGTAAAGAGATCAAAAGTTCAAAAACCGAGAAAAGGTATTAAGAAATAGTATACCTAAGTGAGAATATTAGTTTTGTCGAAAAAGAATCGTTCGAAGCAAAGGAGAGCAGCAACTTGAACAAAATCGCCTTTAGGGTTTCTCGCAAAGCGCAGGGACTGTAAAAAGAAGAACCAAAAACACGGGGAAACACAAGATTTTTACGGCTCACGGTTAAAAAAAAGATAGAAACGACTGCGGTTTCTATATAAACCGCAGTCTATACTACATTCCACTGCGGTTATTGTACACACCGCAGTCTATTCTCTGGAAGGAATAGACTGCGGTTTGAAAATAACCGCAGTCGATGTGAGAATGGACTGCGGTTTATACAACCGCAGTCTATTCTCTGGAAGGAATGGACTGCGGTTTGAAAAGAACCGCAGTCGGTGTGAGAATGGACTGCGGTTTATACAATACCCGCAGTTTATAGTAGCATAGACTGCGGTTGATATCACAACCGCAGTCTATTCTACACTACACTGCGGTTATTGTACAAACCGCAGTCGATGCTCTGGTTCATGGGATAAACTGCGGTTTTAAAATAAACCGCAGTATATTCTCGGTTTCATACAATAGACTGCGGTTTATATATAAACCGCAGTCTATTCCCATATTTTTTGTAAAAAAAAAGGCGCCAAACGCCTTGTTTACAATTGGGCGCCGTGACGCCTAGGCGACGCCTAGGCGACGCCTAGGCGACGCCATGACAAGAATGAATAAGACACTAAGCACATCAAAGAACATCAAGATTTATTTGGTTAGGCAAAAACAGGATTGTATTAGAGGTTTAAGATAGAGAATCTGAACCACTAAAGAGATAATCCATAAGGATGATGTACACTAAAGAATGCTCATTAATTCCTTCGATAGCGCAAGTACGCCTATTAATTTGTTCGATAATCCATAAGGATGATGTACACTAAAGAACGATCATTAATTCCTTTGATAACGCAAGTACACCTATTTCTCATACGAATCCCAAAAATAATTGTGGTTTATACATCAGATTTGATGAACTCTTATCATTGACCACAATCATGAAGTATCTGAGATGAAGGACGACTCATTTGAGTTGCACACCAACCACTTCACTGTAGACAGATTGCATGTCCATCACTAAAAAGTGGGGGGCTAAGTTCAACTGTGCATTTACGTCGTCGGTAGTGTACTAATGGTGTGTGCATCAACTCTTTGGATTGTTGTCGGCGGAAGAGTTGCTAGCTCGGGCATTCTAGAAATTTTTTAAATTTTCATATAGTTTTTTCAAGAGTTGATACTGTACATTTAGGGACTCCTATTTATAGCCACTATTTCTCATTGCAATCAGTAAAATATAATACCTATTTATAGCAGTTTTTATGGGCTGATAAACTGTTTATATGTTCCTATTTGGGAGTTTTTCAGGAGGATATCATTAGACCATGATCTTCTTGATCAAACAAATACTTTTCTAGGTATTAAATTACCATTCAAACCTCCTATCCTTGTAGATTCATGTGTCAATGGACGACAACCCGTGGCCCGACTTCCTACTCGACGAACAGTAGCCCTTGCATGGAGATGCATGCATCTAGTATCAAGGCGGAATATGAGGATGCCATTTTGGGAGTAAGTAGGGTTATGGAGATCTGAGAGTATAATTACTTGTGGTGCATTAATGAATGTATTTATTATGTAAAGTTTATTGTGGTGAATGGATTAGTAGTTAGGACGAGTCTTTGTTATAGGTAATTAGGAATGTTATTATGCGTGTCAAAGTCTATATACGGAGAGTCATGTAATATTGTAATCATCTTTGTATCATTGGGGTATTTTCGGTTTTCTATCTTGTAGAGGAGGAAATTCAGCTTGGGTGTAGAAGAAGTTCGCTCCCAATTTGCATCTTGTTTCTTATTATCAGTGATATTTGAGTGCATCACCTTCTTCATCTACCTCAGTTTTTCCACTCCATATCATTATTTCTTTCTTTTTTTTCTTTGTCAACCCTTTTAAATGCAATGTTGTCAAAGTAGAGACTAAGGGTCCTTTTGGCACGACAGTGGCAGTTGTGAATGTGGGGTTATGAATGTTACCTTTTGGTGAGCGCGAGAGGGCATGCCCGGCTTGATTAGGTTTTCCTCAGTATATGTGTTGTGAATGGCTCAATCTCAATGCTATTTAACACCCCCCTCAAGCTCACGGGAGATCATACACTGAGAGTTTGGAGAGAAGAAACTCATGCTGGCCGCGAGTCTGAGGCTTAGTGATAAAATCGGCAAGCTAACCCTCGGTGGAAATATAATGAGAAACGAGAATACCCTGAGTATGCTAATCACAAAGGAAAAAGGCATCAACATCAATGTGTTTGGAGAGGGAGTGCTTGGTTGGGTTCAAAGTAATTTGGATAGCTCTAATGTTGTCACAGTTGAGAGTAGTAGGACCAAAAAGAGCAACACCAACCAAGATCACTAAGCAGCTAACGAAGCCAGACAATATCCTCAGCTGTAGTGGCCATGACACGGAGCTCAGCCTCTGTGCTAGAATAGGAAACGCCAGACTGCTTCTTGGATTTCCGGGCAACGAGTGAAGAGCCCCAAAAGAGACAAAAACCTGTGACAGAACGACGATCAACAGGATCACTAGCACATGTAGCATCAAAATATGCATGTAACTGGAGAGAACTATTGCGGGGGTATAATAAACCACGAGTCATAGTGGCACGGAGATATCAGAGAATGCGCAATAGGTGAGCATAGTGAACTGATGTGGGAACACTCACAAACTGACTCAACATATGAACAACAAAGGCAATGTCAGGTCTAGTAATAGTGAGGTAAACCTGGCTCCAACCAGATGGCGGTATCGTGTCGGATCAGAAAGAGGAGAGCCGAACACGACTGAAGATGGAGATCCATGGGAGTTGCAACAGTGCGATAGTCGGACAGAGCAACACGGGCTAGGAGATCTGAGGTGTAGCGCTGCTTAGATAACTGATAGCCAGTAGAAGTAGCAGAGAACTCGATGCCCAAAAAGCAGCGTAATGTGCCAAGATCAGTCATCTGAAACTGCTGTTGAAGGTAATGCTTGACAAACTCAACATAAGAGGCATCATCACTAGTGATAATCATGTCGTCCACATATAACTGGAGAAGGGCCCGACCCCATGATGAAGAGTAGACAAACAGAGTTGGATCATAGTGACTTAGCTGAAAACCAGCTGCAAGAACTGCTGGACTGGAACGCTCAAGTCAGGCTCGAGGAGCCTGTGTGAGGCCATAAAGTTCTCGATGGAGGCGACAAACAAGGTCAGGAGTGATAGAGAGATCTGGTGGAGGAAGCATATACACCTCCTGCTGCAAGTCACCGTGAAGGAAAGCATTATTCACATCCAGCTGAAACAAGGACCATTGACGAACGACTGCAACGACAATGAGGGTCCTGATAGTCGTCATGTGGGCCACAGGAGCAAAGGTCTCATCATAGTTTCGACCGTGCTCATGTTGAAAACCGCGATCCACCACCCGGGCCTTGTATCTCTCCACTGTGCCATCCGAGCGAGTCTTCACTTTGAAGACTCACTTGCAGGTGATAGAGATTGTACCAGAAGGTAATGGAACTAGATCCCAAGTAGAAGTACGATCCAAATCACTCAACTCCTCAAACATGGCATCCCGCCACTCAGGAATCAGGACCGCCTCCCTGTAGGTACTAGGCTCAGGAATACCGCAAGTAGTGGCAGGAAGTGCTGATAGGTCAAGGATCGGTAGATCAAGCAGCTGAATAGCAAGGTTGAGTCAATCAGGTGGGTGTCGATCACGAGTGGGATAGTGTCGTCCAGGAGGATCATCCACAGGTAGCTCACTGGAAGAGACCAGATGTAGAGGGGTTGATGGCACATTTGTAGGACAAGACAGACGAACATAGTGTTAATCATATTGCTGAGGAAGAGCATGGGCACAAACCTGGACAGGAGAGTCAGAAGATTGTGGAGATGACTTAGAAATATCAAAAGCTCGAACCTGGACAGGAGAGTCAGAAGACTGTGGAGATGACTCAATAAGGACATGAGATGGTGACCCTGGTGGGGACAGAGTGTGTGGTAACTCATAGGAAGGTGATAGTGGCGGTGGTATGGAGAGAAAAAGAACGTCGTCATCTATAGCGGAAATGTGCGAAGAGGGAGAAGGAGACGAAGGCTTGGATGGAGCATAAAATGGGTGGTCCTCAACAAAAGTATTTCTCGGGAAATACGAACACGACGAGCAATAAGATCATATCATCTATAACCCTTGTGCTCAGGACTACAACCAAGGAAGACACAAATAGTGAATTGAGCAGATAGTTTGGTGCGCTCACGAGGAGGAAGAAGAACATAACATAGACAACCAAACTCACGTAGGTGATCATAGCGGGGAGGACGACCAAACAAGCGCTCACCACGTCTGTTACCCTGTAGAAAATTGGATTGTTGGAGGTTGATAAGATAGACAGTAGTGGATATGGCTTCAGCCCAAAAGTGTGGAGGCACATGAAAAGCAATGAGGAGAGTACGAGCCGTCTTAATGATATGACGATGCTTCCTTTCTGCAGTGCCATTCTGAGGATGAGCACCAGAACAAGAGAGCTGAGGTAGTGTACCATGAGAGGGCAAAAGATCACGAAAAGTATGTGATATGTATCCCCCTCCCAGAATCAGAGCGAAACATGCGGATAGACGTGAAGAACTGTGTACGCACTATAGAGACAAACTCAACGTAAATGCGAAAAAAATCAGTACGAGAACACATCATATAAAACCAGGTATACTGAGAGAAATCATCAATAAAAATAACATAATAACGAAAACCTCATTTTGAAATAAACGGGGCAGAACCCCATACATCAGAATGAAATAAAGCAAAATGAAAAGATGATCGAGACTCGCTGGATCGATATGAGAGTTGTACCTAAGATACCCTGACGAACAAGATAGGAAAGTCGAGCTCCACTTGGATGGCCGAGATAATGATGCCATTGCGGAATGCTCACCGACGAAAGACAGATGAGAGATGCAACAGGGACAACTGATAACGAAGTGGGTGAGGGAAGCCGGAGATGTTCGAGTACATAAACTCTGCTACGGCGACGACCAGTTCCAATGAGTGTCCCTGTTTGACGATCCTGCACATGATACGACGGAGCATCAAAAATAACAAGACAACGTCGAGAAGCAAGCTGACTAATAGATATGAGATTCATGGAAAGCTTAGGAATATAAGTAACATCCAGAATGTGAAAATGGGCGGTATGCAGAGTACCACAGTTAGCAACAGGTATGGTAGTTCCATCGGCTATGATGACACGTAGGTCAGAAGAAGCAGACCGACAGAAACGTAAAGGAGCTGCATCAAAGGTCATACGAAAGGAAGCACCAAAATCAAGTAACCAGGAGGCCTTAGTGATATCTGTAGAGGCAGATGCAACTGATGCGTCGGTCTGTGAAGTGGAGGCATGGCTGCCGACAGATGCCGAGGATGAAGAGGCATGAATCTGAGAGAGATATTGAAAGAGTTGCATAATCTAATCAGGAACAGAGGTAGGGCTGTCAGAAGCAAGTGGCGGGATAGGAGCAGCTCGATATGGTGCACCCTGCTGGCTAAGCACACGTTGTAATTTGCGGCATTCCGAACGAATGTGTCCCATGTTGTGACAGTAGTGACAACGGGGAACAAGACGCTGGGAGGTCCCGAAGCCCGGTGATGAACCAGGCAAGATACTGGGTGAAGCAGCTGAAGACGGACAATATGGAGCAGGATCACTAAATCCAGGAGGTAAGACCGGCAAATCCGGTGCTGAAAAGCCGTACTGAGGAGCAGCAAAAACTGAGTGTGGTGAGGAGGTTGGGTGCATTCCCTCCAAAGATTGAAGACGGGTCTCCTCAGCGACAACAACAATAAGACAGTCTCGCAGGGATGATGGAACAACCCGGTGCATCAGTTGAGCACGTATAGATGCGAACTCGGGTTGATGGCGCATGAGGAACTCATACCTGCGTCGATGATCCCTTTCCTCAGCAATGGTGGTGCAACGAGCACAAGAGTGGAAACCAGAAGTAGACATTCAATCTAGCTGGCGCCATAAGTCACTGAGCTCTGCAAAGAAGGTTTGAACAGAGTGGTCGTGCTGATGAGCAGAAGCAAGTGTCTGCACGAAGGAGTACTTTTGTGCCTAGATAGAAGGCAGATGGAGTTGACGTAGATGATCTCAAATCTCCCTAGCTGTAGGAAAATCACAAACAACCATACGAATGGATATCTCAACAGACTGACAAAGAACTGCAATGATTCAGGCGTCATCATCATTCCATTTCTTCAAATCGAACTCACTTGTGGAAGAAAGAGAAGATGCATTAGTCTCACTAGCGGTGGTAGGAGAGGATGCATTATCAATGAGAATGAATGATGGAGCCGGAGTAGAGCCATCCAGATGTCCCCAAAGCTGCAATTCATGAAGAAGCACCTGAACCGTAGACGACCATTCGTTGTAACTGGTCCCATTAAGGATGATGTCAAGTTTTTAAAGGTACGAAATGTGAGATGAGGCCATTTGAACAAACCGCAGCCGCAAAGGAGAAGGAATCTCACGGAGGCTGGCAAGGGAAGAAAAATGCGTAAAACAAACCATGAAGGAAGAGGGCAGAGATAGAAGACAACACAAAAATCTGTAGTCTCGATGGCGAGATCGGTATCAGCAGGGATTGACAAGGATCGGCGATCAGAAATCAGAAATCTGCTGGCAAGGGAAGACACCAGGGGAGCAAGACGGCGGGATTAGCAGAGATCGGCGAAGCAAACAACTGCATAGAGCCAGCAAGATCAGCGAGCGGCGAACGATCGTGATCTGCAAGCGGCACGGAATAGTCCGGCGAGATCAGCGTGCGACGAACAACACGACGAAATAGGCCGCGGAATCTGCGAACGATGACGAGAGCAGCGGAGCAGCGGCCATACAAGGAAGAGAAACCCTATCACGATAGCTCTCATACCATGTTACCTTTTGGCGAGCATGGGAGGGCAAGTCCGGCTTGATTAGGTTTTCCACAGTATATGTGATGTGAATGGCTCAATCTCAATGCTATTTGACAATGAACTTTGTTCGTGAACGTCCGACCTCATATAAGAAACTCTGTCCACTTTTATGTTCAAAATTAATTTTTTTTGGGTGGCGGCCATAACCATTGTCATTGCCAAACAAATAGTTTATAATGGTGGCATTTTTGTTCAAACCCACCCGAGCAAAAACGCCTCGCCAAACAGACCATGATTCTCCAGCTACTAAGAACCAAGGAAAATAGGGTATTTGAAATATCATGTGTGCTCATGCACAAAGATTTTTATTTATAGTACAATGAGACATAATAAGTACAGTTTTCCGAAAAAGATAGCACAAATTTCAGCATTGGGGATTGTTGCACCAATGTGTTTAAAGGGTGGATATGGGGGATTCGGATCCCCTGTAGTTCCGGGGGTGGAGTTCCGATTTCAGCCCTACCTCTGTTCCTTAGGGGAACTCCACCCCCTCGAGTTCCTGCGGGAACTCCAGGGGATCCGGATCCGGATATGAGTACTCGGCAGACAACACGTGCTTTTAATCAAAAGAGCGCGTGAGTTCAATCGAGCGGATAGCAAATTCGCCTGATGGATAAGTTACCGCTTCTGCATCATGCTTATTACATGAATTTATATGTATCATGTACGTGGATGTGACATCCGCTTTGAAGAATCCAGCTGTTTCTAGGTTTTGGGGCTCAGCAAGCAATTTTGGATTATATAATAGTGTAATAAACCAGCCAAATCCAGTATTAATACTTGGTCTTAAGTCTACAATGCTCTTTCAGCTTCTTCTATGCAGCCCTCCAATGCTCGTCGCGGGTTAATCCCTGATGCAAAAAGGCTACGGCCTACAACTGTTTCGCGCCCTTTCCTTGCCATCAGCTGGTGGGTGGCGGTGGCACTGACAAGTCCTCTGCAAAATGCACACCCAGTGCTTCAATTATTGGATTGGTGCTTCCGTCTTTTCTTTTGTTTCATTAGAGAAATGAAAATTAACAAAAACTTCTTAGATGCATTTAAGAATGCATCAGATTTCTGGTTTGCTTCCAATGATGATCTTTTCTTGTTATTTTCTTCTTGGGGTATGATTTTATTCCCATCTCATTTGCTAGAACATCTGCATTTAATTCTAGAATCAATCATCAGTTGCAGGTAGTGGATTATATGGTATTTATTAAATACAGAAAGTTACGTGATTTATTGATGTTATAATCCCGACTTGGTGCTCCAGCAAATGGTATATTACTTCAACGCGCCGAGTGGGGCTAGGACTCCGTTTGGCATGATGTTTTTTGCTGCCTTGATTTTTATCAAAAATGCCGCTGTCATAGAATATATGTTTGGCATGACAGCGGTTATGATGGCTATCAAAAAAGAAAACTATTTTTGAACATAAAAGTGAATGAAGTTCCTTAGCTGTGATCGGGCGGTTCATAACCACCGCATTCATGACCTCCACGCTAAACGGAGCCTAGGTCGCCCAACCATTTGTTCTCTTTATGTTTTTTGCTGGTTTAGTTAGTAGGTGATTATCAGAAAGATGATCCACCTGGAGTCGGACATGATCCTGCTCTGGATAGAATAATCTCTCCCTTTGCCTGGAGGGGCTGAAGTATGAACTTTGAACATAGAAACTTCAACATTGTTCAGTTTTTTCCCACGAAATGGTCTAAGTCATCAGCATGCTCTCATACATGGAGGATATCGAGCGCCTGCATGCAACCGGCTTTTATGCAGCATATGAACAAGACTTGCGAGAAGACCAAGGGGCTCAGTCGTCGCACCAGAAGCAATCGAGTAAATTCGACGTTTGCACTAATATGCTACATTGGAAGAAGAAAGCCACTGCTACTCGTGAGCCACTTATATTTGTAATGGGTGAATGATTTATTCATTGTATGTAAGAAAATTATTGTCAACTGCCTTTGACTGTTTGCTTGTTTATGGTTGTCCGTCTATGATTACTTGTCGAGAATAAAACTGCCTTTCCAGCCGCCAGAGCTGTTTGCTCTCTGTGAAAGCTTTTCAAAAATTGGAGCTGTTTTGTATCGAAATCTCCTCCCTCCAGTTGTCCATAGGTGGTCAGTTATAAGGCCGACGCCTTCCTCCGGCGATTCCGAGCCCCGGACGGCCTCCTCCGGCGATTCCGACCCCCGACGCCTTCCTCGCATTCCAGCGACTTCTGGCAACTTTCAAAACTGCAGAGAGAATCAATCCGTCAGATCCCAACAGCATAATCAGACTGCAGCTGTAGATACTAATTGATTACGGCTCTATTTGGCACGGTGGTGGCAGTCGTAAATGCATGAGTTAAAATGTCATTCGTTAAACAAATGTCATTCGTTTGAACATAAAAGTGGATGAAGTTCCTTAGGGGGCGTTAACAAATGACAATTTAATTCCGTGTAAAATTCATGACTGAAATACCAACACCACCTTTGGTGTCAAACAGCTGAGCATATGCATTGTATCGTCTAACCGTTTGGTTATACTGCGTCCTGATGTCTGTTTGAAAGACTGAAGTTCAGCGGTGGCGGATGGATTGCAACGGAGTGTTAAATTGCTAGTTTCTCATGCTAGCCTTTTAAATCCGAAAAGCCAAACAAATAGAGCCTATGACTTCAAAATTGTGTGAGTATGTGTCAGTTTTGTTTGGCGAGGTCGCAAAAAATTCGCCGGCTCGTTCGAACATATTTATTCACGTAAAATTAACTTTTACAATTAAAAATATTAATATAATTACATATTTAAATAAAATAATGTCGTAAATTTTGACTGTTAATAATATTGCGGGTCACTTAAAATCTTTGAGCGAATCAATGCATTGAATGATGTCCGTTTGAAATACTGAACTACCTGAATTGTTTCGTTGGAATTGTAATGGAAATATGGCTCATCCGAACATATTTTGGGGAAACACAACACTCAGACCCTTGCAAAACAGCTATTCTTGCACACTGTTTCCCACCACTGCTTCCACCGCTCATTATATTGGGATTTGTTATATGGATCTTTTGTCATTATTGTGTTATATCTTTAATCATAATCTTACTAATGTCTAAATACACCATCTCTTTTTTATAGTTTCAGTCAAGGCTGCGTTTGGGAGGACTACACCTCTCTCATTTATCATGCTAGTGACTAAAGTCTCATAGCCTCTAACAAGTGCCTCCAATGATCTCCTCTGTACATGGACAAACCCTCTTTGTCGAGCTTCTCACGTCTTCTTTGCAATTGTTGTTATTCTTGCCTTATATCTGATACATTCATTCCTAATTATCTTCAGAATCATAGAGCATTGATGGTCTAATTGCAGTACGGAAATTTGACAAGATTAAAATGATTAAAAATAAATATAAAATATATAGTTTTTTTGTTGAGATTACAATTGTTTTCTGATGTATTGAGTACGGTCCTTAGTGGGAGAAATTTTTGTATGCAAGCTACGTTTCCAGAATAGAAGTTACGATCGTGCAACGTGTGCTTTTTTCCAAAATTGCACTTTTGTTCGTCTGCAAGGCACTTTTGTTCGCCCGAAATGCACTTTTGTTCGCCCGCAGTGCACTTTTGTTCTCCCGAATCGCACTTTTGTTCTTCTGGTGTGCACTTTGACCGTCCAACGAGCAGGGGCGGATAGAGGGTTGCCAAAGGCACATTAACACTCCTATTTTTTATGGTTTATAATAAGTAGATGAAAGGTTGGCTATTCACAGATCAACATTGACTATTTGTCAAACAAATTTGGCTATTCACATATCAAGCTCAGTTATGTGCATTCTTAAAATTAATTTTGACTCACAGCCTGCCTACAACCTACTGACTCCTCGCGCAATATATTTCGTGTTTGTGTTTAGGAATTAGGGCAGATCAACTGAGCGAGAGTTTTCCGATCAGAGTTCTTCCCTATAATATTCGGTTGTTCTAGACTCCAGATGCGCTTAGCTGTTTTGGCAATCATCAGTTCTGGTAGATC
The DNA here is from genome assembly GCA_039583875.1 of Platanthera guangdongensis. Lineage (NCBI taxonomy): Eukaryota > Viridiplantae > Streptophyta > Magnoliopsida > Asparagales > Orchidaceae > Platanthera > Platanthera guangdongensis. Next base: position 52,041,443 of record CM077163.1, read on the forward strand.
GCAGATGATCATCACTCCTCTCCTTTTTGTTCTCGATTTATTAGGAAATTATTTTCAATTTTCATCTATTGATGGGCAGTTTATGGCCATGTAGATGAAATTTAATGTTATTTCTTTTTGTTCTTGACTTATTTTGCGAGGTTTTTGTAGACTTATAATCATTCATAATATTACGAAGAATATGATGTGATATACTGTTTGCTCAACTGCCTTAGCTTATCCTCTCATCAATAGAGGAAAGTTATATGCAAGATCATTTAGGCCGGTCCAAAAAGCCCGGCTGGCCCGGGCCGAGCTCGGGCATTTTCCATCCAAGCTTGGCCCGGGCTCAGGCCCTTCTCAAAGAGGGAGATCTGCTAAGGCCCCCAAGGCTGGGTCGGGCCTTGCCCAAATAAGCCCCTTTTCCAATTGACGGAAAATCCTGCCTAAATATGCAGGATTTTCCACCTTATTGGAAATCCCGCCGGCTGGCGGGATTTCCATGGAAATCTCGTTGGCCTTGGTGCCGGGCCCAGGGCAAGCCCGGTGCCCGGGCTTAGTCGGGCCGGGCTCGAGCCGGGCCCGATTATTTTGAACACACCCATTCTAATTCTATAAAATACTTGGAGAAACATCCTTTGATATTTTATTATTCAAATTCAGTTAATTTGTGTTAAAAAAAGTAGTTATCAAATAAGATCGAAAAAAGGTGTCACAGAGTTGCCGAGAAATCTTCTGTTCACTTGTTGCATATAAATTATAATGAAACTATACAATTTAGCAATCAATTCAAATTGTAGAAAAAATTTGTACCAGAACTGTAGAGAAATTTTCTATTTACTTCTAATCAATCAGTTTGAAGGATATGCGAAGCAATAAGAATTTTTTTTGATTTGAAAGATCCGTGTCATCTCTTTACGAAGCTTGTTGAAACATGGAAGTATGTTGCATATCTATAAATAATTAAATATACAAGCTTTTGAAGTTGATGTTGGTTCTTCTTGTGATTATTGCAAGTGTTTAAAGAGTGTTCTCAACTATGAATTATCTGAAATTATGTGAAGAACAAGCTATAAAATAACATGAGTGATCAAATGCTAAATGATTATTTGATTATATTATCGAAGGAAATATTTTTTGATAGTTTGCGATGATGATGCGATCTATCATTTCAAAAAGAAATAACTTGGCGTGGACAAATGTGATATTTTTTTTTTGTATATGTTGTATTTTAAAATTTAGATAATTGAATGAAATTTTACACTTTGTAGTGTTATCAATTTAACATTTGTGTACAATTGTATTTAGGGAAAAAATGCGTGCACCCCATTTGTAATTTTCTGGATTCGCCGCTGCGGCGGCAAGCACTTTTGTTTGCCCGACACACATTTGTTCGTCCGGCGCACACTTTTTTTTGCCCGGCGAGCACTTTTGTTCGCCCGACACGCACTGTTTTTCACATGGCATGCACTTTTGTTCGTCCGAAGTGCACTTTTAAATGAGCCAAGGTGCACTTTGGGGTGAACAAAAAGTGCGCTTCTGGGTGACCAAAAAGTGTGCTTCGGGCGAATAAAAATGCACTTTGGGAGAACAAAAAGCGCGCTCAAGACGAACAAAAGTGTTTGCTCGTGACTAAAAATGTGCTTAGGAAGCAAAAGTGCGTGTCGGTCGAAAAAGGTGTGCATGAGGCAAACAAAAGTGTTTGCCGGGTGCACAAAGTGTGTGTTGGACGAACAAAGTGCAAGCGAGAATAAAGTACACGCGGCACAATCGTAAGAACATGTCCCAAAATCTGAAGACGAAGCCCATATAAAAAATGCTATCCTCAATGAGACCCGCAATTGGACTCGGGGGAGTAAAGTGCACACCTGCACTTTACGATAAAGTGCGGGCATCCAACGGCTCGCGTGGATGCCCGCACATATCTCGAAGCAGTACATCTCAGCTCGCTTGTGTGCGGACATCCAACACGGACCGTTGGATTCCCGCACTTTACAGTAAAGTGCAGCGAGTGCACTTTACCTCTCCCGGATCTAGGGGTGCAATTTGAGTTGAGCCGGCTCGAGAGCTCGATGAGCCGGCTCAAAAAAAAACTCGGCTCGAGCTAGAGCTCGACGAGCTCGAGCCTGCTTTCGAGCCGAGCTCGAGCCTAGTTAACCTTGTTCACGAGCTCGCGAGCCGGCTCACGAGTTTTTTTTTTAAATTCAAATATTATATTATATTATTAATTCATTATTTGTAAATAATATATAAGTACTGTATAATATTACCTTTAATATCTAAAACCTAAATATCCATCATTCCAGCGGTCCAGCATGTAATGTCCCGAGTTGCGCTAGGCCCCTCGTGCGTGTTTTTGAGTCAGGAGAGCTGACTTGAGCTCAGGGAAGTGCTGGAAGCTAGGCTTACACTTGTGTAGGGGAGGTGAAGTCAGTCCAGAGTAGGACACGGGTAGAGACACGGGCGTGTCCCTACCCGTGTGTGTCCAACCAGCACTCGAGTCGAGCACTCGAGTTGTTCCAGAGAAGAACACGTGTAGCGACACGGGCGTGTCCCTACCCGTGTGTGTCCAACCAACACTCGAGTCGCACTATGTAACATCCCATTTCCAACTAGACCCCTAAGAGTGGTTTTGGCCATGACTAGGTCATGACAAATCCTAGGAAGCCAGAAATGGGCCAAGAGATAGGAGGCCAAGGTAGGGATCACCATGGTCTGCAAATAGTAGGATTTTGAACAATGGTTTAGAATGGCAATGGGCTTCACCATGGCCCCAAGACCCTACCACAACACTCCCAAACATTTTGGGAGACCCATTAGAGCCAAAAAGACCCATTAGGGCCAACCCAAGAGGCCCAGTTGACCAAGGTCAACCCTAGCCCTGAATGGGTCAAACCTAGCCTACTTAGGGCCAATTGACCCACTCCTAGTCTAGAGGACCCCACCTATGCCCTACTAACCCTAAAGAGAGGTCAATGGGTCACTAAGGACACATTGGGGTCAGCCCTAGAGGCCAGGTTGACCCAAGTCAACTCAAGCCCTAATCTGGGCAAAGTACCCTTACTAAGGGTATGTGACCTCCAAAGTGCAGGGCAACCCTACATAACCCTACCTAGACCCTAAGGGAAGTCAATGGGTCACCAAGGATCCATAGGGGTGAACCCTAATGGTCATGTTGACCCAAGTCAACTCTAGCCCTAAAATGGTCAAAGTGACCTTACCAAGGGTCAAGTGACCTTTAAGGTGCCAAGACAACCCTACCCAACCCTACATAGACCTTAGGGGAGGCCAAGGAATCACCCAGGACCCAATGGGGTCAACCTAGATGGTCAAACTGACCAAGTCAACCCTCATTGAGGGTCAAGTCAACTTAGCCCAAAAAGGGCTAACCCAAGCTCAAGCCACTTCTCCCTTAGGCTAAACCCATTCCCATGACCATCATAATCCAGTGGGCTGCCTTTAGCTTATGAGGTTGACTAGTCAACCAGAGGTGACTAGGAGAGAGAAAAGAGCTCCTTCCATGATAATGGAGGAGAGAGAAAATGGGGAAGAGGGAAGGGAGGAGAGAAGCCGGCCAAGGAAGGCCAACACCACCAGTTATGGCTGTAATCAACTCCTCTAGGGGAGAGGAGTTGATTCCAGCCATTTCCCGGCCACCAAGGGTGGGTTCAGCCCCCCTCCACACAACCCGAGCCACACCTTTAATGGTGTTAATGGCCATTGAAGAACCAGCCTCTCCTCTCCCCCATTTACCATTTAAACACCTTCAGGGAGCCGAGGGGATCATTTTGGAGCGTTTGCCTGGAGGAGACGGGCCACTCCACTGTGCAGTTGCAGAAGCTGAGCGCCGCCGCCGTCGTCAATGGCATCCCGCCGCTCCTCTCGCATCCAGGCCGCCAGGAAGGTCCTCCTCCTCTCCTTAACTCGCGGGTAGATCCTAGGAATCATTAGGCTTGAGTTTCGGGCTCAATTGAGCCCGATTCAATCCGGGATTTCTCCTGGTTTCGGCAAGAAAATCTCTTGCTTTATCCGCCGGAAAACGCCTCTCCGGCGGCGTAGCCGCCGCCTGACGATAGCCACCACCTCGACGGAGGTGATGGTGGCGGTGGCCGGCCGGGGAAGGGGCTGGATCGCCGGCGGCAGGGCTTGGAAATCGCTCCAGGCGGGACGAATCTCAGCCGTTGGCTCATCGGGGACGATAACCCAGCGCCGTCGATCTGCGCCAAGATTCGCGCGGCATCAAATCAAATACTTTAGGATTTAAATAAAAATCATTTCATTTCTGTCACACTAGATGTATTTAATGTATTTAATTTTTAAAAATACTTAGGGACCCTGAATGGAAATCTGCCCAACATGAAAATTGTAGCTTAGGGTGTCTAGTTTGTAGCAAAAATTGTTTGGACCCTTTTGGGCCACTGGTTAGACCAGGGTACCCTTTTTGGGAGGACCTATACCTAGGCCTAAACAGAGATTATTGTTGGTGCCCACACTTCATTCCTTGTCCAAACAAGTTGAAATTTGGGCAGTGAGAAGGTCTTAGCCATACCTAGAAACTGTCCAAAATTTAGAATTTTTGGAGAATATGTTTCTATAGTTTTTAAGAAAATTTAATAAATCATGATTAATTTAATTATGTGACCTAATTAATTTAAAACTCCCCCAAATTTTGGTGGGTGGTCTTAGATGTCATGATAGGTATAGGGTTAAAACTTTAGCTCATTTGGAGATGTTTAGGATAGGTAATTTACCCACCCTATATATGACCTTATAAGGGTATTTTGGTCAAAAGCCACTATGTGATGGTTGAGTGGCCAAATTCCCTCATCAGAGGCTGAAATTTTGGCCACTGATATAACTTGACTTTTTACACTCACTTATGGAGTTTGGAGTGGATTGGACTAGGGTAGCCCTAAAATTTTAGGGTAGGCCCTTTATGGTAAATTTCTAGGGTTTGAAGAAATTGGGGTCAAAAGACCTTGGATGGACTTGAAACTTGGGAATCATGTCCATAGGGTTACTATGGTCCTGTGGTTAAAATTTTAGGGCATTTGGAAGACTTAAAACCCCTTAAATCCATAACCCTAGTTTAGGGCACTAGCTTGAAACCATAAGATCTAATACCAAAACTTTCTGAAAAGGCCTAAGTCTTTGAATGGGTAGTTGCTTAGGGTATATATATCTCTGGAAATTTTATAACAAATTTTGGATGAATATTTTTGGTACTTTATTCACAAAGTCATGTTTTACAATTTTCACTTAGGAATTTTTGGAGAAAAATATACTTGATTAAACCTGATGAAACTTAGCAAAGGGGCTTGTAATCATGGTACCCATCTCTGTAAATTTTATGAAATTTTTGAAGAAGGATATTTAGTAGTTGCTTCTTTAATTATTTAATTCTATGGAACATTGGTAAATTTAATAATGACATTTAGATTGTCTGAAAAATTCTAATTTCTTCATCATGATGTTTCTAGCTCCTTATGAAGCCCTAGTAATTTTTACATAATTATTGGAGACATATTTGTGGCACTTCCTTCATTATATTTGATTTTAGGAATTATTTTAATAAATCCTTTAAAGGTCAAGAACTATCTGGAAAATTATGAAAATTGGCAACCAATAATATTTCTCTGATATTTAGTGAATACAAATTTTAGGAGGCCATCACCTGAGAAAATCTTATGGTTCATGTTCAAATTGACTATGGCCTAGTTTTTCAGGAAAATTCAATAAATAGTAGATTAATTGGGAAAAATATGATTTTCTGAGTTTAGACTATATTTATCATAATAGACCTCTAATAATTATCATAAGGGTACTGGATGAGTATTTCATGTACTTCCCTTTTTACGGGTCATGTAGCTTAAGTGGTCTGCATATAGCAAAACTACAGGATAAATATAGTCTAAACTCAGAAAATCATATTTTTCCCAATTAATCTACTATTTATTGAATTTTCCTCAAAAACTAGGCCATAGTCAATTTGAACATGAACCATAAGATTTTCTCAGGTGATGGCCTCCTAAAATTTGTATTCACTAAATATCAGAGAAATATTATTGGTTGCCAATTTTCATAATATTCCACATAGTTCTTGACCTCTAAAGGATTTATTAAAATAATTCCTAAAATCAAATATAATGAAGGAAGTGCCACAAATATGTCTCCAATAATTATGTAAAAATTACTAGGGCTTCATAAGGAGCTAGAAACATCATGATGAAGAAATTAGAATTTTTCAGACAATCTAAATGTCATTATTAAATTTACCAAAGTTCCATAGAATTAAATAATTAAAGAAGCAACTACTAAATATCATTCTTCAAAATTTCATAAAAATTTACAGAGATGGGTACCATGATTACAAGCCCCTTTGCTAAGTTTCATCAGGTTTAATCAAGTATATGTTTCTCCAAAAATTCCTAAGTGAAAATTGTAAAACATGACTTTGTGAATAAAGTACCAAAAATATTCATCCAAAATTTATCATAAAATTTCCAGAGATATATATACCCTAAGCAACTACCCATTCAAAGACGTAGGCCTTTTCAGAGAGTTTTGGTATTAGATCTTATGGTTTCAAGCTAGTGCCCTAAACTAGGGTTATGGATTTAAAGGGTTTTAAGTCTTCCAAATGCCCTAAAATTTTAACCACAGGACCATAGTAACCCTATGGACATCATTCCCAAGTTTCAAGTCCATCCAAGGTCTTTTGACCCCAATTTCTTCAAACCCTAGAAATTTACCCTAAAGGGCCTACCCTAAAATTTTAGGGCTACCCTAGTCCAATCCACTCCAAACTCCATACGTGAGTGTAAAAGTCAAGTTATATCAGTGGCCAAAATTTCAGCCTCTGATGAGGGAATTTGGCCACTCAACCATCACATAGTGGCTTTTGACCAAAATACCCTTATAAGGTCATATATAGGGTGGGTAAATTACCTATCCTAAACATCTCCAAATGAGCTACAGTTTTAACCCTATACCTATCATGACATCTAAGACCACCCACCAAAATTTGGGGAGTTTTAAATTAATTAGGTCACATAATTAAATTAATCATGATTTATTAAATTTTCCTAAAAACTATAGAAACATATTCTCCAAAAATTCTAAATTTTGGACAGTTTCTAGGTATGGCTAAGACCTTCTCACTGCCCAAATTTCAACTTGTTTGGACAAGGAATGAAGTGTGGGCACCAAAAATAATCTCTGTTTAGGCCTAGGTATAGGTCCTCCCAAAAAGGGTACCCTGGTCTAACCAGTGGCCCAAAAGGGTCCAAACAATTTTTGCTACAAACTAGACACCCTAAGCTACAATTTTCATGTTGGGCAGATTTCCATTCAGGGTCCCTAAGTATTTTTAAAAATTAAATACATTAAATACATCTAGTGTGACAGAAATGAAATGATTTTTATTTAAATCCTAAAGTATTTGATTTGATGCCGCGCGAATCTTGGCGCAGATCGACGGCGCTGGGTTATCGTCCCCGATGAGCCAACGGCTGAGATTCGTCCCGCCTGGAGCGATTTCCAAGCCCTGCCGCCGGCGATCCAGCCCCTTCCCCGGCCGGCCACCGCCACCATCACCTCCGTCGAGGTGGTGGCTATCGTCAGGCGGCGGCTCCGCCGCCGGAGAGGCGTTTTCCGGCGGATAAAGCAAGAGATTTTCTTGCCGAAACCAGGAGAAATCCCGGATTGAATCGGGCTCAATTGAGCCCGAAACTCAAGCCTAATGATTCCTAGGATCTACCCGCGAGTTAAGGAGAGGAGGAGGACCTTCCTGGCGGCCTGGATGCGAGAGGAGCGGCGGGATGCCATTGACGACGGCGGCGGCGCTCGGCTTCTGCAACTGCATAGTGGAATGGCCCGTCTCCTCCAGGTAAACGCTCCAAAATGATCCCCTCGGCTCCCTGAAGGTGTTTAAATGTCAAATGGGGGAGAGGAGAGGCTGGTTCTTCAATGGCCATTAACACCATTAAAGGTGTGGCTCGGGTTGTGTGGAGGGGGGCTGAACCCACCCCTTGGTGGCCGTGAAACGGCTGGAATCAACTCCTCTCCCCTAGAGGAGTTGATTACAGCCATAACTGGTGGCTGTTGGCCTTCCTTGGCCGGCTTCTCTCCTCCCTTCCCTCTTCCCCATTTTCTCTCTCCTCCATTATCATGGAGAGGAGCTATTTTCTCTCTCCTAGTCACCTCTGGTTGACTAGTCAACCTCATAAGCTAAAGGCAGCCCACTGGATTATGATGGTCATGGGAATGGGTTTAGCCTAAGGGAGAAGTGGCTTGAGCTTGGGTTAGCCCTTTTTGGGCTAAGTTGACTTGACCCTCAATGAGGGTTGACTTGGTCAGTTTGACCATCTAGGTTGACCCCATTGGGTCCTGGGTGATTCCTTGGCCTCCCCTAAGGTCTATGTAGTGTTGGGTAGGGTTGTCTTGGCACCTTAAAGGTCACTTGACCCTTGGTAAGGTCACTTTGCCCAGATTAGGGCTTGAGTTGACTTGGGTCAACCTGGACTCTAGGGCTGACCCCAATGTGTCCTTAGTGACCCATTGACCTCTCTTTAGGGTTAGGAGGGCATAGGTGGGGTCCTCTAGACTAGGAGTGGGTCAATTGGCCCTAAGTAGGCTAGGTTGACCATTCAGGGCTAGGGTTGACCTTGGTCAACTGGGCCTCTTGGGTTGGCCCTAATGGGTCTTTTTGGCTCTAATGGGTCTCCCAAAATGTTTGGGAGTGTTGTGGTAGGGTCTTGGGGCCATGGTGAAGCCCCATTGCCATTCTAAACCATTGTTCAAAATCCTACTATTTGCAGACCATGGTGATCCCTACCTTGGCCTCCTATCTCTTGGCCCATTTCTGGCTTCCTAGGGTTTGTCATGACCTAGTCATGGCCAAAACCACTCTTAGGGGTCTAGTTGGAAATGGGATGTTACAAATCCCAATAAACAAAACAAAGATTTCGTCCCCGAAATCAAGGTTGGACCTACGGGTCTTATTACCGAAGGAAAGAGTCTTGTAACATCCCATTATGACGCCTCGTTCGTTGAATTTGATTTTATGGAAAAACTTAGATCTAAGACCCCTTTCGCCCAAACAGCGAACCAAAATCCCAATAAACAAGGTTAAGCCCCCAATAAACAAAAGATAAGCCCCTATCTACCTAGAGCAGCCCTTAGTATACTTAAAGCAGGAAAAATAAATTAACATCTTGAGGGGTCCGAGAGGTATACCTGACTGAATAGCTCGGGGTATCTTTGTCGCATCAGGTCCTGTGGCTCCCAGGTATGCTCCTCCTGGCCGTGGTTCCTCCACAGGACCTTGACTAGTGGGACCTTCTTGCGTCGCAAGACCCGCACTCCTCGGTCGTCGATCCTCACAGGCTCCAAATGAACCGACCGATCTGACGCTACCGGCCCTTCGGTAGTCAGAATCTGCTGCTCCGGGCGTAGCAGAGCCCTCCTCAAAGAAGAAATGTGGAAGACGTCGTGCAGCGCTTCCAGCTCTGGTGGTAACTCCAGCCGGTAGGCTAGGGGTCCGATCCGCTCCAGGATCCTGTAAGGGCCCATGTACCTAGGGCTGAGCTTCTTCCTCCGACCACGCACCCGTGAAACTCCATGCATGGGCCGAATCTTCAGAAACACCCGGTCCCCCACCTGGAACTCCACCTGCCGATGTCGGGCGTCATAATACTTAGCCTGTCTACTCTGTGCCTCGAGCATCCTGTCCCTGATCAGCCTCACCTGTGCCTTGGTGTCTTCAACAAACTCTGACCCCAACACTTTCGGATCCTCGTTCTGCACCCAAGAAAGCGGGGTCCGGCATCTCCTCCCGTACAAGGCTTCGTAAGGCGCCATCCTGATGCTGGACTAGTGGCTGTTGTTATAGGAGAACTCGACAAGGGGCAAGAGTTTCTCCCACGGTTCCCCGCGGTCCAAGATGCATAACCTCAAAAGGTCCTCCAGCGTCCGGTTGGTGCGTTCTGTCTGCCCGTCTGTCTGGGGGTGGAATGCAGTGCTGAAAGTCAATCGCGTGCCTAAGTAAGCTTGCACGGATCTCCACTCCCTGGAGGTGAACCTGCCATCCCGATCCGACACTATCATCCTGGGCACGTCATGATAACGAACGAACTGCTCCACAAACTTTCGCACCAGTACTCCTACTGAATCATCCTTCCTGATCGGTATAAATCGAGCCACCTTGGTCAACCGATCGACGATTACCCAAATCGAGTCATTCCCTGTCCGAGACCGGGGAAGCCCATGTATGAAGTCCATGGCTATGTCATCAAACTTCCACTCCGGCACTGGGAGTGGCTGCAATAATCCCGCGGGGTTCCTGCACTCCGCCTTCACTAGCTGACATGCCTCACAATGGGTCACGAAGTAAGAGACATCCTTCTTCATGCCCGGCCAGAACATCGTCTTCTTCAAATCAGCCGTCATCTTTGTGATCCCCGGGTGCACAGAATACCGGCTGCAGTGCGCCTCCATCATAATATCCTCCCGAATCCGGCCTCCCTCCGGTATATACACCCGTCCTATGAAGCACACCAGGTCGTCCCTCAGTGTGTAGTCTCCTGCAGTGCCTGCCTCCAGAGCTTGGAAGATGGGCTCTAACTTGGCATCCCGCCTCTGCCCTTCTCTGACTCGGTCTCTGATGTCATCGGTAACGCCTATCGCGGCCAAGTACTTCTCATAGAGCTCAGGATCATCGGACGATACCAGGGAAATGTGCATGTCCTCTAGTCTCTGCAACAGCTCCATAGACATCAACTGAGGCTCTGCTCCTGCTGTGGCAGCTCTCCTACTCAGTGCGTCTGCTACCACGTTCGCCTTCCCCGGGTGGTAATGCATCTCATACTGATAGTCAAAAAGGAACTCCACCCACCGCCTCTGCCTGATGTTTAGTTCCTTCTGCGTGTCCACGTACTTAAGGTTCTTATGATCGGAGTATATGTCACAGTGGACTCCATATAGGTAATGCCGCCATATTTTTAGTGCGAATACAACTGCTCCCATCTCCAGGTCGTGCACTGGGTAGTTCTTCTCATGGGTCTTCAGCTGGCGGGAAGCATAAGCTATGACGTGTCCGTTCTGCATCAGTACTGCTCCCATCCCTTGATATGATGCGTCGGTGTAGACCTGGAATCCCTCCCTCCCCGAGGGGAGAGTAAGAATGGGAGCCGAGGTCAGCCGATCCTTCAGCTCCTGGAAAGCTGTCTGGCACTGCGGGGTCCACACGAACGGTACCTCCTTCTTTGTCAAGGATGTGAGCGGGAGGGCGATTCGAGAGAATCCCTCCACGAACTTCCGATAGTAACCGGCAAGTCCTAGAAAACTCCGTACGTCAGTGGCTGTTTTCAGCTGCGGCCACTCCGAAATAGCTCGAATCTTTGCCGGGTCCACTGCCAGCCCGGCTCCGCTGATAATGTGACCTAAGAAAGCCACCTCCTTCAGCCAGAACTGACACTTACTGAACTTCGCATAAAGACGATGCTCCCGTAGTCTCTCCAGGGTCAGTGCTAGATGCCGCGTGTGCTCCTCCTCCGTCTTAGAATAGATAAGGATGTCGTCTATGAACACTATGACGAACACATCCAAATAAGCCTCGAAGACCCGGTTCATGAGGCTCATAAACGCCGACGGAGCATTCGTGAGCCCGAAGGGCATCACGATGAACTCATACAATCCATATCGGCTACTAAAGGCCGTCTTCGGAATATCCTCCTCCTGGATCCGCAGCTGGTAGTAGCCTGATCTCAAGTCCAGCTTCGAAAAATAATGGGCTCCCTCCAGCTGATCGAACAACTCGTCTATCCTGGGGAGCGAATAGGTATTTCGGACGGTCAGCCTGTTTAGTGCTCGATAGTCGATGCACAGGCGTAAAGTGTCGTCCTTCTTCTTTACGAATAGGATAGGAGCTCCCCATGATGAGGAACTCGTCCTAACAAATCCTGCTTCCACCAGCTCCTGCAACTCCGTCCGAAACTCCGCCAACTCCTTCGGAGCCATCCTATAAGGGGCCTTGGATACCGGCTTAGCCCCTGGTACCAACTGAATCTGGAAGTCCTTTTCCCTATGCGGAGGTAGTCCTGGCAGCTTATCCGGAAAAATGTCGGCGTAGTCACGAACCACCGGAATGTTAGCAATCAGGTCCTTCTCCTCAGTCATCTCGAACAATACTTGATATACCTCGTCCCCTTGCATATGAGCCTTAATGGCCTGAATAGATGAAAGCAGGCGACGGGAGACCGGTGTAGTACCTTCGAATGTCGCATAAGTATCGCCGTGGCTGAGCACGACCCTCCTTGCCGGGCAATCAATCTGGGCATGGTTCCAGACAAGCCATGTCATGCCCAAGACGAGGTCGAAGTCCGGCATCCTCAGGATCGTCGTCGGGGCCTCGAGTGCCAACCCGTCTATGGTAACCTCCAGGAGGCACTTTTCTGTGGACTGGATCTCCATCCCATTGGGGAGGCGCACCCTCCTGGGTAGTCCCGTATAACATCGAATCTGATCCAGGTCCTTGACGAAATCCTCCGACACAAAGTTGTGCGATGCCCCCGTGTCGAACAGGGTATGGGCAGGTTTGCCGCACACCATCACCATTCCTAAATCAGTTTTGAAAGAAAAACTCTGGTGTAAGGTTTTCTAACCTAGGTTGTGTAGTAGTTCTATCAACACTTAATATGAGCAAAGAATAAATCCAAAACTAAGATTACTCTCATACCTGCAATAACCCTGTCCGGGTTCCGGGGCTGTGCTAAGTCCAAAGCGTAAATCTGCTCCCCATTCTGCCTGCGGTCGCCTCCCTGGTAACCACGTCCTCGGCCGCGTCCTCGGCCTCCGAAATGCTGGGCCGGTGGGCCACCCCGTGGTGCTGGAGGTGGTGCCCCCCTCATAGGGCAGTCTCTCCGGAGATGTCCCACCTGGTGACAATGGAAGCACTCCGGCGGGGATACGCCATACCCCGGGGTCTCTGCATCTCTTGGATCCAGAGAGGTTGAGGGGCCAAAACCACCTGCTCTCTCGGCTCCTGCCTCACCTCCTGACGAGGCTGCTCCTCTGTCCTCCTCCCATCTGGTATGGTGCCTCGCCGCTGATCATTTCGGGCCCTCCGGCCCTGGTCCTCCGCTTGCCGTTTCCGGCCCCGAGTGGTGTGCCAGTCGGCCTCAATCCTCTTCGCCATCTCCAAAATCCGGGAGATGGGCCCGTCAGAGACAAAAAGCAGGGCCTCCCTCAACTCCTCTTGTAGGCCCTTATAAAACCTCTTGACGTAACCTGCTTCATCCAGCTGATAGGAGCCCGCATATCGGGCCAAATGATCGAACTCTCGGTGGTACTCCACCACTGTCCTGGTGCCCTGCCTCAGCTGCAAGAACCGCTCCTCCAACTCGTCCCTGGCCGACTGAGGAACAAAGTGCTCCAGCAGCGTGGCCCTGAACTCTTCCCAAGTGATTTCTGCAATCTCTCTATCAGCAAAGGTCGTGTCCAACAGCGTCTTCCACCACCGCTTGGCATGTGACTCCAAGCAAGATACCACTAGGGCCACCCTCTCCTCCCAAGGGCATCGTATCCCAGTCAACATCTCGTACATCACATCCAGCCACTCCTCTGTCCGTACTGCCGACTCTGTCCCCAAGTAAGATGGGGGAGAGAGTCCTCGGAAGGTGCTCATCCAGTTGGCCCCTGGGTTTGGCTGCTGGGCTGGGGCTTGGTGAGCTCGGAAGGCCTCAAGGATAGCTGTAAGGGTCTGCCCCATGTCTGACTGGAGGGAAGGTGTGGGGACCATGGGAGGTGGTGCAATGTCTGGAGTCTGCTGAGCTCCACCTTGTGGGGTGGGCTGAGCTGGGGGCTGCAAAATGAACCACATTAGTAGGTAATCGACTCAATGCCTAATGAAAGTGGACAATTTACATGTGATTCCCCTCATATGGGCACACCACTGCTTCCGCTGCTTAGTTTGTCCCCAAACTAAACTCGCGCGGGGGTGACCCAGGGTTGTGGACGGCTACTTTTCGATCGAGGTTTGCTTTGATACCACTTGTAAGACCCCCCCCCCCTTTTTTTTTCTTTTTGGACACCGGGGTCTTAGGCCCAGAACCGCCGTTTTGCGGTGACTCCTTCGCGCCCTGAAGAGTCATCACCACAAAACGCCGATTCTGCCGGCCAATTCGATCACAGAAAAGTAGCAGAATAATGAAGTAAATGTAAGCTATCTGTCCACAGAAAATCACATGACATAATAAATATAACTCCACGAAGGGAGTGTCCACAGAAAATAACATCAGAGTAGCAAAACGGGCTTATGCCCGGTACATCAAATCCTCTCTACAAGATCTCTCATGCAGAAACAAAAGTAGAAAACTGCTCAGGGTCGAGACTCACGGTCCCGGCTGTGTGAACTCCGGAGCTAGACTGCCCCACCTCCAAGCGCACCGGTCTCTGGGGCTGCTCCTCCATGCTGGTCTCCGCGATCCCCTAAATGATGCGGTTCGAAAACCGCTAGTCTAAAAGACTAAGTCCTATCATCCCCAGGAGGGTGCGAAATGATCAGCGGCGAGGCATCGTACCAGATGGAAGAAGGGCAGAGGAGTAGCCTCGTCAGGAGTTGAGGCAGGAGCCGAGAGAGCAGGTGGTCTTGGCCCCTCAACCTCTCCGGATCCAGGAGATGCAGAGACCCCGGGGTATGGCGTATCCCCTGCCGGAGTGCTTCCACTGTCACCAGGTGGGACACCTCCGGAGAGACTGCCCTATGAGGGGGGGCACCACCTCCAGCACCACGGAGTGGCCCACCGGCCCAGCATTTCAGAGGCCGAGGACGCGGCCGAGGTCGTGGTTACCAGGGAGGCGACCGCAGGCAGAATGGGGAGCAGATTTACGCTTTGGACTTAGCACAGCCCCGGAACCCGGACAGGGTTATTGCAGGTATGAGAGTAATCTTAGTTTTGGATTTATTCTTTGCTCATATTAAGTGTTGATAGAACTACTACACAACCTAGGTTAGAAAACCTTACACCAGAGTTTTTCTTTCAAAACTGATTTAGGAATGGTGATGGTGTGCGGCAAACCTGCCCATACCCTGTTCGACACGGGGGCATCGCACAACTTTGTGTCGGAGGATTTCGTCAAGGACCTGGATCAGATTCGATGTTATACGGGACTACCCAGGAGGGTGCGCCTCCCCAATGGGATGGAGATCCAGTCCACAGAAAAGTGCCTCCTGGAGGTTACCATAGACGGGTTGGCACTCGAGACCCCGACGACGATCCTGAGGATGCCGGACTTCGACCTCGTCTTGGGCATGACATGGCTTGTCTGGAACCATGCCCAGATTGATTGCCCGGCAAGGAGGGTCGTGCTCAGCCACGGCGATACTTATGCGACATTCGAAGGTACTACACCGGTCTCGCGTCGCCTGCTTTCTTCTATTCAGGCCATTAAGGCTCATATGCAAGGGGACGAGGTATATCAAGTATTGTTCGAGATGACTGAGGAGAAGGACCTGATTGCTAACATTCCGGTGGTTCGTGACTACGCCGACATTTTTCCGGATAAGCTGCCAGGACTACCTCCGCATAGGGAAAAGGACTTCCAGATTCAGTTGGTACCAGGGGCTAAGCCGGTATCCAAGGCCCCTTATCGGATGGCTCCGAAGGAGTTGGCGGAGTTTCGGACGCAGTTGCAGGAGCTGGTGGAAGCAGGATTTGTTAGGCCGAGTTCCTCATCATGGGGAGCTCCTGTCCTATTCGTAAAGAAGAAGGACGGCACTTTACGCCTGTGCATCGACTATCGAGCACTAAACAGGCTGACCGTCCGAAATACCTATCCGCTCCCCAGGATAGACGAGTTGTTCAATCAGCTGGAGGGAGCCCATTATTTTTCGAAGCTGGACTTGAGATCAGGCTACTACCAGCTGCGGATCCAGGAGGAGGATATTCCGAAGACGGCCTTTAGTAGCCGATATGGATTGTATGAGTTCATCGTGATGCCCTTCGGGCTCACGAACGCTCCGTCGGCGTTTATGAGCCTCATGAACCGGGTCTTCGAG
This sequence comes from Platanthera guangdongensis, assembly GCA_039583875.1. Lineage (NCBI taxonomy): Eukaryota > Viridiplantae > Streptophyta > Magnoliopsida > Asparagales > Orchidaceae > Platanthera > Platanthera guangdongensis. Next base: position 52,057,479 of record CM077163.1, read on the forward strand.
GCTTATTTGGATGTGTTCGTCATAGTGTTCATAGACGACATCCTTATCTATTCTAAGATGGAGGAGGAGCACACGCGGCATCTAGCATTGACCCTGGAGAGACTGCGGGAGCATCGTCTTTATGCGAAGTTCAGTAAGTGTCAGTTCTGGCTGAAGGAGGTGGCTTTCTTAGGTCACATTATCAGCGGAGCCGGGCTGGCAGTGGACCCGGCAAAGATTCGAGCTATTTCGGAGTGGCCGCAGCTGAAAACAGCCACTGACGTACGGAGTTTTCTAGGACTTGCCGGTTACTATCGGAAGTTCGTGGAGGGATTCTCTCGAATCACCCTCCCGCTCACATCCTTGACAAAGAAGGAGGTACCGTTCGTGTGGACCCCGCAGTGCCAGACAGCTTTCCAGGAGCTGAAGGATCGGCTGACCTCGGCTCCCATCCTTACTCTCCCCTCGGGGAGGGAGAGATTCCAGGTCTACACCGACGCATCATATCAGGGGATGGGAGCAGTACTGATGCAGAACGGACACGTCATAGCTTATGCTTCCCGCCAGCTGAAGACCCATGAGAAGAACTACCCAGTGCACGACCTGGAGATGGGAGCAGTTGTATTCGCACTAAAAATATGGCGACATTACCTATATGGAGTCCACTGTGACATATACTCCGATCATAAGAACCTTAAGTACGTGGACACACAGAAGGAACTAAATGTTGGGTATTGTATCCACAATGTACCTGATTTGAAGAAGCCCCTGGACAAGCTAAGGTCAATAGACTATGTATTTGATAAACTTTTTCTAGTTGTGCTTGTAGTTTTTCCACGCTAAGTGCACACCAATGTCAGGGTGCAGTAGGTCAATATACACGGGTCTGCATGACGTAATCCCTCGTTGAGCAGATCAGTGTGTTGGCCTACGTGTACTCTCTCTATTGGAGTGCACTTACTTTCAAGTACAGGCCGTTCATGTGCAAGAGAAGACAAGGTGCAAGGAGGATCAAGGAGTAGCTCCTGGGTGGAAGACGAAAAATCATCCAAGGCAAATTAGACGAGAATCACCAAGTGATTCTCGCCGAATCGACGAGAATCATCAGTGATTCTCGCCGACTTCTTCTGGCCATCTCAAAATGGTGCCAAGTAAGATTCGGCGAGAATCACTTGTAATTCCCGCCGAACCAGTGGTCAAGCAGCCCATGAATACAAAGTCAAATTCGTTGAGAATCGACAAGTGATTCGACGAGAATCACAAACGATTCTCGACGAATCGTCGAGAATCACTTGGTGATTCTCGCCGATTCGTCGAGAATCGTCTGCGATTCTCGCCGATTTTTACTTGGCGTTTTCTCAGATCGCTGCTGAACCGGATTCTGCTTCTGGATTAGCTTGAACCGGATTCTGGGGATTTCATTTGTGGGTCCCACAATGGTCAAATTTGCTGTAGCTACAGTATTTATACTCGGGTATTTTGAACGGAATAGACACTGAGAAAGAAGCCGAGCACGAAACCCTAATATCGCGATTTCTCTTCTCCGCCGCCGTCGCGCTCGGGCTAGTACGTCGCCGCCGCTGATCATTCTTCTTCCCGATCTCCGACGACAGTAGCTTAGCAAAGCTTGCGTCTCACGCGTCTATCCAGAGATCTCTTGTCTCTCGATTTGTTGACCGGGTAACACTCCCCCGTCCGAATCGATCGAGACGACCGATCCTAGAGTGACCGTTGGTAGACCTAGTTTGCTTCGCAAGGAAGTTTGGATCTCAAAGCACTGCAGCAGCGCACCTTCGTCGCCGCCAACTCCGAACCAAGCCGCCGCTCGGATTGCCGCCGCCGGTTTCGGGAGATCCTCTCCAAGAGAGACCAAGGTCGTAGACTCTTCATCGACTTCAAGAACACGTCGTCGAACAAAGAGGAACACCGTAGTCTCCAAGAGAAGTTTGTATCACGTGTACATTCTACATTTATTTTATTGTATAGGAACCTTTGTTCCGTGTTGTAAGGGTTGGGTGCAACCCGTTTTGTGGGAGTGTTGACTCTCACGTGTGGAAGGGCTCCTTCCGTTAGTGCAGGGATTGGATTTCAATCCCGTTGGAGAAGTGACCGAGTCGTCCCTTGTTGGGGAGATAGGTCGTAGGGGGAAAGTGGATGTACCCAAGTCGGGGAACCACTATAAATTTGCTGTGTATTCTGTGTGCTGTGGTTTTTGTTTTTATTGTGCAGGTGCATCCGTAAATTCCGCAAAAGAATCACACGTCACCTATTCCCCCCCCATAGGTGCACATAGCTGACACTAGGTGGACTTTCAAGTGGTATCAGAGCGAGGTTACTCAATAAAAAGGTTAACACCTTGAGGTGAATCCTGCCACTAGTGTCAACAAGGAGACATACATCTACTATGGACGGACTCAAGTACTCCGGCAAGATCCCAGTGTGCAACAGACTCAACTTTCCTATCTGGAAGGAAAGAATCAGGTTCTACATGGAAGCAGTGGACCCTCGACTGTTCATGATCGTGCTGGAGGGACCTTATGTCCCCACTAAGGCCTCCACCATTGATCCCACCAAGAAAGTGCCGAAGACACTCTCTGAAATGGACAAGGATGAGATGGTCCTAGTGGGCCTTGACATGAAGGCAAGAAACATCCTGGTCAGTGCAGTTGATGACTCGATGATGCAAAACTTCAGCAACTGCAGGACAGCTCAGGAGATATGACAGTGTCTGATCATTCTAATGGAGGGCACAGATGAAGTAAGGGATGATCAGAGATCCCTCCTGAACCAGAAGTATGAGGCCTTCCGGCAAGGGCCTAAGGAAGAGATCGGAGTCACATACGAGAACTTCCTGAAGATTGTCAACGCCCTCAAGGGCTATGGAAGAGTGTTCACCAATGGTGAACTCAATGACAAATTCCTTAGGTCCCTTACTAAGGAATGGGACACAAAGATCTGCGCCATCAGAGAATTTGACAGACTAGCAGAAACTGATCCACAAATCCTGTTCGGGAAGCTGATGTCCTATGAACTTCAGCTGAATACCAGGAAGGCAGAGGAAGAAGCAGAGAAGGCTGCTGCAAAAGAAAAGACTGTGGCCCTAAAAGCCAGTCACTCCAGAAAAGGGAAGGGTGCGGTGTCATACCGTGCCAAAAATAAGGAATAAGAGGAGGACTCCGATCCATGCTCCTCCAGCTCAGAACTGTCGGAAGAGGATTTCTCCCTCATCACTCGAGAGTTCAAGAAATTCCTCAAAATGAGGAATCAAAGAAAGAAAGACGGCTCCTCTTCCAGACATCAGAAGAAAAACTACTCTTCTGACAGGTATGCATCTAAACCTAACAAACATCGTTCTTCTGATATTATTTGCTTTGGATGCAATAAGCCAGGTCACGTCGTGGCCGACTGCCATCAAAGCAAAAGAGATAAAGGGAAAGGAGAGGAGCTCAAATCCTCCAGAGATAAGAAGAAGGAGCGGAGCTACATCGCTAGAAGACCAAAGACACTAAGTGAGTCTGATTCCTCAGACTCCAGTGATGATGAGGAAGCCTACTTCGGGCTGGTGGGTCGCTCGGACTCAGAAGGAGAATGCCCCCCATTTACTGGGAAGGTAAAAGCTCACACCCCTCTCTCCGACTCCGACTCTGATCCCGAGTCTCAGGATGATGAACCTGAGGATGGCCCTTCGGCCCGCGAAGCTGAACTCCTCGAAAAGTATGAGCTTCTGCTCAACACTTTCGACGAGTGTCGCAAGAGACTGAAGGCTGAGAAGAAGGAAGTAAAATTCCTTAAGGGTGAGTGTGTATCCCTAAGGGAAGAGGTCACTAGCTTGATCTCTCTCAGACAGGAGCACCTTGACCTAACTTCAAAGCACTCAGAGTCCTTGAAGCTCCTTGATCTCAAGCAGGAGGAAGTCAACAAATTGGAAGAACTACTTGCGGCAGAAAGGAAGATCGTACAGAGCTTCTCTATGCCAAAAACAGTGCTTCCAGTCGTTGAAACCTTCTCTGCTCAGGCCAAAGGAGCTGGCTTGGGGCATATTGGGGCATCTGGTTCTTCATCTAGGAGAAACAAGAACCAGAGGAAGAATAAGGCCGCCAAGAAGGCCTCTGCTGATGAAAAGGGGAAGGCTCCTCTTAGTCCTGTTGCGTTCAGGAAGCCTGGCTTTCCTTGCAACCAACATGACTTTGAGTCAACATTTGGGCATCATTTCCGGCCCTCGGTTGCAAAGCCTAAGAGCCGGTATGACGGTTGGAACTTCCCCCGGAACTTTGGTGAGAGTGCCTTCAAGGCACCTTATGAGGAAATCCACATAGGAAATTATGGTCCGTTCTCTAGCGGCCATAATGGAAAGCAGGCACCAAAGGCCAAACCAGTTATATAGAAGGTGACAAAGTCATGTGACTGTTGTCACCATGAGGTCTCCACCTCCAGATCCAAGGCCCCAGCCGCACCCACCGTTCCCAGGGTAAGGCAGGAGCCTAGGAAGAGATACAACAGGTTCGACTGTTGGTGCTGTGGCAAAGTCGGTCACTTTGCCGTGGATTGTTGGTTTAATCCAAGGAACTACGAGACTCCCCATGTTAACAATGCGAGACCGACCACTCGTAGGGTTAACCAACCGAGGGGGAGTGTGCTAACCAGGAATCTAGGACCCAAGTGTTGGGTACATTGGTCAAATGTACCTGATTTGAAGAAGCCTCACCTAACTCAATGATATACATCATAATGTATTTGATGTGTGTTTGAGTTACTTGTGCAGGTTAGGTATTCACTAGACTGAAGCTAAAAGTTTCTAAGTCCATGTGTCGACACCCAGAGGGAAAGTGTCGACACTTGAGAAAGCTTGTGTCGACACCCAGACAAGCAGTGTCGACACTTGGAGTCATTGTGTCGACACCTGGGATGAAGAGTCGACACCAGACAGAAAGTGTCGACACTTGGAGCTGTGTCGACACTCAGTGTAGAAGAATGCAGAAAAGCTGTGTCGACACTTAGCAGAAGTGTCGACACCTAGAAGAGCTGAGTCAACACCAGAAAGTGTCGACACTTGGAGCTGTGTAGACACTCAGCAAAAGTCTGCAGAGTCTAAGTAAAAGTGTCGACACTCAACACAAAGTGTCGACACTATGCTGAAGAGTCAGTATTTGAAGTAAGTGTCGACACTCAACACAATGTGTCGACACTATGCAGAAGAGTCAGCATTTAAGGAAAGTGTCGACACTCAGCACAATGTGTCGACACACAACCAGAAGAGTCAACACTTGAAGAAAGTGTCGACACCCAGCACAATGTGTCGACACTTAGTTGAAGACTCTACACTTGAAGAAAGTGTCGACACAAGGAGCTGTGTCGACACTTAGCAAAGAACAGAAAAGTTACAAAATATTCTAAGTACAAGTGTCGACACTAAGGGAATGTGTCGACACTCAGCTGAAGAATCAAGATTGAAGACTTGTGTCAACACCAAGAAGTAGTGTCGACACTTGACAGTTTCAACACATAAAGATGTGTCGACACAAAGAACATGTGTCGACACTTAGAGGGATACAGTTAAAGAATGAAGTACAAGTACTTGTGTCGACACTCAATTTCAGTGTCGACACATGCAGAAGAATCTGTGTCGAGATATACAAGGAATTGTGTCGACACCTTGTAGACTTGTGTCGACACTTACACAACATGTGTCGACACTTGGTCTATAAGTGTCGACACTTAAGAACAGAAAGTCTCGACACTATCTGACAGTTAGAGAATTTCAAGAAGTGACTGGTTGACAAGACAGCTGCCGATCCAGCCGGTCTACATCAACTGTCAGAGATATCAGAAGTCTGTTATAAACCGGACCAGCCGGTTACCATGAAGGAAGCCTATAAATAGGCACCCATAGTTTACAGACCAAGATTGATGAAGTGATATAGAAGTGGTTGAAAAAGTTTTTGATAGAGAGAGTTCAGATCTTTGTAAAAGTGGTATATTAAGTATCAACACAAGAAGATCTTACTGTGCATCGGCAGATCTAAGAAGTTGGAGAGAGAGAGCTCCAACCAAGTATTCAGTCTTTGGAACTAAGGCTGAGAAGAAGAATTCAGAGTCATCTAAATTTCAAGAAGCAGAGGTCAAGGAACAACTGCAGAAGATTCAGACTAATTCAGTTCTAATCAAGAAGCTTTGAAGGAAGCTAAGTCAGTTTGGATCTAACTGAGTTCTTCCAAGAACTCTTCAAGAATCTCTCAACTCCTCTCTTATTTTCTGAGTTGTAGAGTTAGCTATTGTACTTTCTATTTTTAACTTGTAGGATCCATTGGATCTGAGAGTATTGTAAGCCTATTTTATAAAAGCTGAGGGTAGGGCTTGATTGCCTGAGTGTAGGAGTTGAAGAACTCTAAGTGTAGGCCTTAATTGGCTGAGTGTAGGCCTGGGTGGCTGAGTGTATGCCTTTTGGCTGAGTGTAAGGCTTTGGGCCTGAGGTGTAGGAACTAGTTGGGTTCTGAGCTAGTGGAAAAGTTTGGCCGAATCTAGTACACTGCTAGATAGGCGAAGGGGGAAAGTGGATGTACCCAAAGATTGGGGAACCACTATAAAATCTTGTGTATTCTGTGCTGTGATTGTGCTGTGTTGTGAATTGCTGTGTTTGCTGTGAGAACTTATTCAGAAATCTGTGTTATAAACTGTTGTGTTGCCAACAAAGTTTTAAAAAGGATTTGGTCACCTATTCTGTTACGTTCAATGAACGTAACTGTATCTTTTTTATGCATTTATGTTATTTGGCTGTTTTGTAAGGGGTATTTTAGTCTTTGGGAACTTAGGGCTTCTTCTTATTGGGATGGAAGGGCCTTGGGGGTTTTATGCTGAAGTTAATCTGTTTGTTAAAGCACGGTGAACGGCTGTTCGGGAAGAGCTTCCCCTGCATCGTTCAAGGATCTGTTCAGGCTTTGGCCTTAGGATTCCAAGTATCTATGCTATTTAATTTCTGGTGCCTTCCTTGTTGTTGTTGTGTGGTGGTGGATTGTGATTGTTAGCAGGAGGAGCAACGGTGAGCAGTCCGGCAGAACCTGCTTGCATCAAGGTATCAGAGCCACTACTGCGTCCCCAGCGCCATGCCTGTGTCGGACGCCACACGATCCAAAGACCAAAACACCAAAATGGACGTACTCAGGCAAAACCAGGACGACTTGGCTCGTTCGGTCACCGCCATCGGCGAGGATGTTCGTCTGCTGCTGGCCGCCTGGAAGGCGGAGAAGGGGGGTGATTCCGCACGCGGCGGAGGGTCGTCGGAAGGCCAGTTCCGAAACGCACCGGTCACACATGTCGCAACTCGTTTTCCACGCCTAGATTTTCCGAAATTTACGGGAGAGGACCTCATGGAATGGATCTACAAATGCGATCAGTTCTTCGACGTCGACAACACCCCGGAGGACATGAAGGTTAAGATGGCCTCAATACATTTGGAGGGGAAAGCATTGTTCTGGCACCAAGCCTACATGAAGGCGCGCCTCACACGCCAATGGCCCAGTTGGGAAGACTACAGCCAAGCGCTGCACAGTCGCTTCGGCTCTGTCTTGGGTGACGATCCCATGAGCGAACTGAAGAATCTACGCCAACGCGGCTCCGTACAAAATTATTTGGATGACTTTGAACTGCTGTTACACCGAGTAGTCATGCCGGAAGACCACGCAATTAGCTTTTGTCTCGCCGGACTCCGTGATGAGATTGAGTTCGGGGTTCGCATGTTCCAACCAAAGTCATTGCGAGAGGTTTTCTCTCTTGCACGGTTACAAGAGCAACAATTAGCTGTACGCAGCAAGAAAAATCCATTTAGCCACAAGGAGGACCACCGGTGGGAGGAGGGGACCTTCCCTAAATCTGGATTCAGTCAAGGGTCATCAGCCTTCAAACAGAAATCGGTCACGGCAGGCACGCGCAAACTCACGTCGTCAGAAATGGATGACAAACGGAAGAAAGGATTGTGCTTTTGGTGCGATCAAACTTATGTACCCGGTCACAAGTGTCCAAATCGCCGGCAGGCTTATGCCTTGGAGGTTACCGTGGAGGCCGTATCAGACGACGAAGTGGAAGGCGACGGGGTGGCAGTCTTAGATATGGACGGCCAGGAGGAAGAGCAACCCACACCACAGGTATCGGTACATGCCCTGACAGGCATTACACATTTTAACACCATGCGCGTGACAACATCCCATCAAGGTCAACCCATTCACGTGTTGATAGACTCCGGCAGCACCCATAACTTTTTAGATGAGGCGGCGGCGCTGAAGTTGCAGTGCAGTTTGGATTCCATTTCCCCCTTTTCGGTGGCCGTAGCGAACGGGAAAACTATTTCAAGCTCTCACAAGGTCAACAATTTTCGGTGGGTCATGCAAGGTGTGGAATTCACGTCTGATATGTTAATACTGCCTTTAGGCGGATGTGACGTTGTGTTGGGAATTCAATGGCTAATTACGTTGGGCATGGTGAATTGGAACTTTTGTGATCTACGCATGGAATTTACTAGCGGGGGCAAACGAGTTAGCCTACGGGGCGCTCAACCGGGCAACTTACAATGGGGTAAGGAGAAAAGGATCCAGAAACTCTTGGCTAAGGAGGGGCAACTTAATATGTTGGCTCTATGTGAGATTCATGAAGGCGACACATACCGGCGATCCACTGACCCGGAAGAGAACCATTTGGGCTGCCAGGATTGGCGGGTTCGGGGAGAGCAGCCTAGCTCGGGAGCCCTTCACCAACTTCAGAAGGTGATTGAAGACTTTGGGGATCTATTCCACGAACCACAAGGATTACCACCAGTACGCGGTCAAGAACATCGCATCATATTGAAGAATGAAGGGGCCAATATCAACCTCCGCCCCTATAGGTACCCCCCGCTACAAAAATCGGAGATCGAACGACTTATTGAAGAAATGCTACAGACGGGTGTGATTCGTCATAGTTGTAGTCCTTTTGCATCGCCGGTGGTGTTGGTGAAAAAGAAGGACAATTCATGGAGACTTTGTGTTGATTACAGACAATTGAATCAGAATACGGTGAAAGACAAGTTTCCAATTCCGGTTGTGGAAGAATTGATTGACGAACTGCACGGAGCGCTTCACTTTTCAAAACTGGATTTGCGGGCGGGCTACCACCAAGTTCGAATGGTGGAGGAAGATATCCAAAAGACGGCGTTCCGAACACACCAGGGCCACTATGAGTTTTTGGTGATGCCCTTCGGGTTAACCAACGCTCCCTCCACGTTCCAAAGCATGATGAACCACATATTTCACGGTCAACTCAGAAAATTTATCTTGATTTTTTTGACGATATCTTGATTTTCAGCTCAACATGGGAAGAACACTTGGAGCACTTACAGTTCACCTTCGAAACGCTTCGGACACACCGTCTTGTTCTCAAGCGTAGCAAGTGTGACTTTGGGCTGCCGCAGATCCACTACTTGGGGCACATTATTTCCGGGCATGGCGTCTCCACTGATCCAACGAAGATACAAGCCATGATCGACTGGCCTACACCGACATCCATTAAGAAAGTCCGCGGGTTTCTGGGCCTCACCGGGTATTACCGCAGATTTATTCAAGGATACGGGATGATCGCACAGCCATTGACGGAATTGCTGAAGCGGCGAACCTTCACTTGGCCGACCGCGGCGGAAATGGCGTTTCGGGCTTTAAAACATGCAGTGACAAATCCGCCGGTACTGCAACTACCCAACTTCCAGCAACCTTTCGTCATCGAAACAGATGCGGCGGAGACCGGGGTGGGGGCGGTTTTACTGCAACGGGAGCGGCCGGTCGCGTTCTTTAGCAAGGCGTTGGGGCCGAAGAATGCGGGGCTGTCCACTTATGAAAAGGAGCTGTTAGCTATTGTTATGGCCGTACAAAAGTGGCGACATTACGTGATGGGAAGTTCATTCCTCATACGCACCGACCATCATAGTTTAAAATTTATGCTTCAGCAAAAGCTAGCAACACCGGCACAACAACGTTATTTGTCTAAGTTAATGGGCTACGACTTCACCGTACAATATAAACGGGGTCGGGACAATGGATGCGCGGACGCGCTCTCACGCGTACATGAACAGCCGGACAGCACCGTGTATGCCATCACAACGGTGCAATCTGAAATTGTGATGCAGATCAAGCACTCGTGGGGGCAGGACAACCGGATACAAGCTATTATCAAGGCCAAAGAAGCTGATGGCAGGGCTTTTCCGAAGTACATGTGGAGGAACGGATTGCTGACAAGGAAAGACAAGTTGGTGGTCGGCCAGGAACCGGCTACGAGGGCCAACCTGCTAGAGCTATACCATGCGGGACCTATGGGGGGCCATTCAGGTATTACTGCTACATATAAACGCATGAAACGAGTCCTCTATTGGAAGGGTATGAAGACTGATGTCTACGCCTACATCCAACAATGTGCGACGTGTCAACAGTGTAAAGCGGATAATCAGCGGCCCGCGGGATTACTTCAACCACTCCCCATTCCTGAGAGAGTGTGGCAAGATATAAGCATGGACTTCATCGAGGGGTTACCTATAAGTCATGGCAAGTCAACCATCCTTGTAGTGGTCGACAGACTCAGCAAACAAGCGCATTTCTCTGCCCTCAAGCATCCGTATACCGCTGAAACTATCGCCCAGATATTCTTGGATTCGGTCGTCCGATTGCATGGGCTGCCCGCATCCATAGTGAGCGACCGCGACACAATTTTTATTAGCGACTTCTGGCAAGAACTCTTTCGGGTTCTACATGTGCAGCTGCACACAGCCACATCATACCATCCGCAATCGGATGGACAGACGGAAGTGGTGAATCGGTGCGTGGAAGGCTATCTCCGTTGTATGTGTTTCGAGAGGCCACGCGAGTGGGCGGAGTGGTTACCTTTGGCGGAATGGTGGTACAATACGTCCTTCCACAGCGCCATTCAAATGACACCATATGAGGTGGTGTATGGGCAGGAGCCCTCAGCACTCCCTCTCTATGTCGAAGGTACGGTCAGGGTTGAGAAGGTGGATCGTTCCTTAGCGGCAAGGGATAAAGTAATGACACTGCTGAAATCAAATTTGGCCCGGGCTCAAGAACGTATGAAGGTGTTGGCGGATAAGAAACGAAGAGAGCATGTCTTGGAGATAGGGGACCTCGCATGGGTGCGGTTACAACCATACCGTCAAGTGAGCTTGAGGGAGCATTGTCAACAAAAGTTATCTCCGCGCTTCTTTGGACCGTTCCCGGTGATCGAAAGAGTAGGCACGGTGGCATATAAGTTGGACCTTCCAAGCGGGACGCGGATTCATCATACATTTCATATATCGCAGTTGAAGAAGTGCAAGGGAGCTCCCACCGGTATCATTCAACAGCTACCCACCACCGTCAACGCGGCCGACAATGTGCTAGAGGAGCCGGTAGCGATCCTGGACAGACGTATCACCAACAGGGACGGTCGGGTGGTGACTCAGCTCCTGATTCAATGGACCAATGGCACGAAGGCGGCGGCAACTTGGGAGGATCTCTGGGCGCTTCGCCAACGGTGGCCCGAAATGGTTCCTTGAGGTCAAGGAACTTTTCTAGGGGACGGCCTTGTTACGTTCAATGAACGTAACTGTATCTTTTTTATGCATTTATGTTATTTGGCTGTTTTGTAAGGGGTATTTTAGTCTTTGGGAACTTAGGGCTTCTTCTTATTGGGATGGAAGGGCCTTGGGGGTTTTATGCTGAAGTTAATCTGTTTGTTAAAGCACGGTGAACGGCTGTTCGGGAAGAGCTTCCCCTGCATCGTTCAAGGATCTGTTCAGGCTTTGGCCTTAGGATTCCAAGTATCTATGCTATTTAATTTCTGGTGCCTTCCTTGTTGTTGTTGTGTGGTGGTGGATTGTGATTGTTAGCAGGAGGAGCAACGGTGAGCAGTCCGGCAGAACCTGCTTGCATCATATTCACCCCCCTCTAGGTGTTTAGGTACCATATCTTTCAAGTGGTATCAGAGCCAGGTTCCTCAAAAAGGACTAACTGTCTGAGGAGATCCAGTTTGTCAGATTCAGTGTAAGTCAGGAAACAGTTTCAAGAAAATCAAGAAACATGGGGTCTTCAGAGAATCACAAGGAATTGGGTTCAATGAAACTGCCCATATGCAGAAAGGAGATTTTTGGAATCTGGAAAGAAAGGGTAAGACTGTTCATGGAGGCCTCTGACCCTAGGATCTACATCACAGTCAAAGAAGGGCCCTATGTGCCCATGAAGATTTCAGTCTTGGATGCTACACAGAGAACTCCAAAGGATTTTTCTGAGATGACCAAGGATGAGATTGTCCTAGCTACAATGGACAAAAGGGCACAGAACATCATAGTTAGTGCAATTGATGATGCCACCTTCCAGAACCTTATTCACTGTAAAACAGCAAAAGAAATGTGGGATACCCTCATTGTCTACATGGAAGGTTCTGAAGAAGTAAGACAAGATAGGAAGTCCTTGCTTAATCAAGAATATGAGAGCTTTAGGCAAGGAAGAGGAGATAGCATCACTGAATGCTACAAGAAGTTTTATAGAATTGTTAATGAACTCATGTCCTATGGAAGAGAGTTCTCTAACTATGAATTGAATGATAAATTCTTAAGGTCCCTAACCAAAGACTGGGACACCAAGATCTGTGCCATCAGAGAAATGGCAAAGTTGGGAGAAATTCCTCCTCCCACACTGTTTGGCAAGTTGTTATCTTATGAGATGCAATTGTCAGTAAGAAAAGAGGAGGAAAAGTCAACAAGGACTGAACACAGGGAAAGGACTGTTGCCTTTAAGTCAGAAGTACCTAGAAAGAACAGGACTAAGTCATCAACACCTCCTCCAGAGGTAGTTGAATCAGAATCTGATGAGTCTGTTAGCACTAAATCTACAAGCAGTGAAAGTGATGAAGATTTTGCTGCATTCACCAGACATTTTCAGAAATTCCTGAAGAAGAAACAATGGAGGTCCAGACCTTCATTTTCCAAAGGGAAAGAAGTTCAGTATCAGGAGAAGAAGCCTTCAAAGAAGGACAAGAAAAAGACAAAGACTAGCAAGGCAACTGGGTCTAAGATAGTATGTTACTGCTGCAATAGACAGGGTCATGTTATTGCAGATTGTCCTGAAAGAAGGAAAGAATTCAGTGATAAAAAGAAGACTCACTTCAAAGGAAAGAAGGAGAAGTCCTTTGTTGCAAAGAATGAGAAGACTCTTTCAGACATTTCTTCTTCAGACACTGAGACAGATGCTGAAGCCTACATAGGGCTATTTGCTGAAGAAGAAGAGGAGTTTATGCAGATCATGGAATCAATATATGAACAAGAAGAGTGTCAGTGCCAAGGACTGATGGCATTGACTGAAAGTACCAAAATCCTGGAGCAGTCAGGACCTAGTCAGGTACAAAGTCCAACTCAAAGTTCAGATTCCAGTTCTAGTTCAGAGTCAGAATCATCTTCATCAAGTGATGGAAGTGTTTCTGAATCTGAGGGAGATATTCATCAGCTCTTAGATGAATACCAAGTACTGTTGCAAGCCTATAAGAAAAGCAAGATCCTAGCCAAAAGTCAGGCAAAGGAGATTGCTGATCTCAAGGCAGCTGCAACAGATTTTGAGAAGCAGTATGATCAAAAACTGAATGAAGTAGCCAGGCTGAAACACATTACTGTGATTCAGATGGGTACTATTACATTTAAGAATGATCAAATTAAGAGACTGGAGACAATCTCCAAAAGGAAAGAGAGCTAGTTGCTAGGTTTTCAAAACCTAAATCAGTGCTACCCTTGATTGATGAATTTGTTCATCATAAATGAAAGGCTGGATTGGGTTTTATTAAACCAGCTAGGACTGTTCAGGATCAGTCCAAGTCCAAGGGCAAAGCCCCAACATTCAACAAGCCTGCTGCAGTCAAGACAGCCAAACCTGTACCTAAGCAAAGGTACAATAAGTTTGAATGTTGGTGCTGTGGCAAAGTTGGCCACTTTGCCTTGGATTGTTGGCACAATGCCAGTGCCAAGTTGAGTAGTAAGTTACCTGTTGGAAAGCCAGCAGGTAGCTATGTCAGATTGCAAACTAACAATCACCAAGGACCCAAGTTTACTTTGGGTTCTAAGGTTCATTAATTTGTTTTGCAGGTGAATCCAAGTGGCCATACCCCTACATGGTACTTGGATAGTGGATGTTCCAGACACATGACTGGAACTAGGGGACTACTGAAGGACTTCATTCCAATCAAAAATGGTCCTAAAGTGACCTTTGGTGGTTCTGAAAAAGGAATCATCAAAGGGTTTGGTAACATCTCTTCAAACCTTGTTACCATTACTCAAGTGGCTTATGTTAAAGGGTTGAAACACAACCTCATTAGTATAAGTCAGTTAAGTGATGTAGGGTATGACATCTCATTTGTTAAAAATGGTTGTCATATCAAGAGGTCAAGTGATCAAGAGATCATTTTGACAGGATATAGAAAGAGGAATGTCTACTGTCTAGACATCATGATTGAGAACAATGGTTCTCCTGTTTGTCTTGTAGCTGATGAGACAGTCTCTCATTGTGTCAAGTGGCACAAGAGGCTAGCTCATCTTAACTATAAGACTATTAGCAAACTCTTTAGCAAAGAGTTAGTGAGGAATGGTCCTCAAGTTAAGTGTGTCAAAGATGGCATTTGCTCAGCTTGTCAAAAGGGCAAGCAGACTAAATCCACCTTTAGAAGCTTAGACAACAAAGATGCTGTGAGGTGTTTATACCTCTTGCATATGGATCTATTTGGTCCAATGCCAGTTCACAGCTTAGGTAGGAAGGTCTACACCTTTGTAGTTGTTGATGACTACTCAAGGTTTTCCTGGGTGTTCTTCTTAAAGCAGAAATCTGAAACACCTAGTGTCTTCTGTAGTTTTGTTAAGCAAATTCAGAATGAATTGAATTGTACAGTGGTCAAAATTAGAAGTGACCATGGTACTGAGTTTCAGTCTGAAAGCATGACAAAGCTGTGTGAAGACTATGGGATATTTCAAGAATTCTCTTCACCTAGAACACCTCAGCAAAATGGCATTGCTGAAAGGAAAAATAGGACCTTGATAGAGGCTGGTAGAACACTATTAAGTGATTCATCACTGCCAGAATATTTCTGGGCTGAAGCAGTTAACACTGCATGCCATGTGATAAATAGGGCTACCATCACTAAAAGGTTTAACAAGACCCCTATGAAGTTGTGAAAGGCAGGAAACCAAATCTGTCCTATTTTAGGATCTTTGGTTGTAAATGCTTCATACTTAACAATGGGAAGTCTTACTTAACTAAGTTTGCTGCCAAGTCCCAAGAGGGAGTGTTTGTTGGGTACAGCAATAATAGTAAGGCTTATAGAGTCTACAACTTGACTACACAAGTTGTAGAGGAGTCTGTGCATGTAGTTTTTGATGAGACACAACTAATTAACAATGAGTTGTCTAGCAATGTGTATGCAGCCCCACAGGTCTTACTAAGAAGATGGACAAGCTAGCCATAGAAGATGTACCTGCTGCAAGACAGCAAGTAGAAGAAGATGGCTTATGTCCAGGGGGAGAACTACATGTACCAGGAACTGAAGAAGTACAAAGAACTCAGCATGATGAAGATGCTGTAGAAGTTCAACCAGAAGTAAGGATGCCTCCAGCCAACAGGCATCTAAGAGATCATCCAGTAGAGCTGATCATTGGAGATCCAAGACAAGGTGTTCAGACAAGGAGCAGAAATCAGAATGCTGTAGTATATTCAAGTTTTCTGTCTCAAATAGAACCAAAGAAATTTGAAGAAGCTATACAAGATCCACAGTGGACTGAAGCAATGCAGGAGGAGCTTAATCAGTTCAAAAGGTGCAAGGTTTGGGAGCTGGTTCCAAAGCCTAAAGACCACAATGTTATAGGAACTAAGTGGATCTACAGAAATAAGTTAGATGAACAAGGGTCATCATTAAGAATAAAGCAAGACTGGTTGCAAAAGGATATAGGCAAGAAGAAGGTATTGATTTTGATCAAACCTTTGCTCCAGTAGCCAGACTGGAAGCCATAAGGATGTTCTTGGCCTATGCAACCTACCAAGGATTCAAAGTATACCAAATGGATGTGAAGTCAGCATTCCTTAATGGTAATTTAAAGAAGAAGTATATGTGGAGCAGCCTTCAGGTTTTGTTGATCCTACTCTTCCACATTATGTCTATAGACTTAGGAAAGCATTATATGGGTTAAAACAAGCACCTAGAGCTTGGTATGAAACCCTATCTAGTTTCCTCATTGAGAACAAGTTCTCAAGGGGGAAAATAGATAAGACTCTATTCCTTAGGGAATCTAGAGGCAAAGTCATACTTGTCCAAATATATGTAGATGACATTATATTTGGGTCTACTGAAAGTAGCCTTTGCAAAAAGTTTGCAAAGCTTATGCAAAGTCAATTTGAGATGAGTAGTATGGGAGAACTGAAGTTTTTCTTGGGTCTCCAAGTTAAACAGACTGGAAGTGGTCTATCCATATGTCAGTCCAAGTTCACCCTAGAACTCATAAGGAAGTATGGTATGGATTCATCCAGTACCATGAAGACTCCTATGGGGTCAAGTATGTCTCTAAGCAAGGATGATGCAGGGAAACCTGTAGATGAAACCTTGTATAGAGGGATAGTTGGCTCCCTACTATACTTGACTGCAAGTAGGCCTGACATTATGTATGCTACATGTGTTTGTGCCAGGTATCAAGCCTGCCCCAAAGAATCTCACTTGACTGCAGTCAAGAGAATCTTGAGATATCTAAAGGGCACTCCCTATCTAGGCCTCTGGTACCCTAGGAATGGAGATTTTGATCTAACAGGCTATTCAGATGCAGACTTTGCAGGATGCAAAGAAGATAGAAAGAGCACTACTGGATCCTGTCAATTCCTAGGTGGAAGACTCATTTCATGGAGTAGTAAGAAGCAAACCAGTGTGGCTATTTCCACAGCTGAGTCAGAATATGTAGCTGCAGGAAGTTGCTGTGCTCAACTTCTGTGGATTCAACATCAGTTAGAAGACTATGGATTTCAGGTAAGTAGAACTCCACTTTATTGTGATTCTACAAGTGCTATTTCAATAGCTAACATCCTGTATCACATAGTAGAACTAAACATATTGAGATTAAATATCACTTTCTTAGGGAGCATGTAGAAAGAAATGATATTGCACTTGAATATGTTAAAACTGATAATCAGATAGCAGATATGTTTACTAAGCCCTTAGAAGAAGCTAAGTTCAATAGGTTCAAAATTGAACTAGGTATGATAAACTTAGACTAAGTTTACAGAACTAAAAATTGGCTAAGTAAAAAGGTGTCGACACATAGACAAGTCTATGTCGACACAGAATAGTAAGTGTCGACACTTCAGGAAAATGGTGTCGACACATCTAGGAAGTTGGTGTCGACACTTCAGAATGTTAGTGTCGACACATGTCGAGTTGGTGTCGACACTACAGAATGTTAGTGTCGACACATATCGAGTAGGTGTCGACACATCCAATAAGGTGTCGACACTTAAGTTTTACTCAGAATTTTCTAAGTAAAGTCTCGACTACATGTCGAGTAGTGTGGTGTCGACACTTAACCAAGTGTCGACACATAAAATCTGTTGACTAAATTTGTGTCGACACATGTGTGTCGAGACATTATAAGTCAGTATCGACACTTATTGACAGTGTCGACACATCTTTAGAAATTCATCCCGCCTGTTCGTCTTCAAACAAGAAAGGTATAAATAGGGTTCTGTTTGTGTTTGTCGACACGCTTTCAGAGTTTCGAGACCAAAACTCTTGTGTCGACATTTCTCTTCTCTAAAGACTAATTCTCCAAACCCTAATGGCTCCCAAGCTGGAAGAGAACGTTAACGAAGGCTATGAACTGGTGCGTGGCGCTTTCGACGACGGTGATCAAGAAATCAAATCGGTGATAACCCTAGTCACCAATTCAGGATTGGAGTTCTTGGTTTCAGAACCAACCAAGATATGGAAGAAGGAAGTTATAGAATTTCTTACTGGAGCGTCTGTAGATGACTCAGGCTACAGAATCAAGTCAAGGGTGCATGGCACCAAGGTCAAGATTTCACCCAAGTCCTTGAGAAAGGTACTTCAGCTACCTAAAGTTCAAGAAGAAGAGGAAGTGACCACATCTAAGACCAGAGAAGCACTTACCTGGTGTGGTCTTGATCCTAAGATGAAAATAGGATCAGTTTTCAACAGGAAGGGAATGAATAATCAAGGAAAATTCCTGTCTGAAGTTGTAGGCAAAGTTATACTAAGCAAACCAGGAGGACATGACAGGGTGTCAGCCTATATATTCAGTATTATGACCAGAATTATCTTCAACCTAAGAACAGATTGGTCAATGGTTATCTTTGAGAAGATAAAGGAAAGTCTGAAGAAGCCCAATCTGGGCAGGATACTTAGTCTCTACCTGGCTGGTACAATACCAGAGGTAATGAGCAATGCTGCTGGAGCTAAAATCAACCACATGAGAAGGATGGACATGAGAATCTTCTCCAGATGGGAAAGGGTGCTGTCAAAGGAATTGACCACCCCTGAGAAACAAGTTTACTAAGAAAGATTCTCCTCCCAGGAAGAAAAGAAAAACTGCTGTTGTGACACAAGTGTCCTCAAGCAGTTCTGAAGAGTGAAGAACAGGTGGTTGTTTACACCTGATGAGCAAGAGGAGGAGATAGTAGAAAAGACCCCAGTTGGTCAAGATGTGGCTGAGATTCAGGGGGAGCTGCCTCACACTAGCCCCATCCCTAGGGATCCAAGCCAGGGGAGCTGCCAGGTGTAGAAGAACCATCTACACTGGAGAGTGAGCAGGCTACACTTATTATCCAAGAGGTACTTTCTGACCTTAATACATTAGATTTTTCTGTAATGGATTCTGATTTGTCTGATGTCCATCAGCACATTCAGCAAGCAAGTACAAAACCAGATGTTGTTCTTCAGGACACATCTGCTGTTGTGCACAAGTTCCTGATAAAGTACTTGATGAAACCAGTACATCTCCTGCACAGTCACCCCAGAATATACAATGGAAGATCTATTTCTGAGTTTAGATCAAGAAGATTTTGACATGGACAAGACTGCTGCTGATGAAGAGAAGAGTGCTGCTATTGAGGGGGAGAACATGGAAGTTGTGGAAGAGCCTATTAGGCTGGAAACTGAGAAGCACCTGGTGTGCAGACTGCAAAAGGCCTGAAAGCCCTAAGGATAGGGTGAATATAGCCAAGTACATCAGAGTCTGATGATGATGAAACTGAGCAAGCTAAGAAGAAACAATTCTTTGTTTTTCAAAAGAAGGAGCCAGAGCTACAAGAAGGCTCTACAAACTGTTGCTCAACACTCCTTAGTTCAACAAGCTCCATCCACTGATTACAGTGCTCTACTGCTTGCAATGCAAATCAAGATGGATGAACAAAGAAAAGCTATAGAAACTTATGTTGATGAAGGCACAAGGCACTTCAATCGGATCTGGCACAGGACATCAAGTCAATAAGGTTTGAAATGAACCTTAATAAAAGGAGATGACTGATTGTTTTACAAAGGGTGCTAATGCAGTGGTCTATCTGGCAACCCATCAAGAGACAATAAAGACTCAGTGGATGATATAGCACTAAAGCAAGGCTATGTGCTGGAGAATCAATTGAGGATGAATGATAATCTGACAGCTTCTCACAATGCAATAGTCACTGAACTGAAGAGTAAGTCTGCTGCATCTTCAACATCATCTGCTGCTGCCAAAGCTGACTTTGATAAAGTCTTTCAGGAAGAAATTGCTGCTGTCAAGACTGCAATCAAGGATTCACAGAAGGTCATTTCTGAACAGCTTACAAGCTAAGACCTTTCTTTAAAGAGGGAATCAGGTACTTGGACAGCCAAATCCGATTCCAAAAAGATGATGTGAGAGATCATGTAGCACAAGAAGTCATAAAGGGGGAGAGGGTGTTAGTCAAAGCTAGCTCTGACCATGCCAAATGGATTTCTAATTCCATCAGGGCTACACTGGGCTATCCTCCCCTGTGTGATGATGATAATGTAGCTGAATCTGGTATTCAAAGTGCATATCTTGGAGGTGAGCAACAGGAAGTAGCTCAGGTGATCTATCCACCTCCAGATTTTGACATGGTTCATGCTGATGTAAGCACAATGTATAGTCCAACTGCTGTTAAGCCTAATAGTATGTCCTGGAAAAGGTTGTTCAACCTATTACAGCAGCTATGCAAGAGGCTTTGGACAAAGAAGAAGAGACTAGGCTATCAAAGAAGAAGTTCAGGGAACTGGCTGAGCAAAAACCAGATTTTGAACAGTGGAGCCCTACTTCTAGGAACATCATTCTCACAGCCTGGAAAGCAGCCAAGGACAATGCACATGAGAGGAACAGTGGTTCTCAGAGGCAGAATGGAGGAAGCATGAGAGTAGGCAGGAAGCCATTGTCCAACATAGAAGGAAGGCTAAGTTAGGAAAGCTACCTCCAACAGCTGTGGAGCCTAGCAAGTACTTTCCTAAGCCCTATCATTACTTTGAGAGGCAAAAATCAAGGCTGAAGAACAGAAGAAGAAGGACTCCAAAGGGAAGAAGACTGCTGAAGCTGAGCCTGCTGCTGCTGCTGCTGTAAAGGCCAAAGTGCAAGCTGGAAAAGGCAAAGTCATGAAAGAACCAGAGCAGAATTAGACTAAGATTAAACTGAAGAATGTTGTAATCTGTTACATCAAACATTTTGTGTAAATCATTGAAAATGTATTAACAACAATGTTTGAACAATTTTTGTTAAATAAATTTCATGATTGTTCAGATGAATGTGTCTAATTCTTGTTTGTTCTGTAATGCTGAATGAGTATACATGTGTGCTTTATTACATTTAAGTTTAACTCTGTTGACATATACCTGTTTTACATCATTTTATAATTTTTAATTATAAGTGGTGTATATCATTGACTAAGGGTTATGACTTCTCCAAATAGGGGGAGATTGTTGGGTACATTGGTCAAATGTACCTGATTTGAAGAAGCCTCACCTAACTCAATGATATACATCATAATGTATTTGATGTGTGTTTGAGTTACTTGTGCAGGTTAGGTATTCACTAGACTGAAGCTAAAAGTTTCTAAGTCCATGTGTCGACACCCAGAGGGAAAGTGTCGACACTTGAGAAAGCTTGTGTCGACACCCAGACAAGCAGTGTCGACACTTGGAGTCATTGTGTCGACACCTGGGATGAAGAGTCGACACCAGACAGAAAGTGTCGACACTTGGAGCTGTGTCGACACTCAGTGTAGAAGAATGCAGAAAAGCTGTGTCGACACTTAGCAGAAGTGTCGACACCTAGAAGAGCTGAGTCAACACCAGAAAGTGTCGACACTTGGAGCTGTGTCGACACTCAGCAAAAGTCTGCAGAGTCTAAGTAAAAGTGTCGACACTCAACACAAAGTGTCGACACTATGCTGAAGAGTCAGTATTTGAAGTAAGTGTCGACACTCAACACAATGTGTCGACACTATGCAGAAGAGTCAGCATTTAAGGAAAGTGTCGACACTCAGCACAATGTGTCGACACACAACCAGAAGAGTCAACACTTGAAGAAAGTGTCGACACCCAGCATAATATGTCGACACTTAGTTGAAGACTCTACACTTGAAGAAAGTGTCGACACAAGGAGCTGTGTCGACACTTAGCAAAGAACAGAAAAGTTACAAAATATTGTAAGTACAAGTGTCGACACTAAGGGAATGCGTCGACACTCAGCTGAAGAATCAAGATTGAAGACTTGTGTCGACACCAAGAAGTAGTGTCGACACTTGACAGTTTCAACACATAAAGATGTGTCGACACAAAGAACATGTGTCGACACTTAGAAGGATACAGTTAAAGAATGAAGTACAAGTACTTGTGTCGACACTCAATTTCAGTGTCGACACATGCAGAAGAATCTATGTCGAGACATACAAGGAATTGTGTTGACACCTTGTAGACTTGTGTCGACACTTACACAACATGTGTCGACACTTGGTCTATAAGTGTCGACACTTAAGAACAGAAAGTCTCGACACTATCTGACAGTTAGAGAATTTCAAGAAGTGACTGGTTGACAAGATAGCTGCCGATCCAGCCGGTCTACATCAACTGTCAGAGATATCAGAAGTCTGTTATGAACCGGACCAGCCGGTTACCATGAAGGAAGCCTATAAATAGGCACCCATAGTTTACAGACCAAGATTGATGAAGTGATATAGAAGTGGTTGAAAAAGTTTTTGATAGAGAGAGTTCAGATCTTTGTAAAAAGTGGTATATTAAGTATCAACACAAGAAGATCTTGCTGTGCATCGGCAGATCTAAGAAGTTGGAGAGAGAGAGCTCCAACCAAGTATTCAGTCTTTGGAACTAAGGCTGAGAAGAAGAATTCAGAGTCATCTGAATTTCAAGAAGCAGAGGTCAAGGAACAACTGCAGAAGATTCAGACTAATTCAGTTCTAATCAAGAAGCTTTGAAGGAAGCTAAGTCAGTTTGGATCTAACTGAGTTCTTCCAAGAACTTTTCAAGAATCTCTCAACTCCTCTCTTATTTTCTGAGTTGTAGAGTTAGCTATTGTACTTTCTATTTTTAACTTGTAGGATCCATTGGATCTGAGAGTATTGTAAGCCTATTTTATAAAGGCTGAGGGTAGGGCTTGATTGCCTGAGTGTAGGAGTTGAAGAACTCTGAGTGTAGGCCTTAATTGGCTGAGTGTTGGCCTGGGTGGCTGAGTGTAGGCCTTTTGGCTGAGTGTAAGGCTTTGGGCCTGAGGTGTAGGAACCTAGTTGGGTTCTGAGCTAGTGGAGAAGTTTGGCCGAATCTAGTACACTGCTAGATAGACGAAGGGGGAAAGTGGATGTACCCAAAGATTGGGGAACCACTATAAAATCTTGTGTATTCTGTGCTGTGATTGTGCTGTGTTGTGAATTGCTGTGTTTGCTGTGAGAACTTATTCAGAAATCTGTGTTATAAACTGTTGTGTTGCCAACAAAGTTTTAAAAAGGATTTGGTCACTTATTCACCCCCCCCTCTAGGTGTTTAGGTACCATATCTTTCACCAAGTTCGATTGGGTTCCTAAGGCAAATTAATTTTGTTTTGCAGGAATGTCCAAAGGCCACCAAAACGCCAATCTGATATTTGGACAGTGGATGCTCCCGGCATATGACCGGGACAAGAAGCCTGCTGCGTGATTACACTCCAGTCGAGAATGGACCCAAAGTCATCTTTGGAGGGTCAGATCGAGGAGTCACCAGAGGTTATGGTATGATTTCCAACGGTATAATCTCTATCACCGACGTGGCTTATGTTGAAGGGTTAAACCATAACCTGATCAGTGTAAGTCAGTTATGTGATAAAGGTTATGACGTTAAGTTCTGCAAGGATAAATGTCTGATAATTTCACGTATCTCTTCTGAGACGGTATTATCAGGCATTAGGAGCAGAAATATCTTTTGCTTAGATTTTCTCAGTTTGGATTCATCTACCCCCGTATGCCTTGTGGCAACAGGCAGTGCATCTCTTTGTGAACAATGGCACAAGAGATTGGCACATATTAATTTCAAGACAATTAGTATGCTATTTTCTAAGAACTTAGTAAGAGATGCTCCCAGTATCAAGTGCATCAAAAATAGCCCCTGTCCTGCATGCCAGATGGGCAAACAGACTCGGGCTACCTTCAAGAGCATTGCAGACAAAGACTCCTCCCGATGTCTTTACCTGTTACATATGGACTTGTTTGGCCCAATGCAAGTTCATAGCTTGGGAGGCAAGTCATATACGCTAGTGATAGTTGATGATCACTCACGGTTTACATGGGTGTTCTTTTTGAAACGAAAGTCAGATACTTTGACATCTTCACTAATTTTGTCAAGCAGGTTCAGAACGAATTTAACTGCTCCGTGATCAAAATCCGAAGTGACCATGGAACAGAATTCGAATCTGGTGCTATGACAGAATTTTGTGAAGAACAAGGTATCTTTCATGAGTTTTCCTCCCCGCGCACTCCTCAGCAAAATGGAGTTGCGGAGAGGAGAAATAGAACTCTCATTGAAGCCTGCACGACTATGTTGAAAGATGCTTCTCTCCCGGAATACTTCTGGGCAGAGGGTGTCAATACGGCATGTCATGTACAAAACCGAGCTTTGATCAACAAGCATCATCATAAGACGCCCTACGAGCTACTGAAAGGCAGGAAACCAACCATGTCCTACTTAAGGATTTTTGGTTGCAGATGCTATGTACTGAATAATGGGAAGTACCCGCGTACTAAATTCGGTGAAAAATGCTTCGAAGGCATATTCATGGGCTATAGTTCCCATAGTCGAGCATATAGGGTCTTCAATAAGAAAACCCTAGTGGTAGAAGAATCAATAAATGTTGTATTTGATGAAGGAAGTTTGCTTAACAGCAATTCTTCCAGTAGTATTCTTGAAGATGCAGGTGCTAGACTTGACCAGCTGAATCTGGATGAGACCCCTAAAGATGACGCACCCAAGTACGTCAAAGTTTCCACCTCCACGTCATCTGAAAATGTTGAAGATCAAGATGGAACAAATCTTTTAGAAGAAAGAGAAGCACAAGAAGTAGCTGAAGCCCCAAGCGCCAGACTTCTAGAGCTCCGTCACGTGAGGGATCATCCTAGAGAACAGATCATCGGAGATCCTCGTGTAGGCGTCAGAACTCGAAGAGGTACAACTAACGAAGTATTGCATCTCAGCTTCCTGTCACAGGTAGAGCCAAAGAAGTTCGACGAGGCGAACAAGGATGCGGCATGGATTCTAGCCATGCAAGAGGAACTACATCAATTCGAACGGTGCAAAGTTTGGACGCTGGTTCCCAGACCATATAAGCAAAATGTGATCGGCACAAAGTGGATCTTCAGAAACAAGTTGGATGAACATGGTGTCATCGTAAAGAACAAAGCCAAGCTGGTGGCTCAAGGTTACCGACAGGAGGAAGGGATTGATTTCGACCAGACCTTTGCACCAGTAGCAAGGCTCGAGGCAATCCGGTTGTTCCTGGCGTATGCTTCACACAAAGGATTCACAGTCTACCAAATGGATGTGAAATCGGCATTCCTGAACGGAGACCTGAAAGAGGAAGTATACGTCGCTCAACCCCCAGGTTTTGTCGATCCTACTTATCCCAATCACGTTTATTTTCTCAATAAGGCCTTATATGGGTTGAAACAAGCTCCACGAGCTTGGTATGAGACTTTATCTAGTTTTCTTCTTGAGAACAAGTTCTCCAGAGGTAAAATAGATAAAACATTGTTTCTCAGGGAAGTCAAAGGCAAGATTTTGCTGGTGCAAATCTATGTCGATGACATAATATTCGGCTCAACGGACAACAATCTTTGCAAAAAGTTTTCTAAACTTATGCAAGGAAAGTTTGAAATGAGCAGTATGGGAGAGCTCAAGTATTTCTTAGGCCTTCAAGTGAAACAGTCTGAGGATGGAATCTTCATCTCTCAGACGAAGTTCACAAATGAACTCCTTAAGAAATTCGGTATGGAGAGTGCAACCTCTATGAGGACTCCAATGGGATCCACCATGTCTCTGGATAAGGATGAGAAAGGTAAACCTTTCGATGAAACCAAATACAGAAGCATCATTGGATCCCTGCTCTACCTTACTGCCAGTAGACCGGATATTATGTTCTCCACATGTGTATGTGCCCGATATCAGGTGAACACTAAGAAATCTCACTATGTCGCTGCAAAGCGAATTCTAAGATACCTTAAAGGTACTCCTAATCTTGGCTTGTGGTACCCGAGGAACAATGATGTCGAGCTAATAGGCTTTTCAGATGCTGATTTTGCAGGGAGCAGGGATGACAGGAAAAGCACCTCCGGGACGTGTCAATTCCTCGGCAGGAGGCTTATCTCATGGAACAGCAAGAAACCGAATTGTGTTGCAACCTCCACAGCAGAGTCAGAGTATATCTCGGCAGTAAGCTGTTGCGCACAACTCCTTTGGATCAGAAATCAGTTGGCCGACTACAACCTTCAGTTCAAGGAAGTTCCAATGTACTGCGACTCCTCCAGTGCAATTGCCATTGCCAACAATCCGGTGTCGCACAGCAGAACGAAGCATATTGAAGTACGCTACACTTCATTCGGGAGCACGTGGAGAACAAGGATATCTCTCTCTGTTATGTCCCCACGGACAAGCAGATTGCTGATATATTCACAAAGCCCCTAGACGAGGCCAAGTTCAATCTTTTCAAGACTGAATTGGGAATGCTCAACTATGAGGAGTGAAGACTACAGAAGCTCCAGGCTCGTGCAAGAACCGAGGGGAGCAAGGAACTCCAGCGTGCGTACAGCTGCAAGAACTGAGGGGGAGCAAAGAGTCAATCGCTACAGACCCCGATTTGTAGAAGCCAAAAAGGGGGAGATTACCCTCTCGGGGTCAAGGCTAAGGTGTGGCTCCAGCTTGCTCCCAAGCAATCAGTATTGGTAAGGGATGACTCCACCCAATGTTAAGTTGTCAAGGCTAAGGTGTGGCTCCAGCTTGCTCCCAAGCAATCGGTATTGGTAAGGGATGACTCCACCCAATGTTAAGTTTATGAATTTCATTTGCTTTCATTTTCATTCGCTCCATTCACCTTAGCTTGTAGGGTTTAGGCTTCTTCAAATAGGGGGAGATTGTTGGGTATTGTATCCACAATGTACCTGATTTGAAGAAGCCCCTGGACAAGCTAAGGTCAATAGACTATGTATTTGATAAACTTTTTCTAGTTGTGCTTGTAGTTTTTCCACGCTAAGTGCCACACCAATGTCAGGTGCAGTAGGTCAATATACACGGGTCTGCACGACGTAATCCCTCGTTGAGCAGATCAGTGTGTTGGCCTACGTGTACTCTCTCTATTGGAGTGCACTTACTTTCAAGTACAGGGCCGTTCATGTGCAAGAGAAGACAAGGTGCAAGGAGGATCAAGGAGTAGCTCCTGGGTGGAAGACGAAAAATCATCCAAGGCAAATTCGACGAGAATCACCAAGTGATTCTCGCCGAATCGACGAGAATCATCAGTGATTCTCGCCGACTTCTTCTGGCCATCTCAAAATGGTGCCAAGTAAGATTCGGCGAGAATCACTTGTAATTCCCGCCGAACCAGTGGTCAAGCAGCCCATGAATACAAAGTCAAATTCGTTGATAATCGACAAGTGATTCGCACGAGAATCACAAACGATTCTCGACGAATCGTCGAGAATCACTTGGTGATTCTCGCCGATTCGTCGAGAATCGTCTGCGATTCTCGCCGATTTTTACTTGGCGTTTCTCAGATCGCTGCTGAACCGGATTCTGCTTCTGGATTAGCTTGAACCGGATTCTGGGGATTTCATTTGTGGGTCCCACAACGGTCAAATTTGCTGTAGCTACAGTATTTATACTCGGGTATTTTGAACGGAATAGACACTGAGAAAGAAGCCGAGCACGAAACCCTAATATCGCGATTTCTCTTCTCCGCCGCCGTCGCGCTCGGGCTAGTACGTCGCCGCCACTGATCATTCTTCTTCCCGATCTCCCGGCGACAGTAGCTTAGCAAAGCTTGTGTCTCACGCGTCTATCCAGAGATCTCTTGTCTCTCGATTTGTTGACGGGTAACACTCCCCCGTCCGAATCGATCGAGACGACCGATCCTAGAGTGACCGTTGGTAGACCTAGTTTGCTTCGCAAGGAAGTTTGGATCTCAAAGCACTGCAGCAGCGCACCTTCGTCGCCGCCAACTCCGAACCAAGCCGCTGCTCGGATTGCCGCCGCCGGTTCGGGAGATCCTCTCCAAGAGAGACCAGGTCGTAGACTCTTCATCGACTTCAAGAACACGTCGTCGAACAAAGAGGAACACCGTAGTCTCCAAGAGAAGTTTGTATCACGTGTACATTCTACATTTATTTTATTGTATAGGAACCTTTGTTCCGTGTTGTAAGGGTTGGGTGCAACCCGTTTTTGTGGGAGTGTTGACTCTCACGTGTGGAAGGGCTCCTTCCGTTAGTGCAGGGATTGGATTTCAATCCCGTTGAGAAGTGACCGAGTCGTCCCTTGTTGGGGAGATAGGTCGTAGGGGGAAAGTGGATGTACCCAAGTCGGGGAACCACTATAAATTTGCTGTGTATTCTGTGTGCTGTGGTTTTTGTTTTTATTGTGCAGGTGCATCCGTAAATTCCGCAAAAGAATCACACGTCACCTATTCCCCCCCCCCCCATAGGTGCACATAGCTGACACTAGGTGGACTTTCACTAAACATCAGGCAGAGGCGGTGGGTGGAGTTCCTTTCTGACTATCAGTATGAGATGCATTACCACCCGGGGAAGGCGAACGTGGTAGCGGACGCACTGAGTAGGAGAGCTGCCACAGCAGGAGCAGAGCCTCATTGATGTCTATGGAGCTGCTGCAGAGACTAGAGGACATGCACATTACCCTGGTATCGTCCGATGATCCTGAGCTCTATGAGGAGTACTTGGCCGCGGTAGGCGTTACCGAGACATCAGAGACCGAGTCAGAGAAGGGCAGAGGCAGGATGCCAAGTTAGAGCCCATCTTCCAAGCTCTGGAGGCAGGCACTGCAGGAGACTACACACTGAGGGACGACCTGGTGTGCTTCAGAGGACGGGTGTATGTACCGGAGGGAGGCCAGATCCGGGAGGATATTATGATGGAGGCGCACTGCAGCCGGTATTCTGTACACCCGGGGATCACAAAGATGACGACTGATTTGAAGAAGACGATGTACTGGCCGGGCATGAAGAGGGATGTCTCACACTTCGTGACCCATTGTGAGGCATGTCAGCTAGTGAAGGCGGAGTGCAGGAACCCCGCGGGATTATTGCAGCCACTCCCGGTGCTGGAGTGGAAGTTTGATGACATAGCCATGGACTTCATACATGGCTTCCCGGTCTCGGACAGGGAATGACTCGATCTGGGTAATCGTCGATCGGTTGACCAAGGTGGCTCGATTTATACCGATCAGGAAGGATGATTCAGTAGGAGTACTGGTGCGAAAGTTTGTGGAGCAGTTCGTTCGTTATCATGGCGTGCCCAGGACGATAGTGTCGGATCGGGATGGCAGGTTCACCTCCAGGGAGTGGAGATCCGTACAAGCTTACTTAGGCACGCGATTGAATTTCAGCACTGCATTCCACCCCCAGACAGACGGGCAGACAGAACGCACCAACCGGACGCTGGAGGACCTTTTGAGGTTATGCATCTTGGACCGCGGGGAACCGTGGGAGAAACTCTTGCCCCTTGTCGAGTTCTCCTATAACAACAGCCACCAGTCCAGCATCAGGATGGCGCCTTACGAAGCCTTGTACGGGAGGAGATGCCGGACCCCGCTTTCTTGGGTGCAGAACGAGGATCCGAAAGTGTTGGGGTCAGAGTTTGTTGAAGACACCGAGGCACAGGTGAGGCTGATCAGGGACAGGATGCTCGAGGCACAGAGTAGACATGCTAAGTATTATGACGCCCGACATCGGCAGGTGGAGTTCCAGGGGGGACCGGGTGTTTCTGAAGATCCGGCCCATGCATGGAGTTTCACGGGTGCGTGGTCGGAGGAAGAAGCTCAGCCCTAGGTACATGGGCCCTTACAGGATCCTGGAGCGGATCGGACCCCTAGCCTACCGGC
This sequence comes from Platanthera guangdongensis, assembly GCA_039583875.1. Lineage (NCBI taxonomy): Eukaryota > Viridiplantae > Streptophyta > Magnoliopsida > Asparagales > Orchidaceae > Platanthera > Platanthera guangdongensis. The sequence goes on from CM077163.1 coordinate 52,087,119, forward strand.
TGGAGTTACCACCAGAGCTGGAAGCGCTGCACGACGTCTTCCACATTTCTTCTTTGAGGAGGGCTCTGCTACGCCCGGAGCAGCAGATTCTGACTACCGAAGGGCCGGTAGCGTCAGATCGGTCGGTTCATTTGGATCCTGTGAGGATCGAACGACTGAGGAGTGCGGGTCTTGCGACGCAAGAAGGTCCCACTAGTCAAGGTCCTGTGGAGGAACCACGGCCAGGAGGAGCATACCTGAGAGCCACAGGACCTGATGCGACAAAGATACCTCGAGCTATTCTGTCAGGTATACCTCTCGGACCCCTCAAGATGTTAATTTATTTTTCCTGCTTAAGTATACTAAGGGCTGCTCTAGGTAGATAGGGGCTTATCTTTTGTTTATTGGGGGCTTAACCTTGTTTATTGGGATTTTGGTTCGCTGTTTGGGCGAAAGGGGTCTTAGATCTAAGTTTTTCAATAAAATCAAATTCAACGAACGAGGCGTCATAATGGGATGTTACAAGACTCTTTCCTTCGGTAATAAGACCCGTAGGTCCAACCTTGATTTCGGGGACGAAATCTTTGTTTTGTTTATTGGGATTTGTAACATCCCATTTCCAACTAGACCCCTAAGAGTGGTTTTGGCCATGACTATGTCATGACAAACCCTAGGAAGCCAGAAAATGGGCCAAGAGATAGGAGGCCAAGGTAGGGATCACCATGGTCTGCAAATAGTAGGATTTTGAACAATGGTTTAGAATGGCAATGGGGCTTCACCATGGCCCAAGACCCTACCACAACACTCCCAAACATTTTGGGAGACCCATTAGAGCCAAAAAGACCCATTAGGGCCAACCCAAGAGGCCCAGTTGACCAAGGTCAACCCTAGCCCTGAATGGGTCAACCTAGCCTACTTAGGGCCAATTGACCCACTCCTAGTCTAGAGGACCCCACCTATGCCCTCCTAACCCTAATGAGAGGTCAATGGGTCACTAAGGACACATTGGGGTCAGCCTAGAGGCCAGGTTGACCCAAGTCAACTCAAGCCCTAATCTGGGCAAAGTACCCTTACTAAGGGTATGTGACCTCCAAAGTGCAGGGCAACCCTACATAACCCTACCTAGACCCTAAGGGAAGTCAATGGGTCACCAAGGATCCATAGGGGTGAACCCTAATGGTCATGTTGACCCAAGTCAACTCTAGCCCTAAAATGGTCAAAGTGACCTTACCAAGGGTCAAGTGACCTTTAAGGTGCCAAGACAACCCTACCAAACCCTACATAGACCTTAGGGGAGGCCAAGGAATCACCCAGGACCCAATGGGGTCAACCTAGATGGTCAAACTGACCAAGTCAACCCTCATTGAGGGTCAAGTCAACTTAGCCCAAAAAGGGCTAACCCAAGCTCAAGCCACTTCTCCCTTAGGCTAAACCATTCCCATGACCATCATAATCCAGTGGGCTGCCTTTAGCTTATGAGGTTGACTAGTCAACCAGAGGTGACTAGGAGAGAGAAAAGAGCTCCTCTCCATGATAATGGAGGAGAGAGAAAATGGGGAAGAGGGAAGGGAGGAGAGAAGCCGGCCAAGGAAGGCCAACAGCCACCAGTTATGGCTGTAATCAACTCCTCTAGGGGAGAGGAGTTGATTCCAGCCGTTTCCCGGCCACCAAGGGTGGGTTCAGCCCCCCTCCACACAACCCGAGCCACACCTTTAATGGTGTTAATGGCCATTGAAGAACCAGCCTCTCCTCTCCCCCATTTACCATTTAAACCACCTTCAGGGAGCCGAGGGGATCATTTGGAGCGTTTGCCTGGAGGAGACGGGCCACTCCACTGTGCAGTTGCAGAAGCCGAGCGCCGCCGCCGTCGTCAATGGCATCCCGCCGCTCCTCTCGCATCCAGGCCGCCAGGAAGGTCCTCCTCCTCTCCTTAACTCGCGGGTAGATCCTAGGAATCATTAGGCTTGAGTTTCGGGCTCAATTGAGCCCGATTCAATCCGGGATTTCTCCTGGTTTCGGCAAGAAAATCTCTTGCTTTATCCGCCGGAAAACGCCTCTCCGGCGGCGGAGCCGCCGCCTGACGATAGCCACCACCTCGACGGAGGTGATGGTGGCGGTGGCCGGCCGGGGAAGGGGCTGGATCGCCGGCGGCAGTGCTTGGAAATCGCTCCAGGCGGACGAATCTCAGCCGTTGGCTCAATGGGGACGATGACCAGATGCCGTTGATTCTTGCGCCAAGATTCGCGCTGCATCAAAATCAAACTATAGGAAATTAATGATACTATTTCATTTCTGTCACATTAGATGTATTTAATGTATTTAATTTTTAAAATACTTAGGGACCCTGAATGGAAATCTGCCCAACATGAAAATTGTAGCTTAGGGTGTCTAGTGTGTAGCAAAAAATTGCTTGGACCCTTTTGGGCCACTGGTTAGACCAGGGTACCCTTTTTGGGAGGACCTATACCTAGGCCTAAACAGAGATTATTTTGGTGCCCACACTTCATTCCTTGTCCAAACAAGTTAAAATTTGGCAGTGAGAAAGTTTAGCCATACCTAGAACCTGTCCAAAATTTAGAATTTTTGGAGAATAGTTTTCTATAGTGTTTAGGAAAATTTAATAAATCATGATTAATTTAATATGTGACCTAATTAATTTAAAACTCCCCCAAATTTTGGTGGGTGGTCTTAGATGTCATGATAGGTATAGGGTTAAAACTTTAGCTCATTTGGAGATGTTTAGGATAGGTAATTTACCCACCCTATATATGACCTTATAAGGGTATTTTGGTCAAAAGCCACTATGTGATGGTTGAGTGGCCAAATTCCCTCATCAGAGGCTGAAATTTTGGCCACTGATATAACTTGACTTTTTACACTCACTTATGGAGTTTGGAGTGGATTGGACTAGGGTAGCCCTAAAATTTAGGGTAGGCCCTTTAGGGTAAATTTCTAGGGTTTGAAGCAATTGGGGTCAAAAGACCTTGGATAGACTTGAAACTTGGGAATGATGTCCATAGGGTTACTATGGTCCTGTGGTTAAAATTTTAGGGCATTTGGAAGACTTAAAACCCTTTAAATCCATAACCCTAGTTTAGGGCACTAGCTTGAATCCATAAGATCTAATACCAAAACTCTCTGAAAAGGCCTAAGTCTTTGAATGGGTAGTTGCTTAGGGTATATATATCTCTGGAAATTTTATGATAAATTTTGGATGAATATTTTTGGTACTTTATTCACAAAGTCATGTTTTATAATTTTCACTTAGGAATTTTTGGAGAAAAATATACTTGATTAAACCTGATGAAACTTAGCAAAGGGGCTTGTAATCATGGTACCCATCTCTGTAAAGTTTTATGAAATTTTTGAGGAATGATATTTAGTAGTTGCTTCTTTAATTATTTAATTCTATGGAACTTTGGTAAATTTAATAATGACATTTAGATTGTCTGAAAAATTTTAATTTCTTCATCATGATGTTTCTAGTTCCTTATGAAGCCCTAGTAATTTTTACATAATTATTGGAGACATATTTGTGGCACTTCCTTCATTATATTTGATTTTAGGAATTATTTTAATAAATCCTTTAGAGGTCAAGACCTATCTGGAAAATTATGAAAATTGACAACCAATAATAGTTCTCTGTTATTTAGTGAATACAAATTTTAGGAGGCCATTACCTGAGAAAATCTTATGGTTCATGTTCAAATTGACTATGGCCTAGTTTTTGAGGAAAATTCAATAAATAGTAGATTAATTGGGAAAAAATATGATGTTCTGAATTTAGACTATATTTATCATAATAGACCTCTAATAATTATCATAAGGGTACTGGATGAGTATTTCATGTACTTCCCTTTTTACGGGTCATGTAGCTTAAGTGGTCTGCATATAGCAAAACTGCAGAATTTCATTTGGATGTGAATTAGGGCAAGTCTGATGAGTCCTGATGGTTTGTTGTAAGGACAAGTGGAATGGGCTGCGTCTTTGGAAGATGAGTGAGTAAGGTGTGGTTCTGTCTAGGGTTATAGGCGTTCGGTCCGACGAAAGATCGTCCTACCCAAGGAGAGTTGGAGTCAAATTACCCTAGGATTAGCATATCGAAATATGGGAAAATAAAGGGTAAGGGAATCAACCAATAATAAAATAAGTACCTTGCGAAAGGGAACGCTGGGGCGTAATCCCAACATAGTTCCTAGTGCCCCTTGAGAGCCCTTCACAGGGAATACCGGGGGCAGTCCTGGGTTAACGTAAACTGTTTAACAAGCTGAAAGAGTAACTTAGTAATTAGGGTTGCACATTCCACAACACTAATGGCACCCGAGGTTGGATAGGAGCTTCGGCTCGGATGGTTAAAAAGGCGGACTTTGGGTCCGGGGAGCTTCGGCTCGATTGCTTGAGTTGGACGTGTTGGTCCGGGGAGCTTCGGATCGATTCTTGATTACGCTAAATTGCATGTGCATAACAGGGAAGAAAATTAAGGTGGTGGGTCTTCGGTATTGGAGGGTCGATGCACCGACGCCAATACGTTGACTCGGCAAGTGTGGTTAGCACTTTGCCAACAGAAGTCCGGTGCGCCAGCCGACAAGAGTACGCAGGAGTCCGCTTCGTGCACCAAGCGTTGAGGCGTACGATAGGTCTGACCGGTAGTGCTTTACTGGTTTAGAGGTGGGCGAGGCCCAACCCACCGCTTCCGTCTGCCACTACGGAGGTATCCTGGGAGGTTACGGCTCCAGAAAGGGGGAACTAAAGGTCTGTGTGCACAGAGTCGGGTGTGTGTGTTGCACTTGCATGTCCATCATACCCACTTGCATGTCATGGCATAATCGTTACCTTTAACCTCGACACCTAAAGTATAAGTGGAATGGGACGCTTATACCTTAGGACCTGCTAAACGACCCCTTAGTCTATAAGCTTGTGTGGGCAAGTTTATAAATTAAGGTTAATTTTGATATATTTAGTTACTGCGGTTTGACCACCGACACCCCAGCGTATAAATCGGTATGAGACTTTTTATACGATGGGAACCTTGCAAAAGACCCCTTGGCTTATGTGTTTTTCACATAAGTGAAGGTTACATTTCATATTACAGCTTATCGACTTTATATACCATAGAACTTGCTAGAATAGGACCGCTGCCATCTGTTTTGACATTCTCCACCTTCAAGTCCTCCCCTTTCTTCCTCTCCGCTCGGTGCCTAGGAGCCGTGGGGGAAGGGGTGTGGGATGATAGGACTTAGTCTTTTAGACTAACGGTTTTCGAACCGCATCATTTACGGGATCGCGGAGACCAGCATGGAGGAGCAGCCCCAGAGACCGGTGCGCTTGGAGGTGGGGCAGTCTAGCTCCGGAGTTCACACAGCCGGGACCGTGAGTCTCGACCCTGAGCAGTTTTCTACTTTTGTTTCTGCATGAGAGATCTTGTAGTGAGGATTTGATGTACCGGGCATAAGCCCGTTTTGCTACTCTGATGTTATTTTCTGTGGACAGATAGCTTACATTTACTTCATTATTCTGCTACTTTTCTGTGATCGAATTGGCCGGCAGAATCGGCGCTTTGTGGTGATGACTCTTCAGGGCGTGAAGGAGTCACCGCAAAACGGCGGTTCTGGGCCTAAGACCCCGGTGTCCAAAAAGAAAAAAAAGGGGGGTCTTACACACTACTCGAGTTGTTGCCGAGAAGGACACGGGTAGTGACATGGGCATGTCCCTAACCGTGTGTTTGAGGACACGGGTAGCGACACAGGCGTGTCCCTACCCGTGTGGGTGTCTAGTAGAACTTGACGAAGTGTGTCCCGAGCAAGACACAGGTGATGAACCGATGCCGTTCATTTCGCCTTAAGATGCGTGCAGAAATCTATGTTCTGCACGCAACGATCTTCTTGGCCATTTTTAAGTGTGATACAGCCAGACCTGGATTTCGACTAAACACAAAAGTCGTAGCCCTTGAAATTCCTTTTCAACGAGTGGTTGCACGTCTTTAGGCGAAGTCTGTAGCTACGGGAAAGTCTAATCGAACTCGATGGCCGACAAGCTAAACGTGCAGAAACTGTATTCTGTACGCAGCAGTCTTTGAAGCCGAATTCTAGTGTGTTACGTTCTGAACTGGGTGAGGGACCGAATACAAAAGTTGTAGTTCTTGGAAATCCCTTTCCAATGAATGGTTATACGACTTCGTACGAGTCTCATGGACTTAGGAATGCCAAATAGAAGTGGTTGTCAAGCAAGTTTCCTGCACGTTCTGTGCTCTGGTTTATGTAAATCCAGGGTAAGAGTTGGTAGAGAGATTGTGGAAAAATAGTGTGAAGGATTGATGTGATTTGCTGGATAGATCCCACACAAACAAATGGTGAAGTGAAATGTAATTGAACGAGACGATTTGGTGGAAATTAGAGAACGAATGGGTTGATGAGTTTGGATGGTAAGAATGTTTCAATTTTGTGAACCAATAGAAATGCGCATCATACTAACAATGTGTTAATATCATTTGGAAATGAAGTGTAGGATACTAATTTATGGCCATGTGAATAATTGTTTAATGAAATTAATTTAGTCTTCCAATGCTTACAGAGGTGTCTCCCTACGGGTAGCATTGTGAAAGGATGTAAGTGCGGGGTTGATCGCATTTGTTGGGTAATGTTGAGAAGAGACATAAATGGACGGTTGAGCTTTGTCCTCAGTGTTCATTTCCCGGGGCTCCTTCCGTGCCAAGTGGGCGGTTGGGCTTGGTCCTCGGTGCTCATTCCCGAGGCTCCTTCCATGCCATGATAATGTGAAATTGAATGTGGTGTGAGTCGTCACGCAGTGTCATAATCCTGGGTTAAGGATAGTGTGGCAGGTCTACGGGATCTCCAATCGTCACACCGACGGGAGTTTACAGTTAGACCTTAGGCGGTTGGGTTTGGTCCTCGGTGCTCATTTCTCGGGGCTCCATCCGTGCCAAGTGAACAATTGTGCTTGATCCTTGTGCTTTTTCCGAGGTTCCTTCCGGGTCACAATATAGGCCAGATCGGGGCTTGGTTCTCTGTGCACATCTACCCGAGACTCCCACTGAGCCGTAGTACGCATGTGAGCTCCACTGTTGTGTTCTTAGCGTTGAGGCATACAGAGGCCTAAGCGAGGTAGTGTGGATGCCCGCTTAGTAGTATAGAAACCCGCTCTACTGTCACCGCCTGGCCACGACGGTTGACGCCTAAGAGGTTAGCTACCTGCTCGAAAAGTGGGAACTACAAGTCTGTGTCGACATAGCGATTGCATGTGCGTGATCATGGGTGAGTCATTGTATTGCATACATACCATTATATTACATTGCATACACAAGATCCTCAACGTATAAGTTTGTATGAGCACTCATATACGATGAGTTACTTTACTGTTAAACCGGTCCTTAACTTATAAGTTTGTATGAGCATTCTTATAAGTTAAGTTACTTTCCTGCTGTGGATCTATATACTTGATAGATTGATATAACTTGTGTAGTATTGCTAGAATAGACTGTTGTTAATGATGTTATACATTTCTTCTATTGCTACTCACGACATATGTACTTATTCCACCTGCTTGTACCTGCTTATATTACTATATATATTGTACCCTTGTTCCTTTATCCGCCCAGTGCCGAGGAGTCGCCGGGAGAGCTGTTGTGAAAGCCACTTAGTCTTTATGACTAACGGTTGCTACGTCTTCCTTTTTAGGAGTAAACCCCGCAGGTAGAGCAGCCGCAGATTATGCAGCAGGACAGCCAGGCCAGGATGACAGGGCCTGAAGGGACGATGTCGTCGCTACCGTCAGTCACCGATATGAGCTTTGAGAGATTCTGATGTAGCCCTTTGGGCATGTTTTAGCTGTACTCTGATACTTTAGAAGCTTGTTGTAGCTTCTTTCTTGATGTACTTTTGGACTTATTATACTTATGTGTGGATTGACTTCTATTATATGTTTGGTTGGGTTGGTATTGGTTGATATTGGTTATAGCCGGCAGGATATGCGTCTTGTGGTACAAGTTAGCCAGTGTGCTAATGCTACCGCAAGACGGCTGTTCTGGGCATAAGACCCCCATTCGTGTCATGTTTTCTGTTCTGGAAGGGGGTCTTACAAATGGTATCAGCTTACTACAATCCTGAACTAAAGAAGTCATTCAACATTGGTACCACCCCCGTCCGATTACTCAGTTTTGGGACAAACTGACTTAGCGGAAGCAGTGATGTACATATATGTAATTCACACAAGTATGTCCAACTTTGACCTTAAGATTAGCCAACCTGATCATAGGTTTGTACTCTACGTGTAGATCCCAGTGCACGTTGAGCCAATGGGGGCACCCCCAGCCCCGTCCGTACCTACACAGTTTCAGCATTCGGAGCTAGGGCAGACGCTCACAGCTATCTTGGATGCTTTTAGATCCCAACAAGCCCCTGTACAACCACCAGCTCCGGGCTCCAATTGGTTGAGCACTTTTCGAGCTCTCTCCCCTCCCGCCTACCTTGGGATTGAGTCGGCGGTGCGTACGGAAGAATGGCTCGTCACCGTGCAAGAACTGCTGGCGGGAATTAGATGTCCCAACAACATGGCTGTGACCCTGGTAGTGACACTCCTGGAACTAAATGCCAAGAGGTGGTGGAAGTCCCTTATGGGCTCCACCTTTCAAGGGCGAGCTTATACGAAGATTAGCTGGAGCGAGTTCTCAGGAGCCTTTCTAGAGAACTTTATTCCCTCGTCCGCTCGAGATGAACTCGAAGAGAGATTATTATAGCTGAAGCAAGGATCAAAGTCGGTTACGGAGTATCAACGAGAGTTCCAACACCTCGCAAGATTCGCCGACTCATATGACTTGGATGACAGAGGGTATGCTAAGCGCTTCTACAAAGGGCTTCATGACCCCCTAAGGCAGGCCCTTTTGTTTATAGCGGACTCCAGCTTGGCGGAAATAATTTATATGGCGAAGAGGCTAGAAGCAGATCACTTGGAAAGTGGTAAGAGACCTGCTGAGGGTGTGATGGAAGCCGACCCTAGTAATAGAAGGAGACATGACTATAGAGGAGGAAGAGGACATCAGAGAGGTGGCGGGCATTTCCACCGGAATTTTAGAGTGGAGCACCCAGTTCCACAGCCGCCTGCATTGCCTCCACCTCCATAGCCTCAATAGTTTCAGCAACCCGAGGGGCGGTATGAGCGGGTGTGTTTCCAATACAACCAACCGGGCCACATCCGACGTTACTGCCCGCAGTTGCTTGGGAATGCTCATCCTGCTCTCCCTCCGGCAGCTCCACGTGGACGGGGACATATGCGTGGTCGAGGACGAGGACCACGAGGAGGAAACCCCAGTCCTCCTCGGAAACAAGTGTTCGTACTGGACATGACACAGGAGCGGAACCCTCAGGAGGTGATTGCAGGTATGTTACAGTTAGTTATCATATTTTCATTGTTAAACTTCAGTTGCTTAACACGTACTAGATATCTAGCATTGAGTATTGCTATTGGTACTTAGACACTGTGGTACTCGGCGGGAAACCAGCCTATACGTTATTCGATACTGGTGCCTCGCATTCTTTTTTGTCTGAGGACTTCATTAAAGACGTAGAAGGAGTGCAATACTTCACTGGTATTTCTCGAAGAGTACGCCTCCCAGATGGCTCTGAGATGACCGCAACCGCCAAGTGCGAATTAGAGATATTCATTGGGGGAAAGGCCTTTGATACCCCTGCCACAGTCTTGAGAATGCCAGAATTCGATCTCATTCTGGGCATGATGTGGTTGGATTGGCACTATGCAAGAATTGACTGTGCGGAAAAGCGAATTTACTTGCGACATGAGGACACTAATGTCATCTTTCATGATATAAAATTTGCATTTCGTATGTTATTATCTTCGATTCAGGCTTTAAAAGCCCATATGAAGGGGGATGAAGTCTTCATGATTTGTTTCGAGTTGAAAGAGTTGACGTTGGATATCAAGGATTTGCGGGTGGTGCGAGATTTTCCCGAGGTATTTCCTGAGAAACTGCTAGGATTACCCCCGCACAAAGAGGTGGATTTCCAAATTAAGCTAGTACCGGGTGCCAAGCTCGTCTCTAGGACCCCTTACCGGATGGGCCCGAAGGAATTCTCAGAGTTTAGAGTTTAGTTGCAAGAACTGGTGGAATCAGGGTTTGTTCGCCCCAGCTCATCACCTTGGGGAGACCTATTCTATTCGTTAAGAAGAAGGATGGTACCTTACAGTTATGCATAGACTATCAGGAGCTCAACCGATTGACGGTACAGAACACATATCCGCTACCTCGGATCGATGAGTTGTTCGACCAATTGGTAGGAGCGCATTGTTTTTCCAAGTTGGATTTGCACTCGGGGTATTACCAATTGAGGATACAAGAGGAGGACATCTAGAAAATGGCTTTTAGCTTAAGGTACGGACTATACGAGTTCACTGTAATGCCGTTTGTGCTCACAAATGTAACATACCTAAGGTTTAAGGTATACATGACTCGAAAAGCTCCGGGTACTTTTGCTGCATCAAGTCCTATGGTTCCCATGTATGCTCCTCCTACCCATAGTTTCTCCACGGAACCTTGACTAGCTGTACCTTCTTGCGTCGCAAGACCCGCACTGCCGTGTCGTCGATCCTGATCGGCTCCAAGCTGACTGATCGATCTGAGGCCACCAGACCGTCGGCTGTGGAAATCAGCTGCTCAGGGAGTAGTAGAGCCCTCCGTAGTGAGGAGACGTGTAAGACGTCATGCAATCCTGCTAAATCCGGCGGTAGCTCTAGTCTATAAGCCAAGGGGCCGATCCACTCCAGGATCCTGTAAGGCCTCATATATCTCGGACTGAGCTTCTTCCGCCCGCGAACCCACGAGACTCCATGCATCGGCCGTATCTTCAAGAAAACTCGGTCTCCCACCTGGAATTCCACCTAACGATGCCTCACATCGTAATATTTTGCCTGCCTGCTCTGGGCTTCCAACATCCTATCCCGGATCAATCTAACCTGACCATCAATATCCTCCACAAACTCTGAGCCGAGTGCCTGCGGATCTTCATCCTGAATCTATGATAGTGGGGTCCTGCACCTTTGTCCATATAATGCCTCGTAAGGTGCCATGCCTATACTGGACTGATGGCTGTTGTTGTACGAAAACTCGATCAGCGGCAGCAACCTCTACCATGGCTCACCACGGTCCAAAATACATAGGCGCAAAAGATCTTCCAATGTACGGTTGGTGCGCACCGTCTGTCCATCGGTCTGAGGGTGAAAAGCCGTGCTGAATGTCAACCGAGAACCCAGATGGGCCTGCATTGACCTCCACTCGTTGGACGTAAACCGCCCATCCCAATCTGAAACGATAGTCTTGGGTACTCCATGATAGCGCACAAACTGCTCGATGAATCTTCGTACTAATACACTGACCGGAGAGTCCTTCGCCACTAGAATAAATTTGGCCACCTTCGTTAGTCTGTCCACTATCACCCAGATCGAGTCATTTCCCGCACAAGACCGGGGTAGCCCATTTATGAAATCCATGGCTATATCCTCAAACTTCCACTCCGACACCGGAAGTGGCTGTAGTAAACCAGCCGGATTCTTGCACTCTGCCTTTACAAGTTGGCAAGCCTCACAGTGCGTGAAAAAATACGTAATGTCCTTCTTCATACCTGACCAATACATCATCTTATTCAGGTCCGCTGACATCTTAGTGATCCCCGGGTGCATTGAGTATCTACTACAGTGTGCCTCCGTCATGATGTACTCCCGAATCTGGCCTCCTGCCGGAATGTAGACCCTACCTCTAAAATATAACAGTCAATCCCTCAGGGAGTAGTCCCATTCTGTGCCTTCCTCCAAGGCTTTGAATATCGGCTCTGCCCTCACATCCAGCCTCTGCCCGTATCTGATGCAATCCTGAATGTCATCGGTGGCAGTCATCGATGCCAGGTACTCCGTATATAGCTCTAGATCATCCTCGGACACTAGTGATATTTGCATCTTCTTAAATGATGCAACCAACTCCAGGGCCATCAGCTACAGGCCTACTCCTGACGTACTCGCTCTCTGGCTCAGAGCGTCTGCCACCACGTTTGCTTTCACGGGATGGTAGTGCATGGTGCACTGGTAGTCCGACAGAAACTCCACCCAGCATCTCTGCATGATGTTCAGCTCCTTTTGCATGTCTACGTACTTCAAGTTCTTGTGGTCCGAGAAAATGTGGCAGTGAACCTTGTAGAGGTAGTGTCGCTAGATCTTTTGAGCAAATATAATTGCCCCCATCTCCAAGTCGTGTACCAGGTAATTCTGCTCATGTTTCTTCAGCTGACGGGAGGCATAGGCTATCACGTGCCCGTTCCGCATTAGAATGACACCCATTCCCTGATAAGAAGCATCCGTGTATACCTGGAATCCTTCCTTCCATGATGGAAGAGCAAGGATAGGGGCCGAGGTAAGCCGACCCTTTAGCTCCAGAAAGGCAGACTCGCATTGTGGCATCCAAATAAAAGGAGACTCCTTCTTCGTCAAGGATGTAAGAGGGAGGGCAATCTGAGAGAACCCCTCTACGAAATTCCGGTAATAACCAGCAAGTACTAAGAAACTCCGAACATCCGTGGCCGTCTTCAGCGGTGGCCAATCTCGTACTGCCTGGACCTTCGCCGGATCTACTGCCAAACCTGCTCCACTGATGACATGGCCCAAAAAGGCCACCTCCTTTAGCCAAAATTGGCACTTGTTGAACTTAGCATACATCTTATGCTCTCGTAGTTCTCCAAAGTCAAAGTCAGATGCCTCACGTGCTCCTCTCTAGTCCTCGAATAAATAAGGATGTCGTTAATGAATACGATAACGAAAACATCCAGATATTCTTCGAACACCCAGTTCATCAAGGCCATGAACGGGGAGGGTGCATTCGTGAGCCCAAAGGGCATCACGGTAAACTCGTACAGTCCATATCTACTACTGAAGGCCATATTCAGGATGTCCTCCTCCTGAATGCATAGCTGGTAGTACCCCGATCTCAGGTCCAGCTTTGAGAACCAATGAGCTCCCTCCAGCTGGTCAAATAGCTCGTCTATCCTTGGCAAGGGATATGTATTCCAGACCGTCAGCCTGTTCAGGGCCCGATAATCAATACACAGTCGAAGTGTCCCGTCCTTATTTTTGACGAATAGCACCGTAGCTCCCCATGGTGAAGAGCTTGGCCGGACGAACCCGGCTTCCACTAACTCTTGAAGCTGGCTTCGAAATTCCACCAACTCCTTTGGGGCCATTCGGTAAGGAGCTCTGGATAACGGATTAGCCCCCAACATGAGCCGAATCTGGAAGTCCTTCTCTCGGTGCGGTGGTAGCCCGCGTAGCTTCTCCGGAAATACATCGATAAAGTCCTGCACCACTGGAGTATCTGAAATAGAATCCTTGGCCACAGCCATCTCAAAAAGGATCTGATAAACCTGGTCTCCCTGCAGGTGGGCCTTGACGGCCTACACAGACAATAATAATATGTAGGGGGCTGGTATAATACCTTCGATAACAATAAACGAGTCCCCGTGGCTCACAGTGATCCTCTTCGCCAAGCAGTAAATCTGGGCATAGTTCCAGTGCAACCATGTCATGCCCAGGATCAGATCATAGTCTGGCATCCTCAGGATCATTGCTGGTGCCTCAAACACTTTCCCTCCGATCTCCTCCTCCATCTTGCAATGATAAGAGGTCATTAGCTCTGATCTATCGGGTAGACGCACCCTCATCATCCTTCCCATGAATTGCTCCATGCCTGCCAGTCCTTTCACAAAGTCTTCTGACAGAAACGAGTGTGAAGCACCGATGTCGAAGAGTGTGTGAGCGGGTTTGCCGCTGATGAAAACCATGCCTGCTATAACCTACTCCAGGTTCCGCGGTTGTGCCAGATCTAGAGCATACACTTGCTCCCTTTCTGGCCTATGGCCTCTGCCCTAATATCCCCGTCCTCGATCGTGTACTCGGCCATCGAACTACCGAGGAGGTGGGGCATCCTGAAGTGCTGGTGGGGGTGCTCACCTCATGAGACAATTCCTCTTGAAATGTACCGGTTGATTACACTAGAAGCATACCAGTGCCTGCCCTGTTGTCCTCGGTATCTCCAGCATCCGTAAGGGCTGGGGAGCCAATACCCCCTGGTTCCTCTACTCCTGTACAATCTCCTGATGGGGTTGATCCCCATTTCTTATTTCCCCAATAACCTGGCCTCGAGGATGGTCTTTACGGCCTCCAATCACTGCATCATCAGCCGGTCTCTTTCGGCTCTTGACTGTAAGCTGATCTGCTTCCCTTTTCTTGGCCATTTCCAGAATCCTAGCCAAGCTTCCCTCGGAGACGAAGAGGAGGGCATGTCTCATGTCGTCGTGCAACCCCTTGTAGAACCTCCTGGCGTATCCAGCGTCGTCAAATTGATAAGAGTCCGCATAGCGGGCTAGGTGAGTAAACTGATAAGATTCCGCATAGTTGAAGATAAGCTAGTACCGGGTGCCAAGCCCGTCTCCAGGACCCCTTACCGGATAGCCCCGAAGGAACTCTCAGAGTTTATAGTTCAGTTGCAAGAACTGGTGGAATCAGGGTTTGTTCGCCCCAGCTCATCACCTTGGGGAACCCCTGTTCTATTCGTTAAGAAGAAGGATGGTACCTTACGGTTATGCATAGACTATCGGAAGCTCAACTGATTGACGGTATGGAACACCTATCCGTTACCCCGGATCGATGAGTTGTTAGACCAATTGGTAGGAGCGCATTGTTTTTCCAAGTTGGATTTGCGCTCAGGGTATTACCAATTGAGGATACATGAGGAGGACATCCAGAAAATGGTTTTTAGCTCAAGGTACGGACTATACGAGTTCACCGTAATGTCGTTTGGGCTCACAAATGCCCCTTCAGCTTTCATGAGTCTGATGAATAAGGTGTTTGAGCCTTATCTAGACATTTTTGTCAACGTCTTCATCGATGACATTTTTGTCTACTCAAAGACATAGGAGGAGCATACCGAACATCTAATCTTGGTACTGAGGAAGCTAAAAGAGCACGCCTTGTTTGCTAAGTTCAACAAGTGCGAATTCCGGCTTAAAGAGGTTGGCATCTTGGGTCATATTATTAGTGGGGCTGGACTAGCTCTGGATTCGGCCAAAGTGTGTGCCGTGAAAGAGTGGTCTCCCTTGAAGTCAGCGGCCAATGTGCGGAGCTTCCTTGGACTTGCCGGGTACTATCGCAAGTTCGTAAAAGGATTCTCAAAGATTGCCCTTCCTCTTACTTCTCTGACAAAGAAAGGTGTGCCATATGAGTGGACACCCCAGTGTGAAGCTGCGTTCTAGGAACTGAAGGACAGACTTACATCAGCACCCATCCTAGCCCTTCCATCCAGGAAGGAAGGATTTCAAGTTTACACTAACACGTTGTATCAAGGGATGAGAGCGGTATTGATGCAACACATGCACGTGATTGCATATGCTTCAAGATAGCTGAAGAAACATGAAATCAACTACCCAGTACATGATTTGGAATTGGGAGCAGTGGTATTCGCCTTATAGGTCTGGAGGCACTATCTATATGACATCCACTGCGAGATCTTTCCGGACCACAAAAACCTAAAGTACGTTCATAATCAGTAGGAATCAAATTTGAGACAGCGGCGTTTGTTAGAATTTTTATGTGACTATGAATTTACTTTGAACTACCACCCAAAAAAGCAAATTCTGTAGCTGATGCTCTGAGCAGAAAGGTACCAGCAGCAAGTCCTGAGTCCCTGATGTAGGGATGTCGGATCGGAGATCTCCACGAAGCTAATGCTCTATCTCCGCTCTACACGTCGTAGATCTACCGCACCTACACAACACCTATCGCCCACAATAGTTCCTCGTCACAAGAACGCAGCACAAACAATAAAGGAGGAATGGTTGACTCAAAAACAACGATCGAAAATTTGAGTCGGAATATTCCCCAAGAAAACACAAAGGTTGTCACTCCTTTTTGAGAACAAGACCAAGGCTATAGGCCAAGATCCGCTCAGGAAAATAGGATCCACCCAATCCGGAAATAAAAAGCCTTGCAACGGCGGTTTCGATTCAAAACTTGCAGCGATTAAATTAGCGATCCGGAGAAAACGATTTGCGAAAACCACCACAACTAAAGAGAAGAAATCACACAAGGGAGGGGGAAGAGATTACCCAACCAGAAAGCTTTCACACAAGATAACTGTTTGAGAATCACTCTCTCCACGGATCCACCGGCGTCACACCGAAGGGTTTGCAACCTTCTTCCAAGGAGTCACAATGGTGTAGACGTCGGACTATAGCATAAAATTCCCTATCGTAATTGGAATAGTTCAGCTTAGGGCCGGATAACTTTTCGCTAAAATAACTAACGGGATGACCCTCCTGGCTCAAGACACCTCCAATCCCTACCCCAGACGCATCACATGTGAGCTCAAAGACTTTAGCAAAGTCAGGTAGACGTAAGACAGGTGCCTCAGTCATAAGCTCCTTGATTCGTTCAAAAGCATGGGTGGCGGACTTCATCCACGTAAATTCTCCCTTCTTCATACAGTCTGTGATAGGCGCCATAATACTACTGAAGTCTCGTATGAACCGACGATAAAACGTGGCTAACCCATGGAAACTACGCGCCTCACGTAGGGTGGTTGGCAGGGGCCAGTCCTTAGTGACCTGAATCTTGCCTGAATCGACTCGAATACCCTCAGAGCCGACTATATAGCCTAAGAACTTTACCACCGAGACATATAAAGTGCATTTCTTAAGATTGAGAAATAAAGTCTCCTTCCGCAGGGTGGAAAGGATCACTCTCATGTGGGAGATGTGATCGGTATTAGAGGTGCTATAAATGAGAATATCGTCAAGTAGACGACAACGAACTTCCCCATGAATGGCTGAAAGACATGTGTCATCATCCGGGAGAAGGTACTAGGGGCATTGGACAACCCAAAGGGCATCACAAGCCATTCGTACAGACCATCCTTCGACCTAAACGCCGTCTTCCACTCATCGCCCTCTCGTATCCTAATATGGTGATAGCCACTCCGAAGATCTAATTTGGAGAATACGGTGGCTCCAGACAAGACATCCAACAAATCATCTTGATGGGGAATGGGGAACCTATACTTGATGGTGATTTTGTTGATAGCCCGACTATCAACGCACATCCGCCATGTACCATCCTTCTTGGGGGCAAGTAGGGCTGGTACAGCACATGGACTCATACTAGTCCGAATAAAACCTTTCGCTAGCAAACCCTCTATCTGGGACTGCAACTCCAGGTGAGCTGCGGGGTGGAGTCAATAATGGGGCTGATTTGGCAAGGAAGACCCCGGGATGAGATCTATCGCATGCTGGATATTCCTAAGCGGGGGTAACATGGGCGGTAACTCATCTGGGTACACGTCCATATATTCCTCCAACAGTACCCGTAACTCACTAGGTAACTCATCCAATATGCTAGAATCGGGCTTCGCACTTAGGAGGACTAGCGCATACATAATTCAATCAAAGAACGAATCTCTCTCAAACTCTTTCCTACCAACTAGATTCAACGTTTTCCGTTCTACCAGAATAGTGGTGTCCTTAGCCAAGACTACGGGCTCCTTTGGGATGGTCGGCTTCAAAGTTATGGTTTTGCCATTGAATTTGAACTCATAAGTGTTGTCTCTACCAAAATGTGTAACATCACGGTCGTATAGCCAAGGGCGGCCTAACAACACATGACAAGCGTCCATCGGAAGGACATCACACCACACCTCATCAATGTAGGATTTGATTGAGAGTGGGACCAGACAGCGCTTGGTAACGGGTACAGAGATCTTGTTGATCCAAGCGACCTGATATGGGGTCGGGTGTGGTTCCGTGTTCAAGGACATACGTGCAACGACGTTCTCAGACGCGACATTCATGCAGCTACCACTATCAATAATCAACTTGCAAAGTTTCTCGCCACTCTTAAAAATCAGGGAAAATATGCTCGTCCTCTTCCAATCATCTAATGGACGAGGAGTGGTCAAGATACAACGCATCACCATAAGGGGGTGATCGTCCTCTAAATCACTAGGGACTCCTTCGGGGTCACTCTCCTCTGCGGCCTCGTATATATAATCGTCATGGTCGGTAGTTGGCTCTAACAAGGCTAGTGTTTTTGTCTTTGTTGGGCATTCGTAGGCATAGTGGCCTTGAATGCCGCACGAGTAACAAGTGGTGTTAGCCTTGCCAACCTTCCCTATAGGGACACGCTCACTCGCAGGGTTCTTGGTGTTCCTAGCGGTGATCACGATTGACTTCGACTCAGTGGATTTGAACTTTCCCTTATCAGGCTATGTGGAAGAAGATGCCCGAGTGGTGGACTTGTTCTTCGCATGAGCGTAACGGGAGTGAGCCTTAGAGGCTTGGTGTTTTTCAATGTCCAAGGCAGCATTGAAAGTCGTGTTCAAGTCCGTATGCCCATATCGCAAGAGCTTCCTTTGGATATCGGGGTTAAGTCCCTTTCGAAATCTAGATAAAGTGACTTCGGGGATCTCCCTAAGGTCACATCGCACCATTCGGTCCTTAAGTTCACCCATATATTCAGCTACCGAGCATGAACCCTGCCGCAGAGTGGCAAGCACATCGAACATCTGTGTCCGATGGTACGCAGGAACGTACTGATCGGTCAACAGGTTCTTCATTACTGGCCGACCTATATGGGGGGCTCCGTGTCCGGTTCCTAATCTTCGCTCCTCATTCAGCCAGAACGTCTTTGCACGACCTGTTAACTTCATCCGGGCAACTTGGACCTTTTGGGGATCCGTCAGGTTGTGCCACTCGAAGTAACACTCCATATCCACAGTCCAGTTAAGGAAGATTTGGGGGTCTCCCATGACATCATAAGTGAGGGCATTTATCTTAATGGCCCTAGTAATGTCAAAGTCTCGCTCGGGGCGGTGTCCTCTAGGGGGCACCCGCGTAGAGTCCCCATCAGAATCCGAATCAGAGTTATGGTGGTGCCGGTTGGGCCGGTCAACATTAACAGGTGGCGGGGGTGGCCTAGCTTGGTTTTGTAGGATCTGTGTTAACATGTCTCTAAGTTCAGTTATTTCGTTTCGCAGACCTGTTATAGCCTCGGTGTTGGTATCCCTACGCTCATTCGCAGCCATCCTAGACGTAGACGGAGTCGAATATTCCGATCTGAGCCTAGTGCGCATTCAGGTTTAGTAAAAGTTTGGAAAGATGATTTTTCCTAGGGCTGTAGCTATGTTGAAAATAAGATATTTTTATATATTCCCAATGTGAATAACACGTAGATCGTTAAAAATTGTTTTTTTGAAATTTTGCTGAAAAATAAAGATTTCAGCCCGCTATTGGCAGACCACAGAAAATAATTTTTTTGATTTTCTAACGATCCGATCTCCAACAAGGAACGCAGAGAGGATGTTTGCAACGTGAAAGTTGAAACGACCGCCTTTGATACCAAATTGATGTAGGGATGTCAGATCGGAGATCTCCACGAAGCTAACGCTCTATCTCTGCTCTACACGTCGTAGATCTACTGCACCTACACAACACCTATCGCCCACAATAGTTCCTCGTCACAAGAATGCAGAACAAACAACAAAGGAGGAATGGTCGACTCGAAAACAACGATCAGAAATTTGAGTCGGAATATTCCCCAAGAAAACACAAATGTTGCCACTCCTTTTTGAGAACAAGACCAAGGCTATATGCCAAGATCCGCTCAGGCAAATAGGATCCACCCGATCCGGAAATAAAAAGCCTTGCAACGGCGATTTCGATTCAAAACTTGCAGCGATTAAATTAACGATCCAGAGAAAATGATTTGCGAAAACCACCACAACTAAAGAGAAGAAATCACACAAGGGAGGGGGAAGAGATTACCCAACCAGAAAGCTTTCACACAAGATAACTGTGGGAGAATCACTCTCTCCACGGATCCACCGGCGTCACACCAAAGGGTTTGTAACCTTCTTCCAAGGAGTCGCTCCGAAGGAAGCCGCGCCAGAGTCGCACCGAACGGATGGAGGGAGCAAGGGGGGCGGCGGTTTCACACCACAACCAAGGGGGGGCGGCGGCTTGGAGAGTCCTCCTCTTGGCCGAATTTCTCAATGAGAGTTTAAGGTAAATTCTTGTCTAATGATCTCATAGGAAAGCCTCCTTATATAGGAGTTACAAACAAGCCTTAGCCCTTCATGATGGAGATGTAATCTCACCCATCCAAATGGCTAAAGGCACACCAACATGAAAAATGTTCTAAATTAAAAATAATAAAACATGCAATGAATATAAAATTATCACTTAAACATAGGATAATTTTATATTCCAAATATAAAATAGAGTGCAAAAAAGGAAATAAATAAGGCTAATGCGTTGCAGTGGCGGTAGCACGCCGCGGGCGGAGGTTGTAGCGTAGCCTTCCGTTAGCGTCATCGTGCCGCCTCACATCCTTGAGTTGTATTGCCTTATCAACCGGATCATCATCAACATCGTCAGCATCGTCTTCAAATGGTGGAGGAGGGGGCACGCCATCAGTCCCGATCAGAGAATATGAAATTTTCTCGGGTGCTCGAAGAGATGGAGATTAACATGGTATATAAAGACCATTCAGAAGGGTATATGGGGTACTTGACTGCGATGAGCATAGTCTGTGATATTCGAGACCGAATCCGGGAGGTGCAAGGAAAGGATGCGGCTCTGGCCCCGATAATCAAGTCAATCGAAGATGGGACTACTGACGAGTATTCTCTAAAAGACGGCCTTGTCCATCTCCGTGGCCGGCTCTACATTCCCAAAGGCGGTAAAATTTGGGAGGATATCCTGAGAGAGGCACATTGCACTCAGTATTCTGTGCATCCTGGGATTGCCAAGATGTACGCCGACTTGCGGAAGACCATGTGTTGGCCGGGAATGAAGAGGGATGTCAGATATTTTGTTACGCACTGCGAGGCCTCTCAAAGGGTGAAGGCAGAGTACAGGAGCCCCGATGGATTATTACTGTCATTGCCCATCCCCGAGTGGAAGTTCAAGGATGTCTCCATAGATATCGTCCACGGATTGCCTCGCTCACGCTCAGGGAATGATTCAGTGTGGGTAATCGTGGACCGCCTAACGAAGGTATCCAGGTTTATCCCTATGAGGAAAGAAGCTCATGTGGATGTTTTGGTACGCCTCTTTGTGGAGACGTTTGTGTGGTATCATGGCGTGCCAAGGGCAATTGTTTTTGACCGGGATGGTCAGTTTACCTCTAAGGAATGGAATGCCGTACATGCGTACTTTGGTTCGCGCCTTACCTTTAACACAACGTTTCATCCTCAGACGGACGGGCAGTCTGAGAGGACCATCAGAATATTGGAGGACCTATTAAGGTTGTGTGTGTTGGATAGAGGAGAGCCGTGGGAAAGGCTCTTACCCCTAGTAGAATTCTCATATAACAATAGCCATCAAGCTAGCATCGGGATGACACCCCATGAAGCCCTTTACGGAAGAAGGTGCAAAACCCCCTTGTCTTGGGTGCAAGATGAAGACCCGAAGGTTTTGGGAATTGAGTACATAGATGATAATGATGCGGTTGTTAGACTAATACGGGACCGCATGCTTGAGGCTCAAAGTCGGCAGGTGAAATATTACAATGCAAAGCAACGGATTGCGGAATTTCAAGTGGGTGACAAAGTGTTTCTAAAGAACAGACTGACACATGGAGTTTCGCGGGTACGTGGTGTGAAGAAGCTCAGCCCAAGGTACGTTGGGCCTTACACTATATTAGAAAGAATTGGCCCTTTGGCCTATCGGTTGGAGTTACGGCCAGAGCTAGAGAATCTTCATGATGTTTTCCATGTGTCGTCACTTCGAAAGGTGCTGTTACGACCCGATCAATATATCCCCACCACTAATAGAGCAATAGCGACTGATAGGTCTGTGCGACTAGAGCCGGTGCAGATAGTAGACAACAAGACTAGGATTTTGCGCCGCAAGAGTGTTCCTTTGGTAAATGTGTTGTGGTCTAATCATGAGAGAGAGGAGTATACATGGGAGCCGGTGGACTTGATGCAAAAGCGCTACCCGGAGTTATCCCCTCAAGGTAATTTTTAAAAGCATATTTTATTTTATTTTATGCCTTTCTTTCCGCATAGCCATAGCCTGATTTTGGGGACGAAATCTTTTATTTTGTTTATAGGATTTGTAACGTCCCGATTCGCGCAATGCCTCTCGTGCGCATTTTTGAGTCAGGAGAGCTGACTTGGGCACAGGGAAGTGCTGGCAGCTAGGCTTACACTTGTGTAGGGGAGGTGAAGTCAGTCCAGAGTAGGACACGGGTAGAGACACGGGCGTGACCCTACCCGTATGTGTCCAACTAGCCCTCCAGTCAAGCACTCGAGTTGTTCCCAACAAGGACACGGGTAGAGACACGGGCGTGTCCCTACCCGTGTGTGTCCAACCAACACTCGAGTCGCACTACTCGAGTTGTTCCCGAGAATGACACAGGCGTGTCCCGACCTGTGTGTATGAGGACATGGGTAGAGACACAGGCGTGTCCCTACCAGTGTGTGCGTGTCGAGTAGAACTCGACGAAGTTTGTCCCGAGTAGGACTCAGGTAAAGACACGGGCGTGTCCCTACCCATGTGCGTCGAGTGGAGCTCGACGAAGTGTGCCCCGAGCAAGACACGGGCCAAAACACTGTCGTGTCACTTGGATACGGGTAGAGACACGGGCGTGTCCCTACCCGCGTTAGTGTATCGAAACGGCAGTCAAACCGTCGACGACGCTCCACCCGAGCAGGACACGGGTAAGGACACGGGCGTGTCCCCACCCTTGTTGCTTCCACATAAAAGGGGGAAAGAAACTCTAGCCATTTTTCATTCTTTTCAAGACCTTTATGGGGGAAAAACTGCTAGAGAAGAGGAAGAAGGTGCTGTGGCCAACCTACACCCCGTAAAGAACCGCCGCCGCCGAGGAGAAGAAGATGCCGCCAAGAAGGGTGACAAGATCCTTCGCCGAAATGGTATAAATGCTGGAAACGAGGTGAGCTTCCTCCCCTCTCCATTGGTGCTATATCTCTAGTTATTTCTTAGGAGAGATATCAACTCAAGAGAGTCTTGATTTGAGAGAAGAAGTCCTCTAGGAAAGGCCATGCTAGGACATGTGTCCTTGGTTTTAGATGTCTTAAACCTCTCCTTCCTTCTATGTGATGATGGAGGATGGTTTCATGAAGAGAAGTGGCCTTATGAGGGTGAATATGGGAGGAGGAAGTTTGGATGTGATTTGGGGAAAATTGGTTTGAGGAGGAAGATGAACCGATGCCTTTCATTCCGCCTTAAGATGCGTGCAGAAATCTGTGTTCTGCATGCAACGATCTTGTTGGATATTTTCAAGTGTGATACGGCCAGATCTGGGCTTTCGACTAAACACAAAAGACGTAGATCTTGGAAATACCTTTCCAACGAGTGGTTACACGTCTTCAGGCGAAGTATGTAGCTACGAGAAAGTCTAATCGAACTTGATGCCCGACAAGTTAAATGTGCAGAAACTGTATTCTGTACGCAGCAGGCTTTGAAGCCGAATTCAAGTGTGTTACGGTCTGATGCGTGTGAGTGACCGAATAAAAAAGTTGTAGTTCTTGAAAATACCTTTCCAATGAATGGTTATACGACTTCATACGAGTCTCGTGGACTCGGGAATGCCAAATAGAAGTGGCTGTCAAGCAGGTTTCCTGCACGTTTTGTTCTCTGGTTTATGTAAATCCAGGGTAGGAGTTGGTAGAGAGATTGTGGAAAAACGTTTGAAGGATTGATGTGATTTGCTGGATAGATCCCACGCAAACAATTGGTGAAGTAAAACGTAATTGAACGAGACGATTTGGTGGAAATTAGAGAACGAATGGGTTGATGAGTTTGGATGGTAAGAATGTTTCAATTTTGTGAACCAATAGGAATGCGCATCATACTAACAATGTGTTAATATCATTTGGAAATGAAGTGTAGGATGCTAATTTATGGCCATGTGAATAATTATTTAACGGAATGAATTTAGTCGTCCAATGCTTAGAGAGGTGTCTCCCTATGGGTAGCATTGTGAAAGGATGTATGTGCGGGGTTGATCGCATTTATTGGGTAATGTTGAGAAGAGACATAAATAGACGGTTGGGCTTGGTCCTCGGTGTTCATTTCCCGGGTCTCCTTCCGTGCTAAGTGGGTGGTTGGGCTTGGTCCTCGGTGCTCATTCCCGAGGTTCCTTCCGTGCCACGATAATGTGAAATTGAATGTGGTGTGGGTCGATATGCGCTGTCGTAATCCTGGGTTAAGGATAGTGTGACAGGTCTACGGGCTCGCCAGTCGTCACACCGACTGGAGTTGACAGTTAGACCTTAGGCGGTTGGGCTTGGTCCTCGGTGCCCATTTACCAGGGCTCCACCCGTGCTAAGTGAACAGTTGCAGTTGGTCCTTGTGCTTTTTCCGAGGCTCCTTTCGGGTCACAACATAGGCCAGATCGTGGCTTGGTTCTCGGTGCACATCTACCCGAGACTCCCACTGAGCCGTAGTATGCATGTGAGCTCCGCTGTTGTGTTTTTAGCATTGAGGCGTACGGAGGCCTAAGCGAGGTAGTGTGGATTCCCGCTTAGTAGTAGAGAAGCCCGCTCTACTGTCGCCGCCTGGCCACGATGGTTGATGCCTGAGAGGTTAGCTACCTACTCGAAAAGTGGGAACTACAACTGTAACGACTCCATCCATTCATATGGCATATAATAGAAGGTCCGGCCGGGGCCCCACACCATATGCCACAAATTAGGTGGCGAAGTCACATGTTGATATCAGAGTTGCGCATCCTAACTCATAGCATTCTAGCGAAAGTTGTTAACATAAATACTGAACTCCAACCATGAATGTCCACTGATATAAGCACCAACATTTATATAGGAACGTACATCAAATACAATATCATTTGGCCTTATGGCCTTACAGTTGCTCTTTACAAGAGTGGCTTCCAAACATCGGCACACAGGACGGCCACACATGAACAAAACACAATATTTTTCAGCTTAGCCTTCAAGGGCTAGCAGCAGCAGCGACAACAACAACATGGATTTCATCCTTTGTATGTCCCGCTCGGCTTTCCAGCACCTGCACAAGGACAGCCCACCAAATGGTGGCAAACAAGACAACAGTCAGCATTCGGCTGACAAATTTATAACGACCCTACCCCTTTCCCGGGGCAGTGGTATTCCTTCCCTATAGGCATAACAATTTATAGACAGATATATAAATATCACACATTGTGCTCTTATGCACAAACAATCCATCACAACCTTCAGCCATGCGGCCCGACGATCCATACACTCAGGGCACATTCTTGGTGTACCAGCGAACCAGGGTCCCACCACCGTTTCAGAGCCGAAAACCAATGATAAAATTGAACATTTAGTCATAGTGGTGCGTAGGCCTAAGACTCTCATTATGCGATTCAACAGACCGCACGTTTAGGTCTTCAAGTCGGACGGACATAATGCAGGTACGGATCAGCCACCCCCCGTTGCTCAAGTCGCCTTGCTATCACCTAATACCAATGTACTCACGGCTAAGTATAAGGCACGGGTTAGCTAGGAGCCTTTTTGGCATGTTGCTCAAGTCACCTTGCCTGTTTGGCATGAAGCCTTTTTAAGAACTCTCCGGGCTCACACATAGCCATACCGTCCCCGAGGGACTGGCTTCACATTCATAGGTTAGCTAGGAGCCACGCCCAGCGTTAGCGACAGAACTCACTTTCCGTCCCTATCTCTAACCTTAGCATTCATAGCATACAACACAAGAATTTAGTGGGTGTTTTCCTGGGCTTCCACTCCAGTACTTCATACTACTATCCTTCAGAGGCACAACCCATTGAAATCGCAAGCATCACAAGTGTATTTTCCTGGACTACCACTCCAGTACTTCATGTTACTGCCCTTCACAGGTCCAACCCGTCGATTCCACAAACTATATGTTTAACCGTAGAGTCTTCTCAGGTGTGTAAATGCAACATCACCAATCCAGACCAATCTGTCCAGATGGGCTTCATACAACATGCCTATTCCGTACTCCATTTTCGGATCTATATGCCAAACTATTGAGGATTCCAAGAATCAACCCAAGGAAATACCTTAGCAATCCACCCTCTGGTGGGGGAAATCCATGCACATGCCAAAACGGAAGCAGTTCACATGTCTAAGAAGAAAGATCGTTACCCTTGATGACCTCTTTGGAGCCATGGAATTCTCGCCAGCTGGAACGCACCGCAGCGGCCTTGCCTCCACAACGCTGTCCTCGAATCTCAAATCGGAACTCAGCAGCTCCACCAGTGGCCGAATCCTCTCTCCTCTTCCTCCTTGCTCTCTCTTCTCTCTAGCTTCCTTAGAAGGAGAATGGCCAAGTTTACAATGAGAGCTAACTTCTCTTTCTCGGCCTTAAAGTAGCAGGGAGGAGCACGGGCCATCAGATCCCAGATGAAGAAAATGGACGACCACGATTCGTCCACAAAAGTCTAATTTTTAGCTGACACGACCTATGACACGCCCGTATCACAGGCCGTGTACTTTAAGCGGCACACAACTGACTCATCCAGAAGAGTACACGGCCATGTGACATGCCCATATCATAGGCCGTGTGACCTGACATGCCTTCAGACACTCCCGTGTCTGCAGCCGTGTATCTCAAGTGGCACACAACCATCTTAACCCGAGCAAGACACAGCCATGTGACATGCCCGTGTCACAGGCCGTGTGCCCAGAGACACACCCGTGTCCTGCCCGTGCTCACCAGACATCACTGCCCAAGCCAAATCCAGAAAAGGACACGACCATGTGACACGCCTGTGTCACAGGACATGTGCCCTTACACGGCTGCAAACATGCCTCCATCGTGCGCTTTGTTGACTGAAGTTTGTCGACCAGCGGGGGACATGCCCTCTAACACACCCGTGTCGCAGGGCGTGTTCCCTCTCGGGAACTCGTCGAGTGCAGTTCGTCGAGCACTCGATAGGCTACTCAGCCAGACAGAGCAGGACACGCCATGGTACATGCTCGTGTCCCAGTCCGTGTTGCCCAACATGAACCCAACTTTGGGATTTGGGGTGTTACAACCCTCCCCTCCTTATAATAAATTTTGTCCCGAAATTTGCACACAATAAGGAAATCAAAAACAAGATGTTTATAACTTCGCAAAAGTTTGATACACCTTAAGACTCACTGCATAACAGTTTACACAAATAGCTCGGGAAATTCAGCTCGCATGGTCTGCTCTCGCTCCTATGTTAGCTCCCCACGACCACAATTTTCCCACCGGACTTTGACCATCCCGATTGTCTTGTTCCGCAACTATTTATCGGTGAGATCCTCGATCCGAATGGGCCTAACCTTCGTCGTTAGCCCATACTCCACCGGCACACGATCATTCTCAATCACATGAGCTGAATCTTTGACGGCTTTCCGAAGTACCAAGATGTGAAACACATCATGTAATCCACTCAATTCTGCCAAAAGAGCTAGCCAATAGGCAACTTCCCCAACTCGCTCCACCACTTCAAACGGACCAAGATATCTCAGACTTAACTTTTTCAGCCGCCGAATCCTACACATTCCTTTGAAGGGTTTGATCTTCAAATATACCCAAGCGCCTACCGCAAACTCCACGTTCCGGTGCTTGGCATTGTAGTACTTCGCTTGTCGATACTGCGCTATCAGTAGCCTCTCTTGAATAGCGCGTATCGTCGAGTTAGCTTCATCAACTTCTTTATGCTTATACAGTTTAGATTCGCCTGCTTCTGCCCAAGCTAACGGTGTACGACACTTTCGACCATACAGAGCTTCAAACGGTGCCATACCGATGCTCTCTTGGTAGCTATTGTTGTAGGCAAACTCCACTATATAGAGATGATCTTCCCATCTCTTACAAAAATCCAGGTGCACATTCAGAGCATATCCTCCATTGTTCTGTTGGTCCTCTCAGTCTGGCCATCTGTTTGGGGATGAAAGGCCGTACTGAATGTCAATTTCGTGCCCAACACCTGATGGACTAGCCTCCAATCATTCGATGTAAATCGCCCATCACGATCACTCACGATGCTACAAGGAACACTGTGCAGTCGTACGATCTGCTCCGTATAGAGCTTTGCCAAACTTTCCACTGAATCATCCCGCTTGTTCGGAAGGAAGTGAGCCACTTTCGTCAATCGATCTACAATCACCCAGATTGAATCATTCCCGTGTTGAGATCTCGGCAACCCGTGTACGAAATCCATTGAAATATCATCGAACTTCCATTCCAGAATCGGTAATGACTTTAAGAACCCGCCAGGCTTCTGGCATTCCGCTTTCACCAAAGCACAAGTTTGGCATTTAGCCACATAATGAGCTATGTCTTTCTAGAGTCCTGGCCGCCAAAACAACTTTTTCATGTCCCTGAACATCTTTGTGCTCCCAGGGTGAATTGAGTATTTGGTAAAGTGCGCTTCATACATCAATTCCTCTCTCAACTTACCCATGCTCGCGACGCACAACCGGCCCTCTTTCCACAAAAGGCCGTCATCCCAGGAGAATTTGCCATCTAGCCCAGCCTTTGCATAGCGTTGGAGACTTTCATCCAGCTCCGTTGCTCATCGAATCCCGTCCGACAGGTCATATTGTACCTCCGTCCAGTTCAAACATGCATCGGCTGTAGAATTCTTGTCAACACAAGAAATCTCTAACGCTTCCAACTCCTGGATCAGACGCTCATCGTGCATCTGTAACCAATTTGCCCGTGAAGGAGCCCTCTGACTTAAGGCATCAACGACCACATTTCCCTTCCCGGGAGTATAATGAATATCAAAGGTGTAGTCCCCCAGGAACTCCATCCATCTTCGTTGTTGCATATTCAGATCCTTCTACTCCAACAAGTATTTTAGGCTCTTATGGTCCATAAAGATATCCACTTTTGTGCCATTAAGATAATGCCGCCATAATGTTAGTGCAAAGATCACCGCCGCCAACTCTAAGTCGTGGACGGGATAACGTCGCTCATGTACTTTCAACTGACGTGAGTCATAAGCAATCACCTTTCCAAACTGCAGAAGAATGCAGCCTAAGACGCTTCCTGAAGCATCACTATAGATCTCATAGCCGTCTGTACCACATGACGATGTCAACACATGCGCCGTGGTCAAACGACTTTTTAGCTCTTCAAAAACTCGCGCGCACGCCAACGTCCAAACGAACTTCTGATCCTTCCTCATCAGTGTGATCAGAGGCAAAGCGATCCGCGAGAAGTTTTCTACAAAACGTCTATAGTAGCCTGCCAGTCCAAGGAAACTCCTGACTTCGGCCACCAAAGACAACACCGGCCACTCCTGAATGGCCCTTATCTTTCATGGATCCACTGCTCCCCACTTACCATGTAGCCAAGAAAAGCCACCGACGACAGTCAAAACTCACACTTTGAGAACTTGGCATAGAGCTTATTCCTCCGCAAGGTATGCAACACCAACCGCAAGTGGTTTGCATGATCAGCTTCTGATTGAGAGTACACCAAAATATCATCAATGAATACAATCACGAACAAGTCCAAGTACTCTCGGAACGTTCGATGCATTAGGTCCATGAATACCGATTGCGCATTGCATAGCCCAAACGGCATTACCGTGAACTCATAATGACCGTAGTGTGTTCCAAATACGATCTTGGGAATATCACCTTCCCGAATCCTTAGCTGGTAATATCCAGATTTCAAATCCAATTTGGAATAGACGGTTGATCCCACTAGCTGATCGAACAATTTATCTATTCGTGGAATCCGGTACTTGTTCTTCTCGGTCAGCTTACTCAATTCACGGTAGTCAATACATAACCGCAAACCACCGTCCTTATTTTTCACAAACAGAACAGGTGCGTTCCAAGGTGACATACTTGGGCGTATATATCCCTGCTCCAGCAACTCTTGCAATTGGACTTTCAACTCAGCCATTTCCTTTGGCGCGATGCGATATGGAGAGCAGGCCACATGTTTCGCACCTGACACCAACTCAATAGTGAAGTCAATCTCCCACTGGGGTGGTAGCCCAGGAAGATCCTTAGGAAACACATCCGCAAACTCTGATACAACCGGAACATCACTCATACTGGCCTTTGGCTCAACCTCCTGAATCATTGTGAAGAATACCTCCACGCCCTTCTGAACAGCCTTGACGACTTGGAGTGCGGACATCAAGGTCCCGCTCACTCCTCGCATACCAGCGAACTTAGTCTCAAGCTCGGTATTTTGGCCCAATGTGATCTCTTTTGAATGGCAATCAATACTGGCACGCTGCTCCGTGAGCCAGTCCATACCAAAAATCACATCAAATTCTGATATCGGCAGTACAAATGCAGTCAAACAAAAATCCCGACTTCCAATTTGAACCGCCACATCGCAAGACTTATCCGCAAGCATCAAACATTCATTCGGTAATAACACCCTTACGCTCTCTGTCTTCACATGACTAGGTACTCCAATTCGAGCTACGAAGTCCTTAGACAGAAATGAATGCGAAGCACCCGTATCAAATAGTGCTCTCACCAGCGTGTTTCGAATCATAACAAAGCCTATGGCAATCACATCACACATAAGCTGCACACACAACATATAATAAGAAAGCAATTAAAAACTTAAATCGTACTTGTGACGATGTCACTTTGCTTTATGGCCTCCTGCTGGCCAAGGTTGTAGACTCGGGGCGGCGCCTGGGATGCAGAGGACTCCACCACTGCCTTTCCCTTCTTAGCATAAGATGCTCCCGCCTTCTTTTCTCCCTTTGGCGGACCAACCCGACAGTCACGGGCTATATGCCCCACTCTTCCACAAGTAAAGCAAGTACGAGTCACTGGCCTCGAAGTGGCCCCCGACGTTGCACCCGATGCAACCGTAGAAGGAGCTTGTCCAGACGACTTGGACCTCTTGCCCCATTTCTTTTTATACTACGATTTGCCAGGTCGGGGCACTTTAAACTCTGGCTTTGTCATAACCAAGGACCGCTTTCCTTTCACCCTCTTCATGTCTTTCTCCAGCGCACATGAAGTATCGACCAACACCTGAAACCCTTGGTTTACGAAACTCGATAGCAGGAATCGCAACTCATCCCGCAATCCTTCATAGAACCTATTGGTTTTCCGCTGTTCATCGGCGAAGATGGAGCCCGCATACTGTCCCAACTG
The DNA here is from genome assembly GCA_039583875.1 of Platanthera guangdongensis. Taxonomy (NCBI): domain Eukaryota; kingdom Viridiplantae; phylum Streptophyta; class Magnoliopsida; order Asparagales; family Orchidaceae; genus Platanthera; species Platanthera guangdongensis. Next base: position 52,118,290 of record CM077163.1, read on the forward strand.
TGTGAACTCATGCAGGAACGTCTTCATACAACCTTCTCCTTGTGTTAGCCGTTGGAACTCATTTTCCATGGCAATGCGTTGTGCCGCTTGTAGGTGCTTTGCTAGGAAGAGTCGCGAGAACTCCTCAATCGACACTTGTGTTAACTGCTTGCCCGCTAAGTGGTGTAACTCGATCTCGTCCCACCATAACTGAGCCTCTTCTTCCAATAAGAAGGTGGCTAAGGTGACCTTCTGATCTTCCTCCATCCTGATCGGCGTCAGGATACGCTTGACGCGCGACAACCAATCCTCCGCCTGCGTAGGGGATCCCACACCCATAAATGTCGGCAGATTGAAGCTCATGAACTGCTTCAACTGCCTTTCAGCTGCTCGAGGATCAACAGCCGCAACAGGTTCTGGCCTCGCCGCAACCTGTTCTAACACCACTACCGGCTGCGCTTGCCTACCAGGCTGTGCTTGAAACATCGCAAATAGAGCCTCAGCAACTAAGCGGACAATTTCTATAGAAGGGGGAGGTGAAGACACCTCAGTTGGTGTCGTACTCTCATCAGAACGCTGGGGCTCCGACTGCCCAGCACCACTCCGAGTCACCTATAGGTGAACAAGACACACACATTAGCGACCTCGCACAAGCATTGACAACAATATAGGAATGCACAGATTACTCAAACAAGTGTATTTGCATTCCTACGTGGACATTCAAGAGTTCATTAGTGTTAACGCGTTTTGCACTGACACGTGCTCGCCACCCCACAAAAGAATTTGACCACAAATTCGAAAGGGAAAGACCGAGACATATGATACCAAAAATATAACGACTCCATCCGTTCATATGCCATATAATAAAAGGTCCGGTCGGGGCCCCACACCATATGCCACAAAACAGGCGGCGAAGTCATGGGTTGATATCAGAGTTGTGCATCCTAACTCATAGCATTCTAGTGGAATGTGTTAACATAAATTCTGAACTCCAACCATGAATGTTCACTGATATAAACACCCACATTTATATAAGAACGTACATCAAATACAATATTGTTTGGCCTTATGGCCTTATAGTTGCTCTTTACAAGAGTGGCTTCCAAACATCGGTGTGCAGACCTGCCACACATGAACAAAACACAACATTTTTCAGCTTAGCCTTCAAGGGCTAGCAGCAGCAGCGACAACAGCAGCAGGGACTTCAGCCTTTATATATCCCGCTCGGCTCTCCAGCACCTGCACAAGGACAACCCACCAAACGGTGGCAAACAAGGCAATAGTCAGCATTCAACTGACCAATTTATAATGACCCTATCCCTTTCTTGGTGCAGTGGTATTCCTTCCCTGCAGGCATAACAATTTATAGACAGATATAAACATATCACACATTGTACTCTTACGCGCAAACAATCCATCACAACCGTCAGCCACGCGGCCCGATGATCCGTGCACTCAGGGCACATTCTTGGTGTACCGACGAACCAGGGTCCCACCACCGTTTCAGAGCCGAAACCCAATGGTAAAATTGAGCATTTAGTCTTAGTGGCGTGCAGGCCTAAGACTCTCATTATGCGCTCCAATAGATAGCACTTTCAGGTCTTCAAGTCAGACGGACATAACGCAGGTACGGATCAACCACCCCCCGTTGCTCAAGTCGCCTTGCCATCAACGAATACCAACCTACTCACAGCTAAGTATAAGGCGCGGGTCAGTTTCACCTTGCCTGTTTGGCATGAAGCCTTTTTAAGAACTCTCCAAGCTCACACATAGCCATACCGTCCCCGAGGGACTGGCTTCACATTCATAGGTTAGCTAGGAGCTACGCCCGGCGTTAGCGACATAACTCACTTTCCGTCCCTAGCTCTAACCTTAGCATTCATAGCATACATCACAAGCATTTAGTGGGTGTTTTCCTGGACTTCCACTCCAGTACTTCCTGCTACTATCCTTCACAGGCACAACCCATTGAAATCGCAAGCATCATAAAGGTCTTTTCCTGGACTACCACTCTAGTACTTCATGTTACTACCCTTCACAGGTCCAACTCGTCGATTCCACAAACTATACGTTTAACCGCGGAGTCTTCTCCGGTATGTAAATGCAACATCACCAATCCAGACCAATCTGTCCAGATGGGCTTCACACAGTATGCCTATTCTGTACTCCATTTCCGGATCTATATGCCAAACTATTGGGGATTCCAAGAATCAACCTAAGGAAATCCCTTAGCAATCCACCCTCTGGTGGGGGAAATCCATGCACATGCCAAAAAGGAAGGACTTCACATGTCTAAGAAGGAAGATCGTTACCCTTGACAACCTCTTTGGAGCCATGAAATTCTCGCCAACTGGAATGCACCGCAGCCGCCTTGCCTCCACAAAACTGGCCTCGGACCTCAAATCAGAACTCAGCAGCTCCACCGGTGGTCGGCTCTTCTCTCCTCCTCCTCCTTGCTCTCTCTTCTCTCTAGCTTCCTTTGAAAGAGAATGGACAAGTTTACAATGAGAGCTAACTTCTCTTTCTCGGCCTTAAAGTAGCAGGGAGGAGCCTGGGCCATCAGATCCCAGATGAGGAAAATGGACGACCACGATTCGTCCACAAAAGTCTAATTTTTAGCTGACACGGCCTGTGACACGCCCGTGTCACAGGCCGTGTACCTTAAGCGACACACAACCGACTCATCCAGAAGAGTACATGGCCATGTGACACCCCCGTGTCACAGGCCGTGTGACCTGACATGCCTTCAGACACGCCCGTGTGGCGACTGTATATCTCAATTGGTACACAACCATCTTATCCCGAGCAAGACACGGAAATGTGAAACTCCCGTGTCACAGGACGTGTGCCCAGAGACACACCCGTGTCCTTCCCGTGCTCACCAGGCCTCACTGCCCAAGCCAAATCTAGAAAATGACACAGCCATGTGACACACCCGTGTCACAGGCCGTGTGCCCTTACACGGCTGCAAACATGCCTCCAACGCACGCTTTGTTGACCGAAGTTCGTCGACCAGAGGGGGAAACTCCCTCTAACACGCCCATGTCGCAAGGCGTGTTCCCTCTTGAGAACTCGTCGAGTGAAGTTCGTCTATCACTCGACAGGATACTCATACAGACAGAGCAAGACACGCCATGGGACACGCCCGTATCTCAGGCCGTGTTGCCCAACGTGAACCCAACTTTGAGATTTGGGGTGTTACAACAAGTCTGTGTCGACATAGCGATTGCATGTGCGTGATCATGAGTGAGTCAATGTATTGTATACATACCATTACATTACATTGCATACACAAGATCCTCATCATATAAGTTTGTATGTGCACTCCTATATGATGAGTTACTTTACTGTTAAACCGATCCTTAACTTATAAGTTTGTATGGACATTCTTATAAGTTAAGTTACTTTCCTGTTGTGGATCTATATACTTGATGGATTGATATAGCTCGTATAGAATTTCTAGAATATACTGCTGTTAATGATGTTATACATTTCTTCTATTGCTACTCACGATATATGTACTTATTCCACCTGCTTGTACCTGCTTATGTTACTATATATATATATATATATATTATACCCTTGTTTCTTTCTCCTCCCGGTGTCGAGGAGTTGCCGAGGGAGCGGATGTGAAAGTCACTTAGTCTTTATGACTAACAGTTGCTACGTCTTACTTTTTAGGAGGAAACCCCACAGGTAGAGCAACCGCAGATGATGTAGCAGGACAGCCAGGCCAGGACGACAGGGCCTGATGAGATGATGTCGTCGCTACCGTCAGTCACCGATGTGAGTTTTGAGAGATTTTGATGTAGCCCTTTGGGCATGTTTTAGCTGTACTATGATACTTTAGAAGCTTGTTGTAGCTTCTTTCTTGATGTACTTTTGGACTTATTATACTTATGTGTGGATTGACTTCTATTATATTTATGGTTGGGTTGACATTGGTTGATATTGTTTATAGCCGACAGGATAGACATCTTGTGGTACAGGTTAGCCCGTGTGCTAATACTACCACAAGGCGGCTGTTCTGGGTATAAGACCCCCCCTTCGTGCTGTGTTTTTTGTTCCGGGATGGAGGTCTTACACATCATCCCACAAAATATCCCGCCCCCAATATTTTTCCTAGTTCGCTGTTTTGAAATTTGTGAAGTGGAAGTGGGTGATGGGCAGGCCGTGCGGACTATGCGGCCTGAGTCCGCGGCCTGGGCGGACTGCTGGTTGCGGCCTGGGTGTTGGCTGTCTTGGTGGCTTGGCTGAATGAGCAGCCTGTGCGCCCTGGTGTGCGGCCTGAGCGGTCTACTGTGCTTCCTGCTTTGCCTATGACCAAGGATGGTGGGCTTCTTGTGAAGCAGCCTGAGCGGACTACAGTTTGCGGGCTGTTGGCAGTGCTTTTTGATCAGCGGCCTTGTGGTTTTGCAAGATCTTGTGTATCCAGGCGGGTTGGAGATTGAATCCGCAGGAGGCTTTGCGGACTGGTTGAGTCCGCGGTGTCCGCTGTTGCGGGCTAGCCTTGGAGATCGGCTGTGGCCCTTACCGAGCTCTCCAGTGTTGCAGCGGGTGTTAGCTGCTGTGGAGGACTGCGCGGACTGGTGTCGGAGTCCGGCAGTTGGCCGTTTGTCTGGGAAGCTGTGCGAGTATAGCTTACGGACTCTGCCTTAACTTGGTGGAATTGGCGATCTACTTACCTTGGTGGAATTGGCGATCTGCTTTGGGTATTGGCGGACTGAGCCTTGTCTGCCGAGCTCGCGCCAGGCCCTTTGGTGTTTTACTAGACTTGGTCACATTCTGCGACAAGTCCAGTGTGTCCGCAGTATCCTCCAAGTTCGCTGTTGACCGGGCGGACTGCCTTTTGGTCGTGGACTTGTGGCGAATGGAGGCTTTGGTCTTGTACTATGCAGACTGCCTCTTTCGTGTGCGGACTGGCGCTGAAGGGGTTGTGGCTGTCCATGTGTGGTGATGTTTGAGGACTGAGCGGACTGTACCTTGTCCGTATAGTGTGGACGGACTGGTGTAAGTCCGCCTAGTTATGAACATCTGTGTCTTGCTCCTGGCAGTTTTCATGGAATCCGGCTAAATCCTTCCGGACTCAGCGAACGGGTGTTTTGCTAGTGCGCGAGCTGGGGTGGTGACTCTATTCACTAGGGTGGTGATCACACTCCTCACCCTCGCCTATAAATAGACCCCCCCGACACGTCTACAGTAACTGAGTGAATAGTAAGTGGGTCTTGGGCAATTGTTGCGGTCTGGATTTTCCTGTCCGCGTGGGTTGAGTAGAGATGACAGTTTGCTGTGTGCAGGTCGCGCGGCTAGCTTCAAGTAGCCAGGAGTTTGGCTTTGACTTCGGTATACATTAAAGTGTGTTGTCTCTACGGTCTCAGCTGGTCGCTTCTGCGGCTTGTCAGTGGTTCTTTGCTTCAGCTTTTCCAAGCTCCAATAACCTGTCCGCCGGCCTCAGGCGGGTAGGCGGTCTGTTCTTCAGTTCCTCAGCAGTCAGCGAATAACGGTGTGTTCCCGTGACCTCGCGGTCTTGACAGACTCCGTGTCTATTCGGTGGGTAACAACAGTAGCTCGGGCAGCTTCGGCGACTTCGGCGGACTGGGCGGTCTCGGCGGTCTCTAGTGCTATCCGCCCGACTTGTTTTGTGCTTTCTGTTGTAGCTTGTGTACTAGTGAAATCATGTCACGCTATGTATACCTCGCCTTGTAAAGAAGTGTGAATGAATATAAGACCTTCTTGTTCTTCCATTTCTGTTTGGTGTTAAGCTTGCTCTTTGGGCTTCCGTATGATCAAGGTGTTACCTGGATAGTTCTGAGAATATTCATTTGGCTTTAGGCTATCCTGCTGACCACTTTGAGAAAATTTAACATGGTATCAGAGCCAGGTTCAGTTGCTTGAGCGGTGATCAATGGTTGTTGTTGCTCTGTTGTTGCTCTGTGCTTCTGGAAGCTTAACCAAAGGTTGTTGCAATGGAAGTAAGCTACGCAAGAGGTCTTGGTATTGAACTCTTAACGCCGACTAACTTTAAGAAGTTGAAGTCGTGCATGAAGAGTTACCTTCTGGGTGAGGAGCTATGGGACGTCGTCGGTGGTGACGATAGACAGGAAGTGACTGTTGCGTTTGGTACTGCTGAGCAGGTGAGGATCTGGAGAAAAACAAATGCAAAGGTGGAGTTTGTTCTCAAGAGGGACGTGTCACCAGAACTGTTTGATCACATCATTGGATGTGAGTCTGCTGCTGATATTTGGACAACTATTGATGAGTTGTTCAATAGGAAGAATGTAGCAAGACTTCAGTTTCTGGATAATGAGTTGGCTAGGACAACTCAAGGAGACTTGACCATCTCAAAATTCTTTCTGAAGATGAAGAGCTTGTGTGCTGAGCTGTCAGCACTTGATACGGATGAGCCTATTTCTGAGGCTAAGATGAAAAGACACATAATCCGCGGCTTGCGGAAGGAGTATGTTGCCTTTGTGACATCTGTTCAAGGCCGGACTACTCAGCCATCTCTGCTGGAGCTTGAGAACCTGCTTGCTTCGCAGGAAAGTTTGGCAAGGCAGATGGCTGGAGTTACTGTCACTGAGGAAGGAAGTGAAACTCTCTTCTCAGCCAAGAAGAAGAAGGGATGGGAAGGGAAGAAGAAGAAGAAGACTGCTGCTGAAAATGAGCCTTCAACTTCTTATCAATCAGAGAGGAGCGCTGCTCCTAAGAAGGATTGGAAGAAGAACTTGAAGTGCTACAGGTATCATCAGCGGGGACATTTCAAGCATGACTGCTAGGTCAAACTGTAGCCTGAGCATGCTGCAGGCAAGGAGGAAGCTTGCTCTAAAAGTGAGGAAGCTGGATATGGCAGAGCCTTCATGGCAGGAACTTGTGTCCGTGCTTTGTCCGCTGTCAACTTCAACGACGATTGGATTATGGACTCCGGGTCTGGTCATCACCTCACCGGAGACAAGTCAAAGTTCTCTTCCTTACAAGCTACTCAGGTTACGAAGCTAGCATAACTGCTGATAATACTGTTTATGCAGTAGAGAAGGAGGGAGTTGTGTCTTTGGGTAGTGATAAGGGGCCACTCATGTTAAGGAGTGTGTATTACGTACCAGGCATGAAGAAGATCCTCTTCTCTGTGACCAATGCGGTAGATGCGGGTTATCACGTTCTGTTTGTGCCAACAGAAGTGAAGTTCCTTCGCAACGTATCAGCGGTTAAGGCTGATGTTGCTCATGTTGGGAGGAGAGTTAAGAACTTGTTTGTTCTTGCAACTAACTCTTATGTTGATCGGATGAGAGCAAACGATAGCGCTGCTATATGACATGAAAGGCTGAGGCATGTAGGAATGGATAAGCTGAAGGCTATGGCTAACAGAAGCCTTGTAAGAGGCTTGCCTAAGCTATCTTCATTTGGCAATGGTCATGTTTGCGCGGGATATTAGTACGGCAAGGCTCCTCTCCTTCCGTCTGATAAATCACAAACGAGGAGCAAGAGGCCATTGGAGTGCATCCATGGAGACTTGATGGGACCAACCGTCACTGAAAGCCTTGGTGGGAGTAAATACATGCTCGTTCTGATTGATGACTACTCAAGATACACTTGTGTATATTTCTTGAAGGAGAAGTCTGAAGCCTTCCGATTGTTTGTGGAGTTCAAGGAGTTGGTGGAGGGCCGGCTTGACTTGCGGATCAAGAAGCTTAGAACAGACAACAGTGGTGAGTTTGTATCCTTCGAGTTTTCTAACTTCTGCAGGAAGCACGAGATCCAATGAGAGCTCACTTGTGCTCATACTCCACAACAAAACGGAGTAGCGGAGCGAAAGATTCATCATCTGACGGAGACTTGCAAATGCTGGCTTCATGCGAAAGACATTCCTAGGTCCTTCTGGGCAGAGGGGATGTCTTGTGCTTCTTACGTCATCAATAGAATGCCGCTCAGCCCGATCAACATGAAGACTCATTTTGAGATGTTGCTGAAGGAGAAGCCTAGTGTGGAACACCTTCGGGTGTTTGGATCAACTTGCGATGTGCATGTCCCGGATGTTTCAAGGACCAAGCATGATGCAAATGCAAGGAAGCTTTTCTTTGTTGGCTATGATGAGCGGAAGAAGGGATGGAAATGCATGGATCCTGCAACGAAGAAGTTTATTATGTCAAGATATGTAGTCTTTGGCGAGCTGACGTCGTATGGAGGTGGGTCGGTTGATCTACCAGAGAGCAAGGTTGATGAAGAGCAAAAGGTGGCTGCTGAAGGTCTGGAAGAGGAGCTTGCTGTTTCACCAGCAAATCCGGTTGCTTCAAATTCTGGTGCTGAGGCTTCTGACTCAGGAAGCAGGGGAAGCATTGCTCAAAGCTTGCCTAAAGGTGGAGTTGAGCCTGAAGAAACAACAGAGGTAGTGAGCAAGGAAAAGCCCATTCGAAGATCAAATAGGGTTATTAAGCTACCTGCTCGGTACTATGATGGGAATGCAGTGAGTTTTGTCTCTTACATCTTTGCAGGTCCTCTGGATGAGCGAAAGCCTGTAAACTTCAATGAGGCCACTAGAGTCAACGAGTGGGATGATGCCATGAAGGAACAGATTGCTACTCTCAAGAAGAATGAAACTTGGGACCTTGTGCCCAAGGTTGATGGCATTACTCCAGTGACTTGCAAGTGGGTGTATAAGTTGAAGAAGAAGGCTGATGGGAGAATTGATAGATACAAGACTCGCCTGGTTGCTCGAGGATTCTCACAGCAGTATGGAGAAGACTATAAGGAGACATTTAGTCCGGTTGCAAAGATGACTTCGGTTAGAGTGGTAATCGCCTTGGCTGCTTGCAAGGGATGGAGGATATGACAACTTGATGTGAAGAATGCTTTTCTATACGGAGAAATTGATAAGGACATCTTCATGGATCAGCCACTTGGATTTGTTTCTGAAGTTCATCCGGACTATGTCTCTAAGCTCAGGAAGGCTCTCTACGGGTTGAAGCAAGCTCCTAGAGCTTGGTATGGAAAGTGTAACACCCCATCCGTCGCATGGCATATAACAGAAGGTCCAGCTGGAACCCGACGCCATATACCACAGACAGTCGGAAGAGTTACATAAGAATATTCAAAATATCCAATTAAGACTACTCGTCCTACACAGAGCATTCTAGCGGAAGCTTTTAAATAGTTGAAAGAACCTAAAACTTAAATCCAATAATCATGAATGTGCACAACCACACCACTGGAATGAAAACCAAATACACTGAAAGGGTACACGGCCTTATGGCCTTACAAATGTTCACTTAACAAAATAGTGTCTTACATACATCGGCTCGCAGACCGACCACACAAGACAAAATAAAAATAACTATTCTTTACGGACTTCGAGGGCCAGTACAGCAACATGGGCTCCAGCCCGCTATCTAGCACTCGGCTCCGCAGCACCTGCAAGCAACATTCCACCGCACGGTGGCAAACAAAGCAACGGTCAGCCAAAGCCGACCAAATTATAACGACCCCGCCCCTTACTCGAGACGGCGGTGCTCTTTCCCTGCATATCATTAGCCCAGTAAAACAATAAAACGTAATTATACTATGCCACAGGTGTAGGCTTGCACGACCAAACACCCCATGCACTCAGGGCACATTAACGGTGAATCCTGACACTTCAGCGTCTTCACCACCATCCCAAAGATGGCAACCACGTGAGCATTTAGCCTTTCTGACCACCGTCTAAGGCTCCTGACTATGCCAACGGCCAGTCCCCTTTTCGGGTCTCTTGTACCGAACCACATAGCCTAGGTCCAATTCCACTTGCCCGTTGCTCACACCACGTAGTCAATTTAAGACGTACGCACTAGCCAGACTTCTCTCGGATCCCAAAACTTTTCCAAATAATCACATAACTCAGTTATGTTCAAGGTCGGTTCCCAGACCGCCAAGTTAGCAGAATACGTTTCCGCTCAGTTTTTTGGGTGCTCCTTGGAGTTAATCCCCAAGGATCCCTGCTGCAATCTATCGCGTAGAAACCAGAAAAACCCAAAGCACGGAGTCTTCTCGGGCAAAACATATCAAATGCAACATCACCGATCCAGACAATACACGTCCGGGTAGGCTTCACACACAATGCCTATGCCCGTACTTCGATTCCGGACTCTATATACAACACAAGGTGGACTATTCACATCAACCCTAAGGAACACCACGCACTCACTGCACACTTGCGGGAGCGGGTTTCCCTATGCAAAAAGGAAGAGAGCTTCACATGCTCAAGTAGAGAATCGTTACCCTTGTAGTCCGCTTTTGCGCCATGGAAAAACTATACGGATAGAAGTCTTCGCAACAGAATTTCTTCCACGGATCTGCTCTCGGTTCTCCAAACGGTGCTCCGATGCTCTGCCGGTGGCCGAAATCCTCCTCCTTCCTCCTCTCTCTAACTCCTTGGAAAGAGAATGGCTTGGAGAAAATGAAGAGTTAACTCCCCCATTCCCGGCCTTAACAGAGCAGGAAACCGTCTGAGCTATTGGATCTTACTTAAAGAAAATGAACGGCTCAGATCTGCACAAAAATCCCCAGACCTGGGCCGAACACGGCCTCGCACACGGCCGTGTTCCAGGCCGTGTGCCTCGATCCAGGCACGATTGTCGAACACAGAAAACCACACGTGCTAAGACATGTCCGTGTCTCAACTTGACACACCCGTGTCGGATCCTCGACACACCCGTGACTAGGGGCGTGTCACATATAACCGCCACGGCAACGGACACGACCCAACTTAATATGGGTCGGGACACAGGTATGATCACGCCCGTGTCACTCGACAATCGTCGAGCAAATATCGTCGATCGTCGAACACAAAGGGTCACTCGACAATCGTCGAGTGCCTTTCGTCAATCGTCGAATGCAGGTGGGACACGCCCTCCCGACACGCCCGTGTCGCCTGGCGTGTTCCTCCAGAACACTTTTCGTCAAACTCAATCGGCTTGCACACGGGCACGGGTCAGGACACGCCCGTGTCAAATGACACGCCCGTGTCATTCAGCCATGTTCTTCTCGGGATGAAAACGGCCAAAATACCAGCCAGACACGGCCTTGGACACGCCCGTGTCCTAGGCCGTGTACCCCTATACAGGCACCAAAAATCCCTTTTTACGTGACCAACTCAAATACAATTTTCGGGGCGTTACAGAAAGATAGCAGAGTATCTCCAATTCTGCGGTTATCTTGCTTCCAGCTCGGATTCTAGCTTGTTCATCAAGAAGAAGGGGGAGCTGCATGACTTGGTCCTGCTGTATATGGATGATATGATCATCACAGGGAATTCAGAGGAGGAAGTAGCGAGGCTCAGGGCTGAGCTTGCTATACGCTTCGAAATGAAAGACTTGGGAGAGCTTCATCACTTCCTTGGTCTTGAAGTGGAGAGGAAGGAGTGCGGGATTCTCATCTGCCAGAAGGGATATGCGGATCGCATTGTAAGTCGATTCAGCATGGGTGAAGGGAAGAGTTGCTCTACTCCACTGGAACATGGGTTGAAGCTTCGACGAGATGAAGGAAGGATTCTTACTGATCCTTTGGTGTTCAGGGCTCTTGTAGGGAGTTTGATCTACCTGATGATTACAAGGCCATACATTGCTTATGCTATTGGCCGAGTAAGTCGGTTTATGACTGAAGCAAGGAAGTCTCATCTGGTAGCGGCAAAGGACATCTCGAAGTATGTCAAGTCAACTTTTGATATGAGACTCCTCTATAGTAGAGATGCAGACTTTGCTTTGCTTGGGTACACGGATGCTGATTATGGTGGTGACTCAGATGATCGGAGATCAACTTCGTGTTATGTGTTCACTTGTGGATCAACTTGCATTTCGTAGTGTAGCAAGAAGCAGGATTCTGTGTCCGTGTCTACTACGGAAGCTGAGTATAAGGCTTCGGCCTTGGCTGCTCGGGAAGCCATCTGGTTGCAGAGGCTTGTAAAGGATGTTCATGAAAAAGTTCAAGGGCCTACTTTGCTCCGGGATGACAATGAGAGTGCTCTCAAACTGTTAAACAATCCAGTGTGTCACGCAAGGACCAAGTATATTGAGATCGAGCACCACTTCATAAGGGAGAAGGTGTTGGAGGGATCTCTTCTGGTCGGTCATGTTCGGAGTGAAGATAATCTTACTGACATCTTCACGAAGCCGCTGTCCAAGGGGCCATTCCAGCGGTTACGAAGCTTGCTGGGCTTGATCACCACTTCTCACTTCAAGGGGGAGTGTTGAAATTTGTGAAGTGGAACTGGGTGATGCACAGGCCGGGCGGACTGTGCGGCCTGAGCGGACTGAGTCCGCGACCTGGGCAGACTGCTGGTTACGACCTGGGTGTTGGCTGTCTTGGTGGTTTGGCTGATTGAGCAGCCTGTGCGGCCTGAGAGGCCTAGTGTGGGGCCTGAGCGGTCTGTCGTGCGGCCTGGTTGGACTATGGCCAAGGATGGCGGGCTTCTTGTGAAGCGGCCTGAGCGGACTGCGGTTTGCGGGCTGTTGGCAGTGCTTGTTGATTAGCGGCCTTGTGGTTTTGTAAGCTGTTGTGTAGCCAGGCGTGTTGGAGATTGAATCCGCGGGAGGATTTGTGGACTGGTTGAGTCCACGGTGTCTGCTGTTGCGGGCTGGCCTTGGAGATCGGCTGTGGCCCTTGCCGAGCTCTCCAGTGTTGCAACGGGTGTTAGCTGTTGTGGAGGACTCCGTGGACTGGTGTTGGAGTCCGGCAGTTGGCCGTTTGTCTGGGCAGCTGTGCGAGTATAGCTTGCGGACTCTGCCTTACCTTGGTGGAATTGGCGATCTCCTTACCTTGGTGGAATTGGCGATCTGCTTTGGGTATTGGCGGACTGATCCTTGTCCGCCGAGCTCGCGCCAGGCCCTTTGGTGTTTTACTAGACTTGGTCACATTCTATGACAAGTCCAGTGTGTCCGCAGTATCCGCCAAGTCCGCTGTTGACCGGGTGGACTGCCTTTTGGTTGTGGACTTGTGGCGGATGGAGGCTTTGGTCTTGTACTGTGCGGACTGCCTCTTTTATGTGCGGACTGGCGCTGAAGGGGTTATGGCTGTCCATGTGTGGTGATGTTTGGGACTGAGCGGACTGTGCGGACTGTACCTTATCCGCATAGTGTGGGCGGGCTAGTGCAAGTCTGCCTAGTTGTGAACATCTGTGTCATGCTCCTGACAGTTTTCTTGGAATCTGGCTAAGTCCTTGCGGACTCAGCGGACGAGTGTTTTGCTAGTGCGCGAGCTGCGGTGGTGACTCTATTCACTAGGGTGGTGACCACACTCCTCACCTCGCCTATAAATAGACCCCCCCGGCACGTCTACAGTAACTGAGTGAACAGTAAGTGGGGCTTGGGCAATTGTTGCGGTCTGGATTTTCCTGTCCGTGCGGGTTGAGTAGAGCTGACGGTTTGATGTGTGCATGTCGTGGGGCTAGCTTCAAGGAGCTAGGAGTTTGGCTTTAACTTCGGTCTACATTGAAGTGTGCGGTCTATGCGGTCTCAGCTGGTCGCTTCTGTGGCTTGTCAGTGGTTCTCTGCTTCATCTTTTCCAAGATCCAATAACCTGTCCGCCGGTCTCAGGCGAGTAGGCGGTCTGTTCTTCAGTTCCTCAGCGGTCAACGAATAAGGTGTGTCCGCGCGACCTCGCGGTCTCGACGGACTCCGTGTCTATTCGACGTGTAGCAGTAGCAGCTCGGGCGGCTTCGGCGACTTCGGCGGACTGGGCGGTCTCGGCGGTCTCCAGTGCTGTCCGCCTGGCTTGTTTTGTGATTTCTGTTGTAGCTTGTGTACTAGCGAAATCATGTCTCGCTATGTATACCTCGTCTTGGAAAGAAGTGTGAATGAAAATAAGACCTGCTTGTTCTTCCATTTGTGTTTGGTGTTAAGCTTGCTCTTTGTGCTTCCGCATGATTAAGGTGTTAACTGGATAGTTCTGAGAATATTCATTTGGCTTTAGGCTATCCTGCTGACCACTTTGAGAAAATTTAACACGCTGGTTCTCCTGTTTTCCACCAGACCACGTTGTTTTAGGGTTTCCAAATTCCAAATTTTCTCCGGTCCTTGCCTCGTCATCGTGTCTCCTCTACTCCGCTGCTCCCGCCAGTCACCAGCGCACCACCGTCTCTTCTCTTTGTCGGTCGTCTACTCACAAGCGGACAAACCCTTAGGTATGTGACTCGTGACTTCGCGCGCCTCTTAGTCACTTACAAGTCAAACCGTCCATTGCTGATGGCTAGGTGGCTACATTCTTCATTTCTTCATCAAGTAATCCTTTGATTTCCGCCGCCGTTCGTTCTATTTCATCTTCCTCTTCATTTCGATTAACCTTTTAGGTTTCTTGACCGGGTTAGATATGTAATGAATTTACTTCTCCATAATAATTGTAGTCGTTCAGTCAGATACTCAGATCCCTTCGGGCTTCGTTGAAGGGCGTTGATCTTGTTCATTTTAGGTGAGTGATATACTTGTTTGTCACCATCATTCCTACCATTGGTGAACACTCTGCTTTTATTTTTCTACTTTTCTGTCCCTATATATGTATCAGTAAATATGTGTTATGAATTTGCACTACTAATTCGCCAAAACTGAATTTTACACCATATATTATGAGTGTACCACCTAAATGAACTAACCATAGCCTTTTAGATAAATGTAAGCAAAAAAAGATTTTAATGCCTTGCCTTTGATTTTAAAAGGTGCGGAACTGGAGCAGAAGCCAATCCCAGGACCAGGAGGTCCAACATGAAGTATGCAGCTCAAATCTTCAATCGATGATGTGCATGTGAGCATGTCTAACAATATCTTCGACTCCTTACAGATTAGTCTATGAACAAATGACATTGAAACCGCATTTAACTATTAGAGTTTTAGTAGAGGATGTCTACAGGTGCCGACTTGATGACTGTTATTTCTAGTTCTCTTGTGATTTTGTATGTGGAGAATGGACGCAGAGTGAGAAATGTTTTTCATCCCCTCTAAGGTTGTCTACCAATCCAATAATTATCCACATCATCATGTTCAATAGACTATTGTAGTAGCCCATTCATAAATTAAGAACTAAAAATTTATTTGCTCCTACCATTTAAGCGTTTAATCGATTTATCATGTTGCTTTGTTGTCTTACAAGCGGAGTACATGCAAAACTGCTACAGTAACCACATTGCTATCACCGTCAGCAGCCCATAACTTGGATGAAGTTGTTCCTAGCATATTAAAAAGAAAGGAGAAATTTAAGAGATATAAATCAATAACAAAATAACAAGATAATGAGAAAATTACATCAAAGTATTACCGTATCAGACTCAGAGACTTCAAGAAGAAAATTACATCAAAATATGAACGCATGCGTTCTTACATGACTCGTTTGCATAACGTCTGTTTCGTATTAGTTTTGTTCATAATAATTATTACGGGATACAAAGAACTGATGGTCTAACTTAATTCAAGTAAAAAACAAAACATAGCTTAAGCCTGGGAGCTCATACAAGAAAGAAAAAAGGAGTCAAAATTTTTTATCGATCGAGCCCGATCGCTCGAGTCGAGCCCGACTCGCTCGAGTCGAGCCCGACTCGCTCGAGTCGAGCCCGTCGAGCTCACCGAGCACAAATCGAGCTTGATCCAATCTAGACGAGCTCGAGCTCGAGCCGTTGAAAAAAGCTCGTCAAGCTCGAGCTCAAAAAAATACCTCGAGCTCGAGCCAGCTCATTTTGATGAGCTCGACTCGAGCTCGACTCGTTTGCAGTCCTACCCGGATCCCCCACAATTGTGCTCTTGCCTCAAGTAAAAGTACATGGCATGTGGCGCAATATGTGCAGTCATTACCTAATAATCGTATGGTTGAGACTCCTTACTAAAGGATCACTTTTTTTTAACACAATGCTTTATTAATTGTTTCAAAAGTTTAATCAGGTCCACATAAATATTTTCTATTAATATTCATGATAGAGTTATAGAATTATTTCAAATCAATTTTAATTTTTTTGTGGTAAATTTAAAGTAAAAAAATACATGTAGCTAATTTTAAATTAAAGGTAACTTTATTCTTTTGCCTTGACTTTCTCATCTAATGATAGAGTTTTGCTTGCTAACTTTATTCTTTTGATTGTGTCTTTCAATTTACTCGCAGCCATGACTCTTCTCATTTTTTCGTGTTTTTTCTAATTAATTCCTTGATCTCCCCTTCTATTTTTCAGGTTTGTTTGGTGCGGAAAAAAATCAGTATGCTGAGCGTACAATGCTCAGGCAAGAACCTACTCCTAATATTTTTTATGAAATTCTCAAGTTTGTTATGATGAAAATATAGTATGAATTTAAGTGTTAATGGTCGTGTCCCTCAGCTCAGTCGATCAACTAGTCCATGAGTAAAAATATACATGTACGCATCGGAAAATACTTTATTCAGTTCAATTATTATCCTATGAGAGCTTGAAAATCCAATAGGACAACTCATGATATACATACTTGTAGATGGTACTAAAAGACTTTTTATGTTTGTTAAAGTATAGTGACATTTGATTTAAAGAATGTTATGAGTATGAGCTAAAATTATTGATCTTTTTATATTTTAAAAATAACTAACATGCAATCAAGCATAAATCCTTCACAGAGAGCAAGTAGGTAAGACAAACCAACAAGAAAATAGTATAACAACTAACAAATAGTCTAACATCTACAATAATTCACTCTGGGCGTCATGTAACGCCTCCCCTGTAATGACCGTATAATTTGGGTCTGGCCAGAGCCCCATAACATACAAACTTCACAGCTTAAGCATTATAAGATGATATAAAACTACCCAACTCAAAACTCAGAAAAAATAAATCAACATAAACAAACAACCAACCAGAAGTTATCCACTACAAAAGGAGTGCGAACCGGCCTTAAGGCCTTACAATATCCAATTGTCCAAAAACTGAAACAACAACCACAAACAGAGCAACGTGCCTTGGCCCTCCTAGGCCTTACAACATCCAATCTTCTCGCCACTCATCTCGCTCCCCCTTCTTCTCCGCTCACAACGCAAACGTCATCATCTCACTCCAGACTCCCCTCTATTTGATGATTGGGACGTTAACGATGCTCTTGTTTGCACTTGGCTGGCTAACAACCTTTCTGATAAGTGCCTCCCCGCCATCCGTCTTGATGAAACAGTCAAGGCTACTTGGCTTCATCTTGCCGCTCTCTACTCAAAGGGGGCTTAGACGTCTCGCATCTATACTCTTTATGCGGACCTCTTTGCTTGTCCCTCCATGTCTCCTGTTGCTGCTTACCAACAGGTTCATGCTCTCGGAGCTGAAATTCTCTAGAATCGCCCCTTCTCTGCAGATCTAACTGAGAAATAAAAACACTTTCAGGAGCTTCTGGTTGTGTGCTATCTTCTGCGACTTCCTGAGACTTATGACATGATCCGTCAACAGATCCTTGGCGAGGCAGATTCTCCCACCTTGGATGCCACTGCTGTCTGCATCGCCGCGGTTACCTCTATGCTACAACGTCAGTTGTTATCCTCCCATACTCAACCGGCCACTATGTTCACCAGACTCAGCGGGGTGGCTCTAGTGGGCGCAACCACCAATCCGGTGAGCGCGGTCCTTCCCGTTTTCTCTGCTCTCATTGTGGCCGCACCGACCATACGGTTGATCGATGCTGGAAGAAGCATCCTCATCTTCACCCCACTAGGGATGCTTCCACCTCCTCTTCGAAGCAATCTGCCTTGGTGGTCACGACTTAAGGTAGTGCCCACGTCGTCACTCAAGGTAAATGGCTGATCGACTCTGGTTCTTCCAATCATATGACTGACAATCCTCAGTATTTTTCTCTCCTAAAAACACATGATCGGTTGCCCTCGGTCTTTATTGCGGGCGGTTCTCCCTCACCGGTCAATGGGACGGGGGTGGTTAAAGTCACTCCGTCTCTTCGCTTGGCGGATACCCTCTACGTGTCCAAGTTCCCTTATAATTTATTATCTGTTACTTCTTTATGCAAGCAACTACAGTGTTCCGTCACATTCACTCCTACTTCTTATTCTTTTCAGGATCCGGGCTCCCAACGGACGATTGCTACTAGGACTGAAAGCGGCGGCCTATACTTCCTCGACAACGTTTCCACGCTGTCTGCCTTATCCTCCTCTTCTACTAACCTTCTCTAGTGGAACCTTCATCTTAGTCTGTTCCTATACGACTTCTTCGTCAGCTTCAACCCCACCTTCCTCCGCAGAGTCCTCCTCTCAACTATGACGAATGTCAGTTTGGCAAGCATCAGCGCTCCTCCTTCCTACTGAAGCAAGGTCAGGGTAGTTCATATTTTGTAACGTTTATTGATGATTTCACCCGCTATACGTGGGTGTATCTCTTAAAAGATCGCTCTGAATTATTCTCTGTATGGACATCTTTTTACTTTATGAATAAGACTCAGTTTGATGTCTCTATTAAAATCTTTTGCTCTGATAATGACAAAGAATATCTTAGTCATGATTTTTCTTCTTTTTGTATGCAAAATGAGATTGTTCATCAAACTAACTGTGTCTATACCTCAAAACAAAATGACGTAGCAGAATGCAAAAACATTCACCTCCTTAATGTCGCTCGTACTCTAATGACACAAATGCAGGTTCCTCGCTCCTATTGGGGCTATGCTGTTCTCATCTCCTGCTATCTCATCAATCGCATTCCCTCCACGGTTCTCTACGGTCAAACCTCATTCTCCATTCTCTATCCGAGCAAGGATCAGTTTCCTCTCCCCTTGAGTATCTTTGGGTGCACGACCTTTGTGCATGCCCCCTCCGCCACTCGTGACAAACTCTCCCCACGTGTCGCCAAATGTGTCTTCATGGGTTACTCTACTACTTAGAAAGGTTATTGTTGTTTTGACCCTGTTCTTCGCAAGTAGTTTTTCTCCGCAGACGTCACCTTCTTCAAAAATACATCATATTGCTCTCGCGACTGCTCCTTTCTTCCTGATGTTCCTGCTTCTCCTACCGTCCCCTCTGTCCCGTATACACATACTGAGATATCTCCTCCTCTATCGTGTCCACCGTCTCCTCTTCCTCTCTCTCCGCCTCCATAGTCTTCCTCTTTTCCGCAGTCACCTCTCTCTACTCCTAAGCCAGCTCTCTCCGCCATGGATTCACCAGATACTGAGGAACACGCCGACCTGGATCTTCCCATTGCTCTTTACAAAGGGGTGCAGACATGTACCCAACACTCGCTTGCTGTTGTTGTTTTCTATGCCCATCTTACTCCTTCTCGCAGAACTTTTTGTGTTGGCTATCTCTGCAACTGACACTCCCCGCACCTACCAGGAAGTTCTTGCTGTTCCTCATTGGAAGGCTATCATGGATGAGGAAATTTCAATCCTCTACCCTTGTTCCTCCTCCGTTGGGCACCAATATTGTTGGCTGTCGCTGGATGTTTGTTGTGAAGTTCACTCCAAACGGCGGTGTGGATTATTACAAGGCTCAGCTTGTCGCCAAAGACTTCACTCAGACTTATGGTGTTGATTATTTTGACACTTTCTCTCTCGTTGCTCGTCTCAACACTATTCAGGTACTCCTCTCTGTGACCGTCAATAGGGATTGCCCTATTTCCCACTGGTTGTCAAGAATGTCTTTCTCTATGGTGATCTTCAGGAGGATGTCTACATGGAGCAACCTACTAGGTATGTTGCTCAGCGGGAGACAGAGGTATGCAGGCTAAAGAAGGCCATCTATGACCTAAAACAAAGCCCTCGTGCTTGGTTTGATAAGTTTAGCAGCATTGTGGCAGCTGTAGGTTTACAATGAGTTCTTCCTATCACTCATTGTTCATTCATAAAACCTCCCTGGGTCTGGTGGTTCTTGCCGTATATGTGGATTTCATTCTTCTCACTAGAGATGACCAGGATGGGGTAGTATTGACAAAGAAACATCTTCGTTAACACCTGGTCACGAAGGATATGAGCTCCCAAAAATACTTTTTGGGGATAGAAATCTCTCGAATGCCCAACTCCTTGGTCCTCTCCCAATGTAAGTATGCTCTTGATCTTCTAAAAGAGATAGGGTTGACTGGGGCTAAACCTGTCTGATGCCCCATGACTACTGGAGAAGATAAAACCTGGATAGATGACTCGCCTCCTCTATCAGATGTTACAAGGTACAGGCATCTGGTCGGCAAACTCATTTATCTCACGGTAACCAGACACGACATTTCCTATGCTGTAGGCAAGGTTAGCCAGTTCATGCAAGCTCCTAGGGAGTGTCATCTACAGTCTGCCCTGAGGATATTGGAATATGTTAAAGCGGCCCCAGCTAAAGGACTACTGTTTCAAAATAATGTTCAGTTGAAGGTTGAAGCATACTCAGATTCTAGCTATGCTGATGACAAAGGAGATCGCAAGTCCACATCAGGGTTTTGCACATTTGTTAGGGGAAACCTTATGAGCTGAAAGAGCTTGAAATAGTCTGTCATTTCTAGGTCTAGTGCTGAAGCAGAATATCAAAGTATGACATCGATCACATGTGAATTAAAGTGGTTGCGGGCTCTCATGCTTGACTTAGGAGAGGTCTACAACCATCCTCTACCTATGTTTTGCGACAACAAGGCCGCTATATATATCTCTAAAAATCCAGTCTTCCATGAGAGTACAAAGCACATTGAAGTCGACTGCCATTTTATTCGGGATAAGATTTTGAAGAAACAGATCCGTACTCCCTTCATTACCTTCGACAATGAGTTAGCAGATATCTTCACCAAGCCTGTGTCTGTTTCCTTTTTTCACATTTGTAACAAGCTGGACACGATTGATATATATGCTCCAACTTGAGGGGGAGTGTTGTTGTATGGTGACTGGGCGGTCTGGCGGTCTGACCCTAACGGCTTAGAGACCGGGCGGTCTGGCGGTCTGACCCTGATGGCTTGTAGACCGCGCGGTCTGGCAGTTTATCTCCAGTGGTTTGCTAGCAGGACGTTGATGATTGGTGACCGGGCGGTCCTGCTGCTTGACACAGGCGACTTGAAGATGTGTCGGCTTATCTTCTCTTTAGTATTGTTGTCGGGCGGTTAGTCTAACCGCGCGGCTTGTGCGACTTGTAAAGTTGCTTGTACCTGTAATTATTAGTCTCACATTGCTTATTTGTAATCTCTCCTCTCTCCTCCATTATATAAAAGGGAGGTCATACCTTTGTAATAAATAAAATTTTTGGATAATAAAATTCTGTTGGTCCAAATTTCGGTCTACCTTTTCCTTATTCGCACAGCTAACTCGGCATGCAAGCCGGAAACATAATGCACTAAGCATAACACCCAACAAAGCAAAGTTGCTAAACAAAGAGTTCACTTCATGAGGCTTTTGCCTTTTTGGCCGGTGAGCTTCCTCCTGCTTGCGATCCTTGCCCTGTAAAAATTTATTATAACGTGGGTCAGCAAAGACTAACCTCAACTGTGTAACCAACACATCTCCTCTCGGCCGTCCCTAGAGAACCCCGGGGCACTCCATCACCCTGTAGGTCAGCACTTCTTATGAAAATATACATAAACATAGAAAGAAATAATACAGGTTTGGATGTTTCATATAACAAACATGTTTCTATGTTAAATAGGAAAAATAAAGAGGCCTACAATGCAGCAAGTATGCAATCCTGAGTGTCACCCAAGACACCCTATAGCGCATGAATCTAACACATCATCATGCACCATCAAACGAGTACTTCCAATTTCCCCATCGGCGTTCAAGCCGCAAACACACGGGTACTTCCAATTTCCCCTAACGACATTCAACCCGCCACGCAGAACTCTTGACAAGACCCCACCTGTTCGAAGGGATCATGACCCGGGCTTGCCTTCAAGCTCTAACTTCTCATGTCAGGATTTCGTCTCACAAACAACAAATTGATACTAAGAACCCTTGCTTGACCCCACCCGCTCGTGGGCTTCATCGCCCAGGCTTGTCCAAAGCTTGGCGTTCTCGTCAGTTTCACAGAAAGGGACTTGTCTCGCTGGGACACTCTCCACACATGACTTGCACGTCACGGACTAGCCAGCCGACCATTGAGACAAACCACTCCTTCGCACATCAATCAACAAACATAGCCTTTCCTGCCATAATCCACCATTCGATCTCACACGAAAATAAGAGGGAACATACATCACAAACGGCTTCTTGCCGCAAATGGATTTCTAGCAAAATCCTTAAGGCTTGTTATGCAAAATCACTGAGTCGGACTAACGATCATGACTATGACTTCACCCACAATGCCTAATCCACTAGCAGAGTAGATTTCTAATGCAATATCATGCAGGGGACAGACATAATCGACCCGGTGACTGCTCTTGAGCCATGACAACCCGAACCCCTCTCATTTGAGAGATCTGGTGCCTGAATGCTTGAAAGAAAGCAAAATAAAATGGATGTCATGCATTCATCCTAAAGACCAAGAGGAGAAATGTCGTTACCTTACGACTTCCCTTCCTAGGCATGGAAAACTCGATTTGCATGGATGAATGTGTGCGCCTTCAAGTACTCTCCACGGATCTGACCTCGGTTTGACGAACGGAGGCTCGGAGCTTCGCTAATGGCGGAGAAAGTCCTTATTCTTCCTCATCCAAAACCTCTCTCTCAAACCCTAACTTCCACTCAAAATGACAAGAAAGAGGGGAAACAATCATTCAACCCTACTTAAGTCTCTTGGATGGAGTGTCCTGGGCAATAGGATTGCATTCCAAGAAGGATGGGACGACATAAACTCAGTGGTTATGAAACTGCTCTCGCATGCTACCGCCGGGCGGTAACTACCTACCACGCTGCACTAACTTCCCATGCGGTCGATCAAAAATAATGTCGCTCTACCGCCGGCGGTAGAAATACTGATGTGCGGTAGCTCACACAATGCGTACGTCTCAACGCAAGAAGGCTAACGCCAAACGGTAACTAGCTAACGCCGTGCTCTAGCACTCGACGCACTCAACGCCTACCACTCAATGTCTTCACTCAGCGCCTGCTTATCAACGCCAGGCTACCGCCGAGCGATAGCGAATTACCGCAGCGCGATAGCGACTTACCGCCACGCTGTAACTTCCTGGTCCTCGAGTACAAAAACTGGGGTGTTACACGAAAACAACCAAATTACCTCACAAAGGTAAGAGAAGGACCACTGCTACTACTATAGAATGCCCGAGACCGATGACTCTAGCTGCTGAGACTACTACTGCTCCGAGCTTGAGTCATTCAAAAGAAAAGTATGCCTCAACAAAATGTATACAAATGACAATAAAGATCAAAATCAACTAGTTAGACCCGTTAAGATGGTTATCAACCCAAACAGATTAGCTGTCAAACCACAACACATAAATCAAAAACACAGTAGGTAAATGAAGAATTCAAGAGGTTAATTATGTAAAGTTCTACCAAGTGTGACAAAGAGCTATGCTTCGTTAACATCTGCAAGAGTATACTTATCAACATATATATACTAACTGGCATTGAGGTGGTAGTAATTTATCCATTGCCAACCAAAGGCAATAATTAAACTTCCAAAAGTACCGATAACAAAAGAAAATTCAAAAAAATCCACTAATGTATACTCGATGAATAGAAGGGTCACTCATTGAAAAACTTCTAAGTCCACACGGATTCGTCGGTAACATTTGACGAATCAACTCGATTATGAAGGTCAGACTGGACGAATTCAGCGTAAGTACTTGACGGAAAAACTCTAAATCTACGGAAATTCATCGAAAGGCACTCGACAAATTCACGGTCCAGTTGACGAAAAAGACTTGGTGAATTCAACTAGTACCCAATAGTACTGAACAAACTCGTCGAGAATACTCGACGAATAAGAATCAGCCTGTCATGACCACTCGACGAATTCATTGTATACTTGATGAATTGGACTTGGTTTCACGGATATACTCGACGATTTCATCGAGAATACTTCAAAAAAGACTTGGTCTCTCATGAACACTCGTCGCATTCGCTGGACACTCGATGAATTGACTTCACTCGACAAATTCTGCTTATCTCGACGCCTAACTGGAATCACTCGATGAATTCATCGAGAATACTTGACGAAAAAAGTCTTGGCTCCACAATTTTACCTGGTCTCAACGGATTTTCTTGGTTTCGCGAAGTAACTTGACGAATATACCTAGGCGGATTTTCTACACTACCCTAATTCAACTGAAATAATAAGGCAGAAGATCTTACAACATTTCTAAGTCTCATGAAGAGAAAAAGAATAGGTAAACATGAATAATAGCAACAAAGCAAGAGGGTCAACAAGAGGGGAAAGAGTGCAAACCACCACTTGCCTCAAAATCTCCCGAAAAACGGCCTCTCAAGTGCTTCGCTTCAAGGATCGATTGCAAGAACTACTCGCTTATGATCTCTAAAACTTTTCAGGGGAAACAAGGGTTAAGGTCAAATACCCTAACGCTAAAAATCCACGAAACTGAAAAATCTTACCGTGCACGCGAAGATCTCGGCGAGAGCTTTCCGGATCTATGCTCTGTCGAAGGTTTCATGCACCGGAGCTTCGAAGGGCGGCAGCTGGAAGGCTACATGATGTCCAAGTCGCTCTTGACACTCTGCTCTTTGGGCCGCCGGTTTGGGGAAGACAATGAATAGGGCTTTCTTATACTTATACATACACATATATATAATATTATATTATTAATATAATTAACTAGAAAAACTCAAATGACGAGAATTACTAAAACACCTCGGTTTTTGATGAAATTCGCATCAAAACTAAATTGCAGTGCTACAAATCCAACAACAAAGTCGAAATCATGATCCGACAAACCAAACTCGGGTTAAACTTCCCCGAAGTTAAAACAACAAGAATCCTTATAAAATTACCGAGTCTCCAAAAATGCCCGTTTCGCAACAAAACCTCACACACGCTTAAAACTAATCACTATAATTTTCCAAGACAAAAACCCTAATTCTGATGAGTCTAAAAAACTGGCTAACTCGCCCCAACAAACAAAATCTCGCACTAACGATGACGCACCATTAACTATGTGTCAACGTAATGCCCTTACGTCATTATTACGCCACTAAAGAGACTAAAATAATTATAAAAAAAATCAGGGGCATTACAGCCACTCTACCTAAAAGGAAGTTTCATCCCAAAACTTAACATGCAAATCGAATCCGAAATAGAAAAGAAATAGCCAATGGTTACCAGATAAAAATACTTACCAAAGAAATTAGGAGAAAAGGTGAGGATGTGACTTTCTCATGACCGACTCCAACTCCCAAGTCACACTCTCGACGTCTTGGTTCCACCAAAGAACCTTGACCATGAGAATTGTCTTTCTCCGCAACACCCAATCCTGAGACTCCAAAATATGAACAGGCTCTTCGACGTAGGAAAGATTAGGCTGTAACTGGGGCACCGAGTCAAGGACATGACGATCACTAAGAACACACTTTCACAACTGGCTCACATGGAACACATCGTGAACACCACGGAAAGTAGCAGGCAAATCCAGCCTATAAGCTGACACTCTGATGCACTCAACAATCTGGAAAGGTCCAACATGCCTAGGATCCAACTTGTGGTCCCCACAAACATCTTAACACTTGGCATCGGAGAAACCTTCAGAAAAACCATGTCCCCAACTGCGAACTCCAGATCAATTCTTCGTTGATTTGCATACTTCTCATAATGCTCCTGAGCCACACGAAGCTTTTCATGAATATACGATACATAAATAATCATTTCTTCCAAGGCCTCTGGACCTAACAGCCGTCTCTCAACAACCTCAACCCAAAACAAGAGGGTTCTACAATGCCTCTTATACAAAGATTCAAAGGGGGCCATCTGTAAACTCTCATGATAACTATTATTATAAGCAAACTCCATCAGTTTGAGATGCTGATCCCATGCTCCACAATGGTCCAAAATATAATCTCTGATCATTTCTTCCAAGATTTGACTAACTCTTTCTGTTTGACCATTGGTCTGCGGGTGATAAGCGGTTGAGTACCTGAGGTCAGTGCCCAACCCTTCCCGCAAACATTTCCAGAAACATGACGTAAATCTAGAGTCTCGATCTGACATGATGCTTACTGACATGCCATGCACTCTGATGACTTCATCCAAATACAATTTTGTTATCTTCTTCATGGAATAGCCAATCTTTAAAGGCACAAAGTAAGAACATTTCGTCAATCTATCAACTATGACCCACACTGAATCATGCCCTCGGGGAGACCTCGGCAAATCGATAATAAAGTGCATAGAGATGCTCTCCCACTTCTAACTTGGAAAATTCAAAGGCGTCGGCTTGCCACCAGGCCTTCTATAATCTGCCTTAACACGTTTATACGTGAAACACTCAAACACGAAATTATCTATATCATTCTTCATCCCATACCACCAAATGATCTACTTTAGATCTCTATAAATCTTGATAGAGCTAGGGTGGTAGACAACACTAGAACCATGCGCTTCACTACATATCTTTGCTCGAATGTCCTCAAAATCGGGAATACAATATCTGCCGCGGTACTTCAAGGAACCGACATCATCAATCAAAAAGTCCGGTAATTCCACTTTTTCAGTCCTACTTCAGATATGCTACAAATCAGGATCATCATTCTGACACAGCCTTGTAGGCATAATCCATGAAGGCTCTGCCACTTCCAAGCTACTTGGTGAGTCGCTACTCCCAATAATTATGTTCATTAATAAAAACTCCTCCACCAAGGATTCCACAGAGAGGTTATAGATTTGCGCGGTCCGAGGATCATCGTACGAAAAAGCGGTCCGCAGAACATCCGCCTCACACATTCTCAACTAGTAGTAGCCTGAACGAAGATCAATCATGGAAAACACCGTACAACCATGCAACTGATCAAACAAATCATCTATCCGTGACAAGGGATACCTGTTCTTGATGGTTACCTTATTCAATTCCATATAGTCGATGCACAGCCTCATAGAACCATCCTTTTTTTTCACAAATAAGATGGGAGTGTTGAAACCGAAAATTCGGTCTCTGTGAAGTTTGCCCTTTGGGAAGGGGTGATCACACACCTACTTCTCTCCTACAAGCCAAATAATAAAGGAAAAGAAAAGGGAACTGACCCAAGGGCTCGGCGTGGAGGTCCTCCACACGCCCGGAAGATCTTAGAGCGCTTCCCCTCTTAGACAAGTGTCGAGCTAAGGCTACCTAAGAAAGCACTAGAAGACTGGGGAATAAGTGAGCACGCCTTTTGAGGTACCCCCTTGGGTCTATTTATAGATTTCTAAAAACATACTGCAAATAGCCAACCTCTACTGTCTTGAGCAGCTATGTGCAACCAAACTAGCTATGCCAACAGCGTAACTCCGCTATTCCACTAGGCTACAGGCAGACTAACAGGGGTAAAATGGTAAAAACACATCACGAGAACTAGGGCAAGTGGCCCTCTGGAGCCTCCACTCGCCTGGGGCCGTGAGCACTCGATAGGGCTGGCGCTCGCCACCTCTATCCCCCTGGGCGAGTACGGGCCCGACCTGCCTGAAAGATATGGGTTAGATCTGATTTACTCTAGAGGGGGGGGGGGTGAATGTAGTATTTAAAACTTTTTGGCTGTTTAAGATTTTTATATCAGAGTAATGAATAATTGATACCAATATTAATAGAAAGGTAAAACTGTCTAAGATGACCTAATCTAACACAACATAGAAATATATCACAGCACAAATGGCCTATCACAGCCACAGCAAGAACAACAAGAAAAATGGAAACTACACAACACAAGAAATTTTATAGTGGTTCCCCAACCTGGGTACATCCACTCTTCTACC
This sequence comes from Platanthera guangdongensis, assembly GCA_039583875.1. Taxonomy (NCBI): domain Eukaryota; kingdom Viridiplantae; phylum Streptophyta; class Magnoliopsida; order Asparagales; family Orchidaceae; genus Platanthera; species Platanthera guangdongensis. The sequence continues at coordinate 52,146,022 of CM077163.1, forward strand.
ACCCTGGTAGGAATCCACTAGCAATTTTTTGATCAGGTGACTGCCACCTTTGAGCTTTTGACCAGGTGCCTAAAAACCAAAATAAACTTTTGAAGGGAGTTAATAAACCCTTTATATGGGAGGGGAGAGAGATTGATGGTGTCTTCTCTTTCTCAAACAACTGAGAAGACAAGTGGATTGCTGTTGTCAAGGCTTCTCCAGAAATCACTTGAAGACTTGCTCAGGGTGTAGGTCTTCAGCCTTGACTTGAAAAGATCCAGGAACTTCTAACTGATTCAGAGATTATTGTCCTTCAAAGCTCCTGGAGTAGAAGTTGAAGAAGACTCTTGATTTTTTTTGTATGTTGTTCTTCTTCTTCAGAAAGATCAAGATGAAAACAAAGTGTTTTCTGCACTAACAAAGTCTGAGATTGTTTCTGTATTTTTCTGTCTCTTCTCTGTACTGTGTTCTCTTGTTTCTTCTTACTTATTGCTGTCGACTGAAAAGAGAAAAAATCTCTTTTATATTCTCTGGTTGAATTCTCCTTTGAATTTTGAATTGTCTGCTTTGATTGCTGATTGCCTGGAGAATGAAAATCGGCTGGAGAATATTTACTTTAATGAGTTTCCCCAACTATCCCAATTAATTAAGCAAGTAATTATCCTGATGAAGACCATAATCAATGCTGCTAGTAACGGCCATATTCAGAGAATATAAGCATTAATTACTTCAGGAAATCATTGCTAAATAATATGGAATAAAGGACAAAAAATAAGGAAAATTCTATGTCTGGAACTGCAACAGAAATCGTCGACCATAGAACAGATTTCGTCGACCCAAGATCAAAGTTCGTCGAGCTGAGAAATCATGTTCGTCGACTTCAGAAAACTTGTTCGTGAACCTGAGATCCAAGTTCATCGACCTGAGCACAGCGAACTGCATTCTATGAATAACTTGCCAATTCTGTGCTCCAAGTTCGTCGAGCTGATAATCTATCTTCGTCAAGCTGAGTTCAGAGAAAAATATTCTGGAAATAATGTGTTGAAGTTGAAATCCAGACTTCGTCGACCTGAGTTTGAATATCATCGAGCTCAACTTAGAGAATTAACTCTGAGTTCATCAATCAACGATCGACGATCGTTGAGCTGAGTTCGACGAACATCGAACTTATATACTAAACTTGATTTCTTCTAAGTCTTGAGTCAATCTGAGGACTTCTGCTGGCTGGTCCATGTAGGGTTGAACCTAATGACTTAGACTAAACTCTAGGACTCAAAACACATGACCCTGGCTATATATTGTGGGTCAGATATTCTAGTTAGTGAACCTAGTCCAAATCCAACTAGAGATCCAACAATCTCCCCCTATTTGGGTGAGGTCACTAATACAATTGAAAGAAAAACATTCACAAAGCAGGATAAATATATCTGAGAGAAAATTAAAACATTCAGCAGATATTTATATAGATAGTAGCTTTGTGACATAAAATAAATATAGTTCAGAAAATCACAGCTAAACAAGATGTTCATTTCTTCTTCTGTTGCTTTTCCTTGGCAGCTTTGTCTTTCTCAGAGGGCTGTGTGAATTTGATTTCTCTATTAGGATTTGCTGCTTCTCTTTTGGATATGGTCATATTAGCAGCACCAATTATATTAAGAGAAGTTGCCTTGGGTACCACAGCCTCTGGATGCAAGTTCATGTAGGCATCTACATTGAAAAATTTGTTAGCCTTTTCATACCTTTTCAATTCTTCCTTTCTGTATGATGACATGGTTGAGTACTGAGAAGGATCTCTGCCTTCAGCCTTAGCTTTATTGATCATTGATAATCCAACAAGCTCCTAGAATCTGGCCATTCTTGAAGTTGTTTCTGTTTCAGGATCCACAAATGGAATAGGTGGTGATGCAGGCCTTTTTGGACTTTCTGCTTTTTCAGTTTTAGAAGCTTGTTGTTGAATGTCTTATTGTTGTGGCTGTTGCTGCTGTCTGCTACTAGAAGAATACCTTTGCAGGCTGCTTCCATGTGATCTTGAGGATCTATCAGGTTGTCTTTAATATGTTCTAGCATATGGAGTAGACCTCTGAGAACTGCTTCCTGAAGCACCAGCAGGAGAAGGAGGACCTCTCTAGTTCCTTTGAGAAGGAGGAGGAGATTACCTCCTGCTTTTCTTTCTTGCTTTTTGTTCATTCTTTGAAAGCCACATCCATGCTGGAATCCATAGATATGGAGTGATATTCTGTAGAATATAATATGGAGTATCATGAGTAGGGTTTGGTTTGGGAGCAGCTTTGGGAATAGTCTTTATTTTCTTGGAAACTTTCTTCTTGGCAGTAGTATACTCATAAGAATCATCATCATCCTCTTCTTCATCAAAAGATCCCTGAGGATTGTCATATAAATCATCAAGAGCCTTGAGAATATTTTTTGATATTTGATTTTCTACTTGAGGCTGTACTGGTGGTTCTGCAGCTTTTGGAACAATTGTTTAAGCAACATTTTCAGAACTTAATGAGTTTTCTTCTTCTATGTCAGCCATAATGATTTCATCTAAATCTGGTAGGGGACTGTCATCCATCTTGTATTTGGGAGGTGAGATGGCCTTTGGAGAAGAACTAGCCATGGGAGCTGATACTTTGGGAAGCTCTGCTACTGCAAAACTAGCCTTAAGTTGCTTAGCAACTGTGGGGCTTATTGGAGCAGTATATGGAACTAAAGCCATAGAAGGCTTTGGGCAGACAAATGGAAGATAATTCAAATGAATTGTATCAAAAGAATTTAGTAAGCTGAATAAATCAACTGTGGGATTAATAATGCAATCACCAACAGTTATTATTTTTGTCAAAATTGTGTCATCCATATCTATATCAGAATCTGTATAGAACTCAATTATTTCAGCAAGAGGGACTGCTTCTTCTGAATCATCTGACATCACATAATCTGCTGCTGCTTCTTCTGCTGCTGTCAAGACTGTAGCTTCTTCACAGAGCATCTCCTCCTGACTGGTTTCAGGGCTTCCTGAAGCAAGTCCTCCAAAAGAAGGGACAGAGGACAGATCAGTAATTCTGGATGAAAGAGATGTGATGGAAGCAGAAAGAGGAGCTATAGTAGTGGCTATGAGTTTTTTAAGAGTGAGAGAGATAAATGCAAGAATATCTTTAGCTATATCAGAAAAATTTAAATATAGAGATTCTGGAGCAGTGGAGGAGTAAGGAGTATGATGTCCACAATTTGAATATAAAGAGAAGGCACTGGACATATCTGTATGTGTATAGTCTGGAGCAGTAGATTGTATGTTAGTGTGGGGAACTGAAGGGATATTAGTTGAAGGAGTTGCAGTGGTAGAAGGTTGGACTGTGGTTGTGGGGAAGAGATAGGTTCCTGGATTGGAGAATGTTGTGGAGATGGTTGAGGAGACAGGAGGTTGAAGGATGGTTCCTGAATAGAGGTAGATGGTATCTCAGAGATATGAATTTGAGGTGAAGAATGTGGAGGTGGAGATGGAGGTGGTGTGGTATGCTCTGGAGATTGAACTGGTGAGGGTTGATGTTGTTGTTGAGGATGAGGTGAAGGAATGTGGATGGAAGGAAGGACATCTTCTGGAGGGGGAGGAGTATCTAGCACAGCCATGGTGCTCTCAAAAGTCCTGGAGGAGGACGAATCCTTGGATGACTTTGTGATTTTCCTCTCCCAACTGCCAAAAAGTGCAGATGTAAGCCTTTTGGAGGTATTTATGAACATTATCTTGGAGACCAGTAGTTTAGGAGCATTTTTTTGAAGAACGATTCCCAGAATCCTTCCAAAACAAACTTCCTTCTTGTTATTTTTCTTCTTAATTAAGTCAAATATCAGTTTTCCCCAATTAACTGCTTTCTTCTCAACCAGAGCTCTCATCACAAGAAACTGGTTCCTGGTGATGTAATCGTGTGCGGTATGTTTTTCCAGCAGAACTTTGCTGACAACATCAGCCAAAAACTTATATTCAGCAGTTTGTTTGGGTTTTCTCCAGATTGACCCATCTTTATCAGCATGTTATCATAATCTTCACTATCCATCTCTATTTCTTCATTACTATTCAGCAGACTAAAAATTTCGGATAGAACGATGGGGGTAAAGAGAGACTACATTACTGGATATCATCCCTATCATTGTATCTTCCTCTGGTGTTGTAGAGGTGAACACACATTCCTTAATCTCAGTCATTGCTATCTTGATGCGCCAAGTCATGAATTTCTTCAGGTTTTGGTCCTCAAGCAGTTTCAGAATGTCCAGAAATATCTAGTCAGAGTGTTGGAAGGAATCAAATCAATATCAAAGCCCATGGCAAATTTCATTGCAACAAGGTAGGCCGCCGGAATCTCCATTAGTTCGCCTGCAAAAAAGAACAGAGATCAAGTGCAAGGGAACAGAAAGTACGGGATGGAACTTGAAGAAAACCTAGATATATGGTTTTTAGAATCTGAAGCGGCAGACTCCGTCCGACAAAAAATAAAAATTCTCCGATCTGGGTTCGACGAAATATTTTATTGACAAAAGAATTCGTCGATCTCAGTCAGAGGAAGTGAAAACATTTCATCGATCTCAGTTCGACAAAAATTTTCTGAAGCAATATCGTCGATCTCCGGTCGACGAAAATAACTTCACACACAAAGAGTTCGTCGATCTCCGTTCGACGAATTTCTCTAGAACTCTTCTCTGTTCGTCGATCTCTGTTCGACGAACTTTGAAAAATTCTTCGACTGCAGATAGAAATCAAATTAAGACTTCTCCATTGATCATACAAGCTAATTTATAAAGAACAGATGATTCCTTTCATCCAATGGTTTGGTGAAGATGTCTGCTCTTTGCAAATCAGTGTAGATGTAGACAAGCTTAATTTTATTTTTGTCTACACACTCTCTAATGAAATGGTGCCTGATGTCTATATGCTTAGTTCTATTGTGATGGACTGGATTTTGTGCAATAAAAATTGCACTTGTGTTGTCACATAGTAAGGTTAAATTATTTAAGTTGAAGCCATAGTCCAGGAGTTGGTTCTGAATCCAAAGCATCTGGGAGCAGCAACTGCTAGCAGCTATATATTCTGCTTCAGCAGTTGATATAGACACAGATGACTGCTTCTTGCAAAACCAAGACACTAGTCTCATACCAAGGAACTGGCATGTCCTTGAGGTACTTTTTCTATCTACTCTACATCCAACAAAGTCAGCATCTGAGTATCCAGTCAACTCACACTCTGACTCAGTTGGATACCAGAGCCCTATACTAGGACAACTCTTTATATATCTTAAAATTCTTTTTAAGAAAAATAAGGTGAGATTCTTTAGGGTTCACCTGGAACATAGTACAAAGACATGTAGCAAACATTATGTCTGTTTTGCTTGTTATATGATATAATAGGGATCCAACAATGACCCTATATAATTTCTGATCAACAGGTTTCCCATGTTCATTAGAGTCAATTACAACATTTGTAGCCATAGGTGTTTTCTTGGCTGAGGCATCTGACATTCCAAACTTTTTGATAAGCTCCTTAGCATACCTAGATTGGGATATAAAGATGCCATCAGGTAGCTGCTTCACTTGGAGACCAAGGAAGTAGGACAACTTACCCATGCTACTCATTTCAAACTTTGAAAACATGAGGTCAGAGAACCTCTTGCATAGTTTGGAATCTGTAAACCCAAAAATGATGTCATCTACATAGATTTGTACTAATAAAATTTTATCCTTATGGTGTCTAGTGAATAATGTCCTATCTACAATGCCTCTAGAAAATTTATGCTCTAAAAGAAAGCTAGCTATGGTTTCATACCAAGCTCTTGGAGCTTGCTTTAAACCATAAAGAGCTTTATGCAATTTAAAAACATAAGAGGGATAAGTAGGAGAAATAAAATCTGGAGGTTGTTCAACATAAACCTCTTATTTAAGTTCACCATTCAGGAATGCACTCTTGACATCCATTTGGTAAACCTTGAATTTCTTGTAGGCAGCATATGCAAAGAAGATTCTTATTGCTTCCAGCCTTACAATAGGGGCAAATGTCTGGTCATAGTCAATCCCTTCCTCTTCCCTATAGCCTTGAGCAACTAGCCTTGCCTTGTTCCTTATTATAAAACCTTGGGCATCAAGCTTGTTCCTAAATACACATTTAGTTCCAATGACTGGGTAGTCTTTTGGTCTTGGAACTAAATCTCAAACTCTGCATCTCTCAAATTGGTTGAGCTCCTCTGGCATTGCAACTGTTGAAATTTGTGAAGTGAAAGTGGCTGAATGTAGCACTTGGACCTATCCATGCGGACTACGCGAACAGGGTTGGCGGACTGCCAGGTCGGCAGAGATGTTGCAGACGGGTTATTCTGTAGCAGCCTGGGCGGTTTGTTTGCGCAGACTACGTAGACAGCAGCGACGGTTAGCCAGGTCGGCTTGTGATCAGCAGGCAGTTGGATCCCAAGAAGTAACCGGGCGGATAGAAACTCTAGCCGCGGAGTTCGGCATGAAGCAGACTGAAGAACTGGAGCTCGGCAGACCGGTTTGGCAGTTGCCATGGTCTTGCTCTGGTGCAACGACAAGTGGAAGCCGCAAAGACCACCAGTTAGTGCGTACTGATATTGGAGTTCGCCGGGACAGGCAGACTAGATCCATTGTCCGCCAGTAAGTGCGGACTGGCCCTTGTGGCCAGTGGTGTGGACTTGGTTGGTCTTGAACCAAGTCCATGTTTGGCTCAGTCCAGGGAGATCGCGCAGTGGAGTGCGGACTGCTTCTCTGTCCGCCAAGCTTGGCAGAAGTGCATGTGCCTTGGTTGCGAGTTTGGGGATAAGCGGACTGGATATTGGGTCCGCAACTGTGTGCGGACTGGAGCTGGAGTCCGCTGAGTCCGACAGCTGCCTTACTGGTGTGGCTGTGGACTTAGGATATGCGGACTGGTGCAGTATGTGGGATATGCGGACTGAAGAAGTCTGCAAGGTATGCGGATTGGAGTTGGCTGCAGGGATATGCAAACTAGTGCTGTTCACAGTATGGGCGGACTGGAACAGCGTGTCCGCTGAGTCCGGCAGGTGCCTTGGTGGCGAAGCCGTGGGCTTGGTATGTGTGGACTGAAGCCGGGTGTCCGCTGAGTTCGGCAGGTGCCTTGGTGGCGAAGCCGTGGGCTCGAGATAAGCGGGCTGGAGCTGTGTCCGCGGATTGGTGGACAGTGTTACTGCGGAGTCCGGCTGTGGTGGTCCTGGCTTGGCCTTCGGCGACAAGGCGGACTGGTGTTGCTGTCCGGCTTTGGTGATGTCATGGCGGCTTGGCCTTTGGCGACAAGGCGAACTATCGATTGTGTCCGGCCTTGGAGGAGCTAGGCGGGCTGGCTATCTTGCACAGGTGCGGCAGACTGGTATGTATCCGCGGATTGTAGAGAAGTCTTGCTGCAGGATGTGGCGGTAATCCTATTGGCTAGGGCGGTGGCCACACTCATCATCGTGCCTATAAATAGGACCCATGTCACATCAGGAATAAGGAACCTGAGAAACCGAGTGAACAGTAAGTGAGCCCGCAACAGTTGCCGCGGACTGGACTTTTGTGTCCGCACGGTTTGATTGAGTTGACCAAGGTTGTGCTGTGCAGGTTGTGCAGATAGCGCTTGAAAGCCAGGACTCGGCTCTGATTGGGGTCAGGGACATTGCGGACTCTGCGGTTAAGCAACAGGCGGTAAATAGTAGGTCGCGGACAGCGACCAGACGGTCTTATCTTTGGCAACTTGGTTCGGGGTTCAATAATTCATCTGCTTCAGGCGGACTGTTCTATTCGGCATCACAGCTTGTGCGGTCTGGCAGCTAGGCGACCTCGCGGTCAGGAGGCTTGCAGATCGGGGGCTAGAGCTAGCATTGGAATAAGGTGTAGTCCGCGCGGCTTGGGTTGCGGTCTGGCGACTTGGCGGATTGAGCGGACTCCACAGCAGTAGACCGACGGCTTGGTGGTTGAGTCCGCGCGGCTTGTTTCTCTTGTCTTATTTTTGTAGTTCTCTGCTTTTCCTTGGGTGGTTGTTTGGTGAAGCATGTCTGCCATGTATGTCTCGCTGTGTAGAGAAGATTGCTGTGAATCAATAAAGACTCTTGTGCTGCATGTGTTTGCTGGTTGATGACTTTAGTTGAGATAACCCCTGCTTACTCTAGGTTCCAGGGAAATTTTCCGCATGATCAAGGTGTGATCTTGATAGTCCTGAGAATATTAATTTGGCGTCAGGCTATCTCGTTGACCACCTAGAGAAAATCAACGTGGTAGTAGTGCCAGGTTGTTGAATTTTAACATGGTATCAGAGCTGGACTGATGTGGATAAGCAGTGATCAACTGAAGTGGTTGTTGCTCTTGTGAAGAGGGAACCATTTGTTGAACCATGGCAGTGGAAGATGCAAGTTGTCTTGGAATTGATCTCCTTACAGATATGAACTTTGATAGGTGGAAGTCTTGTATGGAGAGCTTTCTTCTTGGCAAGGACCTTTGAGAGGTTGTATGTGGAGCAGAAAGACAAGAGGCTACTGCTGGCATTGTTGAAGAGATGAGAGCTTGGAAGGAGACAAATGCGAAAGCTGAGTCTATTCTCAAGCAGGTGATCTCATCGGAGCTCTTAGACCACATCAGTGAATGGTGGTCAGCTGTGGAGGTTTGGACTTCCATTGATGGGTTGTTCAGGAAGGAGGTGAAGGTTGCTGCAGAGGATGGTCCTTCTACTTCATATCAACAAGAGAGGAGTGTTTCTCTTAGGCATGATGGGAAGAGGAAGGAAGGACCAAGGTGCTATAAATGCAAGCAGCATGGTCATCTCAGGAAAGAGTGCAAGGTTGTCTTGCTCTCGGCGAATGTAGCTCATGTTGGAGGCAAGGAGAAGAACTTTGTTGGGTCATCAATAAGTTCTGGTGCTGATCGGATGAAGGCCAGTGATATTGCAGCTTTTTGGCATGAATGACTAGGGCATGTAGGGATGGACAAGCTGAAAGCAATGGCGAAAAGAAGACTCCTAAGAGGCTTGCCTAGATTGTCATCCTATGGCGATGGTCAGGGGTGTGCGTGATGTCAGCAAAGTGAATCTTATCACTTTATGGTTGATAAGGGACAATCCAGATGTAAAGCACCTTTGGAGGTTGTCCATTGTGCTCTGGTTGGACCGACCGTCACCACCAGTCTTGGAGGCAGTAGGTTCATGCTGATATTGGTTGATGACTATTCAAGGTATACTTGGGTATACTTCATGAAGAAGAAGTACAACATAATGCATTTGTTTGTGGAGTTCAAGAAGCTTGTGGAAGGCCATCTTAGCCTGCAGATCTAGAAGTTGAGGACAGGCATCGTTGGTGAGTTTGGCTCAACCAAGTTCTCAAACTTTTGCAGGAAGCAAGGGATCCGGAAGGAGCTTTCTTGTGGACATACTTCACAGCAAGGTGGTGTTGCAGCTCAGATGATCCATTGGTTAACAGAGACCTGCAAGTGTTGGCTTTGGAGTAAGGCATTCCTAAGGCCCTTTGTGCGGAAGGAATGGTCTGTGCTGATCATGTCATCAATCGGGTGCCTCTTAGTCTGATCTATGTGAAGACTCCTTATAAGCTGCTGTTCGGGGTTAAGACTAGTGTGAAGCACCTATGGGTATTTGGATCTACCTGCTACATACACACTCTGGATGCTCTCAAGACGAAGCTATTCTTTGTTGGGTATGATGAGCAGAGGAGAAGATGGTGGTGTATGGATCCTGCGATGAAGAGACTCAACGTGTCGAGAGACGTTGTCTTCGATGAGTTGACGCCGTATTGGGATAGCTTTTATGTGGAGCTAGAGATGAGCAGGTCAGATGGTGGGCTAAAGGAGGCTGCTGCTAAGGTTCAGGTGGAGCTGTCTGAGTCACCAGGAGCTCCAGGTTGTTCTAGCTCCAGGGCAAAGGCGTCAGGGTCAGGAAGTAGGGGGAGCGATGCTCCAAGTACTTCTGGCTCGAAGGCGGAGGCTTCCAGTTCAGGAAGCAGGGGGAGCGATGTTCCAGGTAGTTCTTGTTCAAGAGAGAAGACTTCTGGTTCAGGAAGCAGGGGGAGCGTTGCTCCAGGCGCTCCTGGTTCCAGTGAGGAGGCATCTTGTTCAGGAAGTAAGGGGAGCATTGTTCCAGGTTTTCCCGGGAATGGAGCTGGTTCAGGAGCAGCGGAGGTGGTTAGCCATGATCAGGTTCTTTGTAGATCGAAGAGGATCAGTAAGCCACCAGCTCGATATAGTGAAGGGAATACGACGGGCTTGGTCCCATATTTCCTTACATGCCCTCAGGTCGAGCAAATACCTTCTGGCTGTGATGACCCCACTATAATCAAGGAGGTGGTTGACACCAAGGTTGAAGAGGTGACTTCTCTCAGAGGTAACGAGGCTTGGGATTTTGTGCCCAAGGTTGTTGGTGATACTCCTTTGATGCATGAGTTGAGGTTGAAGCTGAAGAACAAGGCAGAGGGAAGCATGGCTCCTTTTAGGAGATGCTGGAGGGCTCCCTCCTGGTCCATGATATACGGGGCGAGGACTTTGTCTTGGATATTTCTTTGTAGATGCTATCAGAGGGATCAGGTGCAAGCTTACGGGAGCTGCTGGAGATATTCACCACTTCTCACTTTAAGGGGGAGTGTTGAAATTTGTGAAGTGAAAGTGGGTGAATGGAGCACTTGAACCTATCCGCGCAGACTATGCGGACATGGTTGGCGGACTGCCAGGTCGGTAGGGATGTTGCAGACAGTTTGTTCTATAGCAGCCTAGGCGATCTGTTCGAGCGGACTACGCGGACAACAGCGGCGGTTAGCCAGGCCGGCTTGTGCTCAGCAGGCAGTTGGATCCCAAGAAGTAACCGGGCGGATAGAAACTCTAGCCGCGGAGTCCAGCATGAAGCGGACTGAAGAACTGGAGCTCGGCAGACCGGTTTGGCAGTTACCTTAGTCTTGCTCTGGTGCATCGGCAAGTGGAAGCCGCGGAGACCGCCAGTCAGTGCGGATTGATACTGGAGTTGGCCCGGACAGGTGGACTTGATCCAGTGTCCGCCAGTAAGTGCGGACTGGCCCTTGTGGCCAGTGGTGTGGACTTGGTTTGTAACACCCCAGTTTTGGAGAAAGGGGTCGATTGATGTTTCTGGACTTTCTTTTGGTTTCTGGTAGGGGGCACACGGCCCGGGACACGGGCGTGTCCCGGACACGCCGTGTCAGGCCGTGTCGACGACTTGGCCGCGTGGTCGACACTTTGCGCTCGACGAAGTGTCGAGTGAGGGCACACGGCCTGCGACACGGGCGTATCCCAGGGCGTGTCGAGCCCGTGTCGACAATCGGACCGGGGTGTCGACATTTTCGCTCGACTTTGTGTCGAGACAAGGCACACGGCCTAGGACACGGGCGTGTCCAAGGCCGTGTGGGTCTGTCGATGATCTTCAGTCGATGATGTTCACTCGACGAGTGTCGAGTGTCGAGTGTCGAGACTGGGGCACACGGCCTGTGACATGGGCGTGTCACAGGGCGTGTCCCGCTTGGTCGACGATCTTCGCTCGTCGTTTTTCCGCTGTGTCGACACAAAGGCTGTCGACGAGTGTCGAGACTTGACACACGGCGTGGGACACGGGCGTGTCCCAGGCCGTGTCACCTCTCAGGATGTTTTCGGGGCCGTGTCAATGGAGGCACACGGCCGTGTCATTGGGGACACAGGTGTGTCAGATCGAACACGGGCATGTCAGATGCCCGTGTGCTGTTCCAAGCGCATCGATTTGAGACGGCGAATGAGGCACATGGCCCTGGACACGGGCGTGTGCCAGGCCGTGTTCGGCCCAGGTGTTTTATTTTTCAGGCGGATCGTGGCCATTCTTTTCCTGATTTTAGGATCTGACGGTTCAAGGCTGTTCTTGGGGAGTTAAGTCCGAGAATAGGGTTAGAAACCCTCATTCTTCTTCAAGCTTTTCTCTTACTAATTTCTAGAGAGAAGGGAGAGCAAGGAAGAAGGTGAAGGAGGGTTTGGGCTGTAGGAGAAGCTTCGGTGCTCCAAATCACGAGCCGAGTCCAGATCTGTGGAGGCTAGATCTTTGCGAAGGTTTTCATCCGGATATTTTGCCATGGCAAGGAAGAGGAGTCGGAAGGTAATGACACTTCTCCTCTCGATCTTAAGATGCATGTCTTTAGCATCATTTTTTTCTTTTCTAGTTCTTGGGCACCAAACTCTCAAATGAGAGGGGTTTTGGGTCGCCAAGGTTTAAGAGGAACCTCCGGGTTGATTGAGTCCGTCTCCGGCATATTTTGCATTAGAGATCCGCTCCATTAGTGGATTAGGCATGGTGGGTGAAGCCGTAGTCGCGACCGTTAGTCCGACTCGGTGATGTTGCATACGAATGTTAAGGATTCGTAGAGATTCCATAGCGGCAAGACGCCGTTTGTGATGTGGTGATGTTTTCCCCTTTTTCTCGAGTGAGTACGTGTAGTCGGAACCGGACAAGGTTAGCTCCTCGTGGCGGTAGATGTTTTCCTTGGTGGACAAGGTTAGCTCCACATGAGTTGGAGATGGTTTCCTTGATGCGCGGGAACGCTGCAGTACAAATGAGGGACTAGGGTGGAATTGTCTTGGTTTGTGATGTGCCAAGGCGTGGCTATGTCTCCGTGGTCGGCCGGCTATCCCGTGACGTTCACGTCATGTGCGGAGAGTGTCCCGGCGAGACTAGTCCCCATCTGTGAGACTGACGAAAATGCCAAGCATGGGGGCAAACCCGGGCAATGAGGCCATGAGCGGGTGGGGTCCGGCAAGGCTTCTTAGAATCGGTCAATTTTGTGTTTGTTGGAATCCTGACATGAGACGTCGGAGCTTGTAGGCAAGCCCAGGTCTAAGACCTTGAGCGGGTGGGGCCTTGATAAGAGTTCCATGAGGCGGCCTGTGAGCCGTTCGGGGGAATGGTGTCACCCCTTTGTTTGCGGCTTTATGCCAATGGGGAATCGATGAGTACCCATATGCTGTGATGATGTGCTAGATGCATACGAGTTAGGGTTCCTTGGGTGAAACCCGGGTCATTGCATACATGATTGCATAAGTAGGCCCTTTTTATTATATTCTCAACCCGTAGAGAACATGTATGATGCGTGTGACATCCAAGCCTGTTTTAGTAGTTGCTTTTCTTCCTTATGATTATTGAATATGAAGTGCTAACTTGCAGGTTGGAGGGGTACCCCGGGGTCCGTTAGGGGCGGGCGGGAGGAGATGTGTTGTTACACAGTTTGAGGTCAGCCTTTGCTGACCCACGTTACTAATAAATTTTACAGGGCAAGGATTGCATGCAGGAGCTAGCTCGCCGGCCAGAAAGGCCTAAGCCTCATGAAGTGCTTTTCTTTTGTAGCTCTACTTATATGATGTTGTATGTTTGAGACTCATGTTGTCCGGCTTGCATGCCGAGGTAGACTAGGAGTGCTACGCACATTCATGACTGTTGTATTGTTTAATTTTGGACACTTTTTGTAAGGCCATAAGGCCATTTGTTTTACTCTTCTTGTAGTGGATAACTTCTTGTCTTGCTGGTGTTTCTGCTATGTTGTGCAAAGTATTTTGAGTGTGGGTAGCTATATCAACTTTTAATACTAAAGTTGTGGCGTCCGTATGTTGTGGGGCCCCGGCCGGACCCATATTATACGGTCATTACAGGGGAGGTGTTACAATTTGGTATCAGAGCGAGGTTCGATTCAAGGTCAGTGTGTAGAGAAGTTATCCACATAAGAGTAACGCGGGACCATGAGTGTCCTTATGTTTAAGTCTTGAGAGTTGAGACTGATTCCTTGTTTCTTGTTTTCTTGAAGAGTGCAAGCAACGAGGCGGGTACGTCGAGAGCTAGAGAAGAGCTTTCGGCAAGCAGTGCTACTGCTCCAGGTCTTTTGGGCACGGGTGTTAACCATGCCGACTTCTGCCGCATGCTTGCGGAAGCGATGGTAGCAGCCCAAGCTGCAGCAGCAGCTCAAGTAGCAACCCCTACTACACCGGATACGACGACGACCGTGCCAGGAGGAGAAGCCAGGCGAGTGGAGCCTTTGGCGGAGAGGGTAGTTGTCGGACATGGGGACCGACACTTGAAGTATTTCTTGAGCTTCCATCCCCCGTCATTCAAGGGAGTTGGTACGCCAACGGATGCAGAGGATTGGTGGGTTCACATTCAAGAGCTTTTGAGGGCGGTAGAGACACCAGAAGAAAAGAAATCTGAATATGCGGCGTTCATGTTGGAAGGAGACGCCAAGTTGTGGTGGGTGAGCCATAGCGGCCGCCAGTTCCCGGGATGCACCCCGTTAGTGGAGGAGTTTGGGGATGCGTTTCTAAAGAGATATATTCCAGTTTCTACACGATTGGCCCTTTAGAGGCAGTTTCTGTATTTAATGCAGCGAGACAAGACAGTGGATGAGTATGTGCAGGAGTTCACCCGTTTGGGTCGTTACGCGGGAACGACGATGGCAGATGATGTAGAAAGGGATAACCTCTTCTACCAGGGGCTGAGGGAGAACCTGAGACAACCCCTCATCTCCATGAAGAGAGTGGGATTCAATGAACTAGATGATGCTGCCAGGATTTTGGAAAGTGATTTGGAGCGAACCCAACGCCGTAAGGGTTTTACTCCCAAGTAAGGGGAAGGGAAGCCTTCCCAATCTCATGGAAAGTTTGAAGGAAGTAGGTGGAGGAAGAAGCCTCACACTTCCAGATCCGGTGAGAAGAGCAATTGAACACCTGGAGGTTCTCAATCTAGGGGACTGCCGACGTGTTACAACTGCGGTAAGGTGGGGCACATAGCTCGTGCTTGTCCCCAAGGAGGAGTGGGGCAAGAGATAAGGCAGGAGCAGACTGCGTGCTCCGGCCACAGTACTGCAGAGAAAGGGAAGATGGCGGAGTCGAGCGCTTCTCGGTTCCAACCGGTACAACCAAGGGCTTACAACCTTAGACAGCAAGAAGCGATCCGCCAGACCGATGTGGTGACAGGTATGAAGAAAATTTAAGTTTAAATTTTGTGCTTCATACTTTTAGACTTTTGTGTGATGTCAATGTTGTAGGCTTCGTGTTAGTTTCTGGATACCCCGCTAGGGTATTGTTCGATACGGGAGCATCGCACTCCTTTCTTGCGAAGAGCTTCATCCAGAGAATAGGAGTTGAGTCTTTCTCGGCGGACGTGGAGTTGAAAGTGCGCATGCCCAATGGGTCATCCATGACCACTGGGGCCAAAGGGCGTATCTGTTGGGAGATAGATGGAGTTGACTTCGTTTTGGTAGCAGTGATTTTACCATTGGTTGAGTTCGATGTCATTTTGGGCATGGACTGGCTTGCAGAGCAGCGCGCCAGTATTGATTGCCTATCTAAGGTAGTGACCCTAAAGAGAAAAGGGCAGGCGGAGGTCAAATTTGAGGGCCTTTGTGGAGTGGCCTGTTCCCTGATTTCGGCCATGCAGTTGATGCGGGTGGTTAACCGGGGTGGTGTAGCGCTTGTAGCGTTATTGGAGGTTCGTCTCTCCTAGCTGACTATTGAGGAAGTGCCCGTTGTGGCAGAGTTCAAGGATGTCTTTCCGGATGAACTTCCTAGAGCACCTCCTCGGAGGGAGATCGATTTCTTGATCGAGTTAGTGCCGGAGGCTAGGCCGGTGTCACGTCCTCCATTTAGGATGGCATCAAAGGAGTTGGCAGAACTCAAGGTGCAGTTGCAGGAACTATTGGAGCAAGGGTATATCAGACCCAGTTCTTCGCCGTGGAGTGCGCCGGTGTTGTTTGTAAAGAAGAAAGACGGTAGCATGCGACTGCGCATTGACTACCGAGAGCTGAATAAACTGACCGTCAAGAATAAGTATCTGATTCCTCGGATAGACGACTTGTTCGACCAGTTGGTAGGGTCAGTGGTGTATTCAAAATTGGACTTGAAGTCAGGCTATTATCAGCTGCGAATTCAGGATGAGGACATACCCAAGACTGCCTTTGGTACAAGGTATGGACACTTTGAGTTTACGGTGATGCCGTTCGGGCTGACGAACGCACCATTTGTGTTCATGGATCTTATGAATCGAGTATTTCAGGAATACTTGGATTCTTTTGTGGTTTTCTTCATTGATGACATCTTGGTGTATTACAAATCGGAAGTGGAGCATGAGACCCACTTGAGAGTGGTCTTGCAAGTGTTGAGGGAGAATCAGTTGTATGCAAAATTCTCCAAGTGCGAGTTCTGGTTAGAGAAGGTGGCATTTTTGGGCCACGTGATTAGTGGGGATGGGGTGGCAGTGGATCCAACAAAAGTGGAAGCCATTAGAGATTGGCAGGTTTTGAGGACCGTGGCGGAGGTCCGAAGTTTTCTTGGACTAGCCGGGTATTACAGGAGGTTCGTGGAGAATTTTTCGCGGATAGCTCTACCCCTCACCTCACTCACTCGTAAAAATCATAAGTTTGTTTGTACTCAAGAGTGCAGCCAAACATTTGAGGCACTGAAGGAGAGATTGATGATGGCTCCAATCCTAAGTCTACCGCAAGGGACCGAGGGATTTCGGATCTTCAGTGACGCATCGGGATGCGGTTTGGGTTGCGTTTTGGTGCAACATGGTAAGGTGATAGCTTTTGGGTCTAGACAACTGAAGCCTCATGAGAGGAATTACCCCGTCCATGACTTGGAGTTGGCGGCGGTAATTTTTGCATTGAAAATCTGGCGGCATTATGTGTATGGTGCAAAGGTGGAGATCTTCACGGATCACAAAAGCCTGAAGTATCTCTTGGATCAAAAGGACTTGAACATGCGGCAACGCAGGTGGGTTGAGTTTCTTGGAGACTACGAAGTGGCAATTCAGTATACGCCAGGTAAAGCCAATGTGGTGGCGGATGCCTTGAGTAGAAAGTACTCGGGGCAAGGAAATTGGATCGAAGCTCATGATGAGCGGTTGGTACGGGAATGAGAGTCCCTTGGTTTGGAATGTGTTGCGAGAGGCGAGTCCAGCGTGGCTCGGTTGAACTGGATCGAAGTGCAAAACGACTTGACCGATCGCATTCGGGAAGCGACTCGGTTGGATGTGGAGTTTCAACCTTTTGTGTTGGAGGCTCAAGCGGGCGAGAGCAGCACCGGGGAGATGATTGATGGGATTCTGAGGAAGAATGGAAGGGTTTGTATACCGCAGTTCGACAAACTCCGTGAGGAGTTGATGTTTGAGGCTCACTTCACAAAGTACTACATTCACCCGGGCGGTACAAATATGTACTTGGATTTGAAGAAATCCTTTTGGTGGCCGGGGCTGAAGCGGGACGTAGCTTTGTACGTGAATCGTTGCCAAACTTGTGCCTTGGTGAAGGCCGAATGTCAGAAGCCGGGCGGATTCCTGAAGCCCCTTCCAATCCCTGAATGGAAATTTGATGACATCTCCATGGACTTTGTACATGGTTTGCCTAGATCGCAGCAGGGTAATGATGCTATTTGGGTGATCGTGGACCACTTAACCAAGGTGGCCCACTTCATCCCAAATCGGAAAGAGGACAGCGTGGAGAAGCTGGTGGAGTTGTATGTTCGCAACATTGTGCGACTGCATGGGATTCCAAAGAGTATAGTCAGCGATCGAGATGGACGGTTTACGTCCAAGGACTGGAGACTAGTTCAAAAGAGTTTGGGCACGAAGCTAAAGTTCAGTACGACGTTCCATCCTCAAACTGATGGGCAAACTGAAAGAACAAACAGTACTATGGAGGATATGTTGAGAATGTGCGTTCTTGACTTCGGCAAGAAGTGGGAGGATCACCTCTTCATGGTGGAATTCACGTACAACAACAGGTTTCAAGCAAGTATAAAAATGGCGCCATACGAAGCTTTGTATGGGAGGCAGTGTCGAACACCAATGTCTTGGGCAGAGGCGGGAGACACCAAAATTTTGTGAAAAGAGGTGGTAGTGGATGCTTGTGAGTTGGTACGGACCATTCAAGAGCATATGAAGGTGGCGCAGGACCGGCAAGCAAAATACTTTAATGCTCGTCACCGGAAGTTGGAGTTTGCGGTAGGTGATTCGGTCTATTTGAAGATCAAACCGTTCAAAGGCGTCTCACGGATTCGCCGACTCAAAAAGTTGAGTCCGAGGTTTTTGGGGCCTTTTGAAGTTGTTGAACGAGTGGGAGAAGCAGCCTATCGGTTGGCGTTGACCGCGGAGCTGAGTGGATTGCATGACGTCTTCCACGTCTCCGTTTTGAGGAAAGCCTTGGTGGAGGCTAGTGTGGTGATTGAGCCGGCATCGGTGCCGATTGAGGGAAACTTGAGGACGCGAGTCCTTCCTATTGCTATAGAGGATTCGGAGACTCGACAGTTGCGGAATAAAGAGGTTAAACTCGTAAAAGTCCGATGGGACAATTACGGTCGTGAGGAGCTCTCTTGGGAGCGAGAGCAAGCCATGCTAGTAGAGTATCCAGAACTCTTCATTTCAGGTACAATTTAAGTTTTTGTTCCTTATGTTTTGTAATTTCGGGACGAAATTCTGTTAAGGGGGGGGGGGGGGGGGGAGAGTTGTAACACCCCAGTTTTGGAGAAAGGGGTCGATTGATGTTTCTGGACTTTCTTTTGGTTTCTGGCAGGGGGCACACGGCCCGGGACACGGGCATGTCCCAAGCCGTGTCAGGCCGTGACGACGACTTGGCCGCGTGGTCGACACTTTGCACTCGACGAAGTGTCGAGTGAGGGCACACGGCCTGCGACACTGGCGTGTCGCAGGGTGTGTCGAGCCCGTGTCGACATTTTCGCTCGAGTTTGTGTCGATACAAGGCAAACAGCCTAGGACACGGGCGTGTCCAAGGCCGTGTGGGTCTGTCGACGATCTTCGGTCGACGATGTTCACTCGACGGGTGTCGAGTGTCGAGACTGGGGCACACGGCCTGTGACACGTGCGTGTCACAGGGCGTGTCCCGCTTGGTCGACGATCTTTGCTAGACGTTTTTCCGCGGTGTCGACACAAAGGCTGTCGACGAGTGTCGAGACTTGGCACACGGCTTGGGACACGGGCGTGTCCCAGGCCGTGTCACCTCATGGGATGTTTTCGGGGCCGTGTCAATGGAGGCACACGGCCGGCCACACGGCCGTGTCATTGGGGACACGGGCCTGTCGGATCGAACACGGGCGTATCAGATGCCCGTGTGCTGTTCCAGGCGCGTTGATTTGAGACGGCGAATGAGGCACACGGCCCTGGACACGGGCGTGTGCCAGGCCGTGTTCGGCCCAAGTGTTTTATTTTTCAGGCGGATCGTGGCCATTCTTTTCCTGATTTTAGGATCTGACGGTTCAGGGCTGTTCTTGGGGAGTTAAGTCCGAGAATAGGGTTAGAAACCCTCATTCTTCTTCAAGCTTTTCTCTTACTAATTTCTAGAGAGAAGGGAGAGCAAGGAAGAAGGTGAAGGAGGGTTTGGGCTGTAGGAGAAGCTTCAGTGCTCCAAATCGCGAGCCGAGTCCAGATCCGTGGAGGCTAGATCTTTGCGAAGGTTTTCATCCGGATATTTTTCCATGGCAAGGAAGTGGAGTCGGAAGGTAACGACACTTCTCCTCTCGGTCTTAGGATGCATGTCTTTAGCATCATTTTTTTCTTTTCTTGTTCTTGGGCACCAAACTCTCAAATGAGAGGGGTTTTGGGTCGCCAAGGTTCAAGAGGAACCTCCGGGTTGATTGAGTCCGTCCCCGACATATTTTGCATTAGAGATCCGCTCCGTTAGTGGATTAGGCATGGTGGGTGAAGCCATAGTCGCGACCGTTAGTCCGACTCGGTGATGTTGCATACGAACGTTAAGGATTCGTAGAGATTCCGTAGCGGCAAGACGCCGTTTTTGAAGTGGTGATGTTTTCCCCTTTTTCTCGAGTGAGTACGTGTAGTCGGAACCGGACAAGGTTAGATCCTCGTGGCGGTAGATGTTTTCCTTGGTGGACAAGGTTAGCTCCGCATGAGTTGGAGATGGTTTCCTTGGTGCGCGAGAACGCTGCAGTACAAATGAGGGACTAGGGTGGAATTGTCTTGGTTTGTGATGTGTCAAGGCATGGCTATGTCTCCGTGGTCGGCTGGCTATCCCGTGACGTTCACGTCATGTGCGGAGAGTGTCCCGGCGAGAGTATTCCCCTTCTGTGAGACTGAAGAGAATGCCAAGCATGGGGGCAAGCCCGGGCAATGAGGCCATGAGCGGGTGGGGTCCGGCAAGGCTTCTTAGAATCGGTCAGTTTTGTGTTTGTTGGAATCCTGACATGAGACGTCAGAGCTTGTAGGCAAGCCCAGGTCTAAGACCTTGAGCGGGTGGGGCCTTGACAAGAGTTCCATGAGGCGGCCTGTGAGCCGTTGGGGGGAATGGTCTCACCCCTTTGTTTGCGGCTTTATGCCAATGGGGAATCGATGAGTACCCATATGCTGTGATGATGTGCTAGATTCATATGAGTTAGGGTTCCTTGGGTGAAACCCGGGTCATTGCATACATGATTGCATAAGTAGGCCCTTTTTATTATATTCTCAACCCGTAGAGAACATGTATGATGCGTGTGACATCCAAGCCTGTTTTAGTAGTTGCTTTTCTTGCTTATGATTATTGCATATGAAGTGCTAACTTGCAGGTTGGAGGGGTACCCCGGGGTCCGTTAGGGGCGGCCAGGAGGAGATGTGTTGTTACACAGTTTGAGGTCAGCCTTTGCTGACCCACGTTACTAATAAATTTTACAGGGCAAGGATTGCATGCAGGAGCTAGCTCGCCGGCCAGAAAGGCCTAAGCCTCATGAAGTGCTTTTCTTTTGTAGCTCTACTTATATGATGTTGTATGTTTGAGACTCATGTTGTCCGGCTTGCATGCCGAGGTAGACTAGGAGTGCTACACACATTCATGACTATTGTATTGTTTGATTATGGACACTTGTTATAAGGCCATAAGGCCATTTATTTTACTCTTCTTGTAGTGGATAACTTCTTGTCTTGCTGGTGTTTCCGCTGTGTTGTGCAAAGTGTTTTGAGTGTGGGTAGCTATATCAACTTTTAATACTAAAGCTGTGGCGTCCGTATGTTATGGGGCCCCGACCGGACCCATATTATACGGTCATTACAGGGGAGGTGTTACATGGTTGGTCTTGAACCAAGTCCACGTTTGGCTCAGTTCGGGGAGATCGCGCAGTGGAGTGCGGACTGCTTCTCAGTCCGCCAAGCTCGGCAGAAGTGCATGTGCCTTGGTTGCGAGTTTGGGGATAAGTGGACTAGAGATTGTGTCCTCAACTATGTGCGGACTGGAGCTGGAGTCCGCTGAGTCCGACAGCTAACTTGCTGGCGTGGCTGTGGACTTAGGATATGCAGACTGGTGCAGTCTGCGAGATATGCGGACTGGAGAAGTTTGCAAGGTATGCGGACTGGAGTTGGCTACAGGGATATGCAGACTAGTGCTGTTCGCAGTATGGGCGGACTGGAACAGTGTGTCTGCTGAATCCGGCAGGTGCCTTGGTGGTGAAGTCGTGGGCTCGGGATGTGCGGACTGAAGCCGGGTGTCTGCTGAGTCCGGCAGGTGCCTTGGTGGCGAAGCCGTGGGCTCGGGATAAGCGGGCTGGAGCTGTATCTGCGGATTGGCGGACAGTGTTGCTGCAGAGTCCGGTTGTGGTGGTCTTGGCCTGGCCTTCGATGACAAGGCAGACTGATGTTGTTGTCTAGCATTGGTGATATCTTGGCAGCTTGGCCTTTGGCGATAAGGCGGACTGTCGATTGTGTCCGACCTTGGAGGAGCTAGGCGGGCTGGCTATCTTGCACAGGTGCGGCGGACTGGTATGTCTCCGCGGAACTATGGAGAAGTCTTGGCTGCAGGATGTGGCGGTAATCCTATCGGCTAGGGCCGGTGACCACACTCATCATCGTGCCTATAAATAGGACCCATGTCACATCAGGAATAAGGAACCTGAGAAACCGAGTGAACAGTAAGTGAGCCCGCAACAGTTACTGCGGACTGGACTTTTGCGTCCACGCGGTTTGATTGAGTTGACCAAGATTGTGCTGTGCAGGTTGTGCGGATAGTGCTGGAAAGCCAGGACTTGGCTCTGATTATTGTTAGGGAAAGTGCGGACTCTACGGTTAAGCCACATGCGGTAAACAGCAGGTCGCGGACAGCGACCAGACGGTCTTCTCTTTGGCAACTTGGTTCGGGGTTCAATAAGTCGCCTGCTTCAGGCGGACTGTTCTATTCGGCATCGCAGCTTGTGCGGTCTGGTGGCTAGGCGACCTCAGCGGCTTACAGATCGGTGGCTAGAGCTAACATTGGAATAAGGGGTAGTCCGTGCGGCTTGGGTTGCGGTCTGGCGACCTGGCGGACTGAGCGGACTCCACAGCAGTAGACATGCGGCTTGGTGGTTGAGTCCGCACGACTTGTTTCTCTTGTCTTGTTTTTGTAGTTCTTTGCTTTCCCATGGGTGATTATTTGGTGAAGCATGTCTCGCCATGTATGTCTCACTGTGTAGAGAAGATTGCTGTGAATCAATAAAGACTCTTATGCTGCATGTGTTTGCTTGTTGACTGACTTTAGTTGAGATAACCCCTACTCACTCCAGGTTCCAGGGAAATTTTCCGCGTGATCACGTTGTGATCTTGATAGTCCTGAGAATATTAATTTGGCGTCAGGCTATCTCGTTGACCACCTGAAGAAAATTCAACGTGGTAGTAGTGCCAGGTTTTTGAATTTTAACAGCAACAATTTAGTGGGGATCTTGGTCTGAATCTTTAATGGATTGGGGATCAATTTGAGATATGAAGCATGCATGCATCAAGTCTTGGTTGAGTTGATGCCTGGTCTGCAAACCAATTGAAATGTCTCCAATCACTTGAGATACATGGTGATCTCTAAGTGTGACAAATTCAGTAGGTGGAGTTGGTTGTGCAACAGCTTGGGGAATAAATTCCTCTTGTGGAATTATAGTAGCTGTTGGAGGTTCTTTATTGGTTTCAGTGTCTTCATCTTCACTGTCTTTAACTTCATTGTCTTCAGCAATTTGTGTAGAAGGATGGCTAACAGCCTCATTAGTGAGGGTTAAATCATTCAGCTTCTCACACAAATATGGTTCCTGCAAAGAGTTACTGGTAGAAATTTCTTTCTCCTTGTAAAATATGTTAGTTTCATTAAATGAAATATGTACAAATTCTTCAATTTTCAAGGTAGATTTATGAAAGATCCTATAAACCTTGCTTACTTTGGAATATCTAAGAAAACATTCGCATTTCAGCCTTGGCTTCAAATTTTCTAATGTGTTTCTTATTATTAATGTGAATGTAGCATAAGCAACCAAATATTTTAAAATAGTCTACTTTATGTTTCTTCCCTTTAAGTAGCTCATAAGGAGTCTTATTCTTAAGCTTGTGTATAAGACTTCTATTCAGTACATAATTTGCTGTGCTCACAGCCTCTGCCCAAAAGGATAAGGGAAAATGAGCATCTGCAAGTAATGTGCCTTCAGATTCAATTAAGGTTCTATTCTTCCTTTCAGCAACCCCATTTTGTTCAGGTGTTCTAGGAGCTGAGAAGCAGTGCCTTATACCTTCCTTCTCACAGAACTCTTGCAGAAGAAGAGACTCAAACTCAGTACCATGATCACTTCTGATCAATGCAACTGGAGTAGAGTACTCAATTTGTATGTTCTTGAGAAAATCTGTAAGAACCTTGAAGTTATTAGACTTAGATCTCAGAAAGAATACCCAAGTGAATCTAGAGAAGTCATCTACAATCACTAAAGTATAAAATTTCCTTCCTAGACTTTGTACTGCAATAGGGCCAAAAAGGTCCATATGTAGTAAGTACAGTATTCTAGGTGAGTCACTTTTATTTATAGATTTAAAACTAATTTTAGTTTGCTTTCCTCATTGACAAGCCTTGCAAAGGCTTTCCTTCTTGTAGGGGCAAGAATGCAATCCTCTAACAAGGTTGTCCCTAGATAGTTTGGCAATATTTTTCAAGTTAACATGACAATCTCCTATGCCAAAGGTCATTATTGTTGCTAGTTGAATTAAACAGGCAGATTTCTGTTTTGGCAGATTCAAAATTAACTACATAGATATTTCCTATTCTAGTGAGAGTCAAAACTACATGTTTATATAAAGAGGTAACAATGCATGAAGTTTTAGTAAATAATACCTGAAATCTTTCATCGCATAACTGACTTATGGAGATAAGGTTATGCTTCAGTCCACTTATATATGCAACATTCCTAAAGGTGATAACTCCAATCTTGACTTGTCCATAGCCTTTAGTCTGGCCACAATTGGTGTCACCAAATATATTACCTTGGGTCCTAGCTTTGACTTGTAATGAGTTAGGTTGGCCTTGTTTCCATTCATATGTTTAGAACAGCCACTATCCAGATACCACTGTTGCTCTGTGGTAGTATAGTCTTTCACCTGCAATAAAATAGATTAGCTATTTTTGACCCAGGTTACCTTGGGTCCTTCTTTCTTCACATAACTAAAACTAGAGATATAAGAATATTCAGCTGACATTTATAACCTAAAGGGTGATATCTTCTAGGTGGTATAATCCATTGGTTAAATTGATTAAAAAAAGATCTTGGTTGATTATAAGTTTTAGAAGAATTAAAGTTTCTGTTATACTGAACTGCGTTCGACAAATTAAAGTGAGTTAGTCGACCTGAGTTCGACGAATGGGGGTGAGTTCATCGAACTCCACTCAGAGAATGAAAGTAGTCATTTTCTGGGCCCCAAAATCGTCGATCTCCGGTCGACGAACCATACTAGTTTCGTTCATCGTAGTTCAATGAATAATTATAATAGAAATCTGCGTTCGGAGTTCGTCTACTTGAGTTCGACGAGCTGTACACATTTCATCGATTGGAGTTCGATGAAATCTGTTGAACATGGTTATAATTTGGATTTTTCTTATTCTATTTCCTTTTCTTATTCTTTTGTTTTAATTCAGTTGGTTTAACATTATTATTATTATTATCTATTTTCTCTTTTCCTTTTTTAGAAACAAACTTAATTGGTGTTGTCAAAATATTTTTCTGAATTGGTGGGGGTTGGCTTGATGAAGCACCTAAGCCCAGCTTGCCATTTAGCCTGACATTAACTGTGCTAGTGATGTCCATCAACTTGATGCTTCTCCCATTTAGGGATTATTCAAGTTGTCTGTCATCAGCTAACTCCGATTTTAATGATATTATTTGCTCTTGTGATAAAGTTAATTCATCTTTTAACTTAATGTTTTCAGAGACAAGGTTTTCATGATCAGTTAATTTTTCCCTAAGTGTTTTAATCTCTTTTTCAGAATTTATTAAATCTATACACATGGATTTAAATTCAGTTTTAAAACTATCAGAATTGTAATCAAAGGATGATAATACCTGATCAGCTTTTGATTTAGATTCTTCATTGTCTGATTCTTCTGATTATTCCTCAGCATCAGATGGACTATAAGAGGCATTGATAGACATGAGGCAAACTTCCCTTGCCTTTGCTTCTTCTTCATCATCACTGGAACTAGAAGATGAAGATTCCTCTTCAGTATCACTACAGGTCTCAGCCACAAAGCCCTTTTATTTTCTTCTGTGCTTGCTGGATGAAGGTTTGCTGTAGTGATGCTTCCTGGAGTCCTTTTCTTTTCTCCTTCTTTTGATTTTCAGGACATTCTGAAATGAAGTGTCCTGGTTTCCTGCACCCAAAATAAACAATTTCCTTAGTGGGTGTCTTGTCATACCTGGGTTTGTCATCATGCCTGGATGACTTTCTCCTAAAGTCCTTCCGTGCCATTTTGTAGAATCTCTTGGCTAAGAGACTCGGGAGTTCTTCATTTGATGTTGGAGCATCAGTTTCTTCTGCAACTTTAAAATCTATGTTCTGCTCCTTCCTTGATGATGTAGGAGTCTTCTGTTCAGCAGCTTCTCTGGACTTGATCAACTGCTAATAAGATTTGAGCTTTTCTAGGAAAGATTATGTAGAGATCTCATTCAAACTTCTCGGCCTCCTTAATTGGCCAAATCCTGGAATCCCAAGTGCTGGTGAAGCACATTAGGATTTTGTCATTCACCTCAGTGAGAGAGATGTCTTTGTCCAAGGTTTTCAGCTCACTGATAATTGAACTTAATCTGTTGTACATGTCACTATCAGATTCAGTCTCTTCCTTCTTAAAGTTCTCATACTGGGAGATGAGAGTTGATCTTCTGTCTTTCCTCTCATCAGCTGAACCAACAACCATCTGGTTTAAAGAGTCCCAGATTGCTTTTGCAGAAGTGCATTCAGCCACTTTCTGAAATATATCATCTGACATAGTCTGAGCCAATATATTCATGGCCTTTGCATCTGCAGTCTTTGCCTTTTTTGGAGCATCTGTCCACTCAGGTGGTGGAATTGAATGTGTATTTGAGGTTGAAGTGGATGTAGCAGCTGTTGGTTGAGGAAGACCTGTCAAAATAGAATTATATATGTCCTCATCAATAGAATTCATATACAACCTAATTCTTGCCTTCCAGATTGTAAATTTATTCAAGTTGCAGACTAGAGTCCTGGTGCTTGCATAGTCTTTGTTCTATGTCATGCTGTGTACTGAACAAACTAAGATCAGATCTAATAGAGGATAGTTTGGTTCAAGTGTTAGCTTGTACAACCAAAAGAACCTGCTCTGATACTAATTGAAAGATAAGGGTTAGATCTGATTTACTCTAGAGGGGGGAGGGGTGAATAGAGTATTTAAACTTTTTGGCTGTTTAAGATTTTTATATCAGAGTAATGAATAATTAATACTAATATTAACAGAAAGGTAAAACTGTCTAAGATGACCTAATCTAACACATCATAGAAATATATCACAGCATAACTAGCCTATCACAGCCAGAGCAAGGACAATAAGAAAAAGGGCAACCAGACAACACAAGAAATTTTATAATGGTGGTTCCCCAACCCGGGTACATCCACTCTTCTACCACCCTGGTAGGAATCCACTAGCAGTTTTTGATCAGGTGACTGCCACTTTGAGCTTTTGATCAGGTGCCCAAAAACCAAAATAAACTTTTGAAGGGAGTTAATAAACCCTTTATAAAGGAGGGGAGGGAGATATTGATGGTGTCTTCTCTTTCTCAAACAACTGAGAAGACAAGTGGATTGCTGTTGTCAAGGCTTCACCAGAAATCACTTGAAGTCTTGCTCAGGGTGTAGGTCTTCAGCCTTGCTTAGGGTGTAGGTCTTCAGCCTTGACTTGAAAAGATCTAGGAACTTCTTACTGATTCAAAGATTGTTGTTCTTAAAGCTCCTGGAGTAGAAGTTGAAGAAGACTCTTGATTTTTTTGTATGTTCTTCTTCTTCTTTTTCAGAAAGATCAAGGTGAAAACAAAGTATTTTCTGCACTAACAAAGTCTGAGACTGTTTCTGTATTTTTCTGTCTCTTCTCTATACTGTGTTCTCTTGTTTATTCTTACTTATTGCTGTCGACTGAAAAGAGAAAAAATCTCTTTTATATTCTTTGGTTGAATTCTCCTTTGAATTTTGAATTGTCTGCATTGATTGCTGACTGCCTGGAGAATGAAAATCGGCTGGAGAATATTTGCTTTAATGAATTTCCCCAACTATCCCAATTAATTAAGCAAGTAATTATCCTGATGAAGACCATAATCAATGCTGCCAGTAACGGCCATATTCAGAGAATATAAGCATTAATTACTTCAGGAAATCATTGCTAAATAATATGGAACTACAACAGAAATCGTCGACCATAGAACAGATTTCGTCGACCTGAGATCCAAGGTCATCGAGCTGAGAAATCCTGTTTGTCGACCGGGAAAACTTGTTCGTCAACCTGAGATCCATGTTCGTTGACCTGAGCACAGCAGACTGAATTCTGTGAATAGCTTGCCAATTCTGCGCTCCAAGTTTGTTGAGCTGATAATCTATCTTCGTCGAGCTGAGTTCAGAGAAAAATATTCTGGAATGAATGTGTTGAAGTTGAAATTCAGACTTCATCGACCTGAGCTCGAATATCATCGAGCTCAACTCAGAGAATTAACTCTGAGTTCGTCGATCAATGATCGACGATCGTTGAGATGAGTTCGACGAACATCGAACTTATATACTGAACTTGATTTCTCTAACTCTTAAGTCAATCTGAGGTCTTCTGCTGGCTGGTCCATGTAGGGTTAAACCTAATGACTTAGCCTAAACTCTAAGACTCAAAACACATGACCCTGGCTATACATTGTGGGTCAGACATCCTAGTTAAGTGAACCTAGCCCAAATCCAACTAGGGATCCAACACTGCCCTACTCGCCCGATGCCCGCCGAGCTTCCTGGGGCTAGTGCGAGCCGGACTGCTCCACTTACCCGCTTCTCGCCGAGCCCCATGGGCGAGTGCGAGCCGACCTACTCCACTCGCCCCTCAAACCATTCACTCCACCTGGATGAGCCAGACACCCGATCCTGACTGATCTGGTTCATGTCGCCCACTACGTGCCGGATATGCGGTTGTACACAATCTCTGATCTTTGCGAGGTTGATCCAAGCTCGAAAAGAATCATCCAACCCCATAATATGTGGCAAGTACGATGGGGACCAGAGAATCTTTTGGTGGGCTCCACCTGTTGGGTTTTTGGGGATGGCACAACACTTGTGCACGCAGTGGAAATAAGATAAGAAAAACCCAAACAAGTTCGGATCTGGCAATATTCATGAATCAAGAAGTAAAGCATGTTGTAATAAAATTACTTTTGAGTGATTGAGTCTTGAACTCAACCTAGATGCTCCAGAAGAATCGGGCCGGCCACTCAGCGGCTAGAATCTTGAGCGCAGAAAGTACATCCGCGCGTCTATAGGAAATCCACACCATTGGGAGAACCCGTAGCAACTTGTCGCATAAGTTCAAGGTTGGGAAATGACACTCAGCATCTCCATAGACTGATAGATCTGTAGAAGGAGAGGCGGCGACGACACATGCAGGGATCGGGATCGGGACGACGAAGGTGAACAACTTCTGTCGGGCTTTTAGGGTTATCAGTCTTTCGCACAATGATGGCTCGTGTGCTTAGACAAACATAATAATCGCATAATTGGTCAAACCCTAAAACTTCCTATTTATACCCAAAGGGAATAAACAAAGCAGCCCGTCGCTAATCATAGACCCAAGACTTTGACAAAATAGATCTTCAGCCAGACAACAGTTTGTCTTGACGAATCATCGAATATCTACAAGATATACGACAAATCGTCGAGTATCAATTTATACTCGTTGAATCGTTGATTATCTTATAGCACATACAACAAAATCAACACCAAACTCTGACCAAATCAACACTTGAATCGACAGAGGCGTTGAATGGACTAAACGCCGTCAACGTCTTCTATGACATGGAGTTGAGTGAACTCAACACACTCAATGCCAAAGGCCAGATGCGGCGTTCGCCGAATCTGCGCCAAAGGCCAGATTCGACGAAGGGAGTTCGACGAATTTATGTCAAGGCCAGATTCGTCGAACAACATTCGATGACTGAGCCATGGTGTTTAGTAATCACAACGCACTCAATGCTTTTTCATTAGAAATATTCAGTCTCTTTTTCATTAAAAATACCCAGGTTGGTTCCCCAACTTGGGTACATCCACTCTTCTACCACCCTAGTAGGAATCCACTAACAGGTTTTGATCAGGTGACTGCCACCAATGAGTTTTTGATCAGGTGCTCAAAAACCAACCCAAGTCTTTTGATCAGGTGACTTGCAACTAAGGAATAACTTTTGAAGGGAGTTAAAGAACCCTTTGTACAGTGAGGGGGTGAGAGAGTTATGGTGTCTTCTCTTTCTCAAATACAATTGAGAAGACTAGTGGATCTTTGATGTTATCAAATCTCCCCCTGAGTTATTGAGTTGTTCAGGAAGATTGGAGCTTTACTTCAGGGTGAGTAGGTCTTCTATCTTTAGCCTTGACAAGAAGAGATCCAGGAACTTCTTGACTGATGAAGATTTGTTGTCCTTGAAGAATCCTGGAGTTAAGAATGAAGAAGACTCTTGATTTGCGATGAATGTTCTTCTTCCTCTTCTTCAGCAATATCAAGGCGAAGATCAGATTATTTTTATGCACAGAGAAGAGTTTGAATGTTGTTGCCGCGTATCTTCTCTGTGTTCCTTGTACTCTTTTTCTGGTCAGTACTGTATTGTCGCATTTCTCTGTATTTGTTCCTCTGTGGAGAGGGGAGGGAAGAGAATCACTTTTTTTTCTTCTTAATGGAATTTCATCTTTCAATTTTTGAATTCCTTCCTGCATTGATTGCTGTCGGCCTGGAGAATGTAATACGGCTGGAGAGAATATCTGCATTAATTGATTTCCCCAACTGTCCTATTGAAAAATGACAAGTAATAATCTTGATGAATGCCATAATCAATGTTGCTTATAATGGTAATATTCATAGAATATTAAGCATTGATTATTCATGAATTACTGCAATAGAATGAGGATAAAGGAAGGAAGAATCCAAGTCTAGATCTGCACAGAATTCGTCGAGCAAAGAACATATTTCATTGACCTGGGTCCAGAGTTCGTCGAGCTGAGAAATCATGTTTGTCGACCAGATAATTGTTGTTCATCGACCTGAGATCCAAGATCGTCGACCTGAGAACTGCTAACTGCTATCTGATATAACTTCCCAATTCTGTGCTCCAAGATCGTTGAGCTGATAACATAGATTCATCGACTGGAGTTCAGAGAAATGCTTCTGGACTTAGAATATTGACGTAGATCATCCAGAAATCGTCGACCTGAGAACCAAGTTCGTCGAGCTCAACTCAGAGAATTATCTCTGAGTTCGTCGAGCTGAGCGTGACTTTCGTCGAGCTGAGTTCGATGAACGTCGAGCTCACTTTCCTGAATCTTAGAAATTTCTCTAAGTCTGTAGTCTTCTGCAGTCTGTTGTTGGCTGGTCCAAGCAATGTTGAATCTAAGGACATGGCCTAAACTCTAAGACACAGACATGACCCTAGCTATACATGTTGGGTCAATAATCCTAATTTAGTGAACCTAGCCCAAATCTAACTAGGGATCCAACAATCTCCCCCTATTTGCATCAGGTCACTAATTACAGGCACAATATTTACAAAGCAAGAGAAAGATATATCTGGCAGAAAACTTTAAAATATGCAGTAGATATATATATAAAATGAGCTTTGTATCGTGAAATAAATAAGTAGTTTTAAGACATACAGAAAGACTAAGCAGTTTAAAATTCATTTCTTCTGCTTTGGTTCCTTTTGCTTATCCTCTTTAGCTCTATCACTAGGCTGAGTGAATTTAATTTACCTATTTGGATTGGTTGTTTGAGTATTTGTCATGGTCATATCAGCAGCTCCAATAATGTTTAGGGAAGTAGCCCTTGACACCACAGCTTCTGAATGTAATTTCATGTAATCATCTACATTAAAGAATTAATTAGCTTTTGCAAACCTGTTTAGTTCCCACTTCCTGTATTTGGACATTGTTGAGTATTGAGAGGGATCCTTTCCTTTAGCTTTGGCTTTGTTGATCATAGATAGGCCAACAAATTCTTGGAACCTAGCCATCCTTACAGTAGTAGCTGTTTCTGGGTCCTCAAATGGAACAGGAGGAGATGCAGGTCTTTTTGGACTTTCCGTTTTCTGAGATTCTGGTGCTTGCTGAAGATGTTGCTATTGTTGTTGATATTGGTAATGTTGGTGCTGCTTGCCTGAGGAGTAGTACATGTACTGGCTGCTTCCAGAAGAAGAAGATCTACCATGCTATCTCTGATAGGTTTGATATTGGGTAGTCCTCTGAGATGAAGAGCCCGAAGCACCAGCAGCAGGTGGAGGAGGAGGAGGAGGGTCTTTCCTGTATCTCTGTGGAGGATGAAAATACTTCCTTCTTTTCTTCCTATCTTTCTGCTGATTCTTGGACAACCACATCCAAGTTGGCATGCCCTTGTATGGAGTGATATTCTGAAGAATGTAATAAGGAGTATCATGTGTTGGGTTTGGTTTTGGAGTAGGAATTGGAGGGGATTTCCTTTTCTTAGTGTAACATCCCATTTCCAACTAGACCCCTAAGAATGGTTTTGGCCATGACTAGGTCATGACAAAACCCTAGGAAGCCAGAAATGGGCCAAGAAATAGAAGGTCAAGATGAGGATCACCATGGTCTGCCTATGGCACAACCACATCACCCAACATAGGGTTTGACCTTAGGGCTTCACCATGACTCCATGACCCCACCACAACATCACTAACCCATTAGAGGGTCCACTAGAGCCTTAAGGGTCCATTGGAGTCAACCACAGGTTGCCAATTTGATCTAGGACCACTTTAGGCCTAAATTGGGCAATGTGCCCTAACTAAGGGTAGGAGCCCTAGTAAAGCCCAAATAACCCTACCATGGACTTCATAGACCTAAAGTGGGGTCAATGGGTCTCTAAGGACCCAAGAAGGGCAGTCCAAGAGGTTAAGTTGACCAAAGTCAACTTTAACCCTAAATGGGTCAACCTAACCTACATTAGGTCAAACTGACATACACAAGGGCCAATTGAAGTTACCTTAGCCAAGTGGACCCACACATACTCTCATAACCCTAGTGAGAGGCCAATGGGTCACCAAGGACCCATTGGGACCAATCAAAAAAGCTAATTTGACCAAAGTCAACTCTAGCCCTAAAATTGTCAAGTGCCCTACCTAAGGGTCAAGTGACCTCCAAGGGGCCAAGACAACCCTACCTAGGCCTTAGGGGAGTCCAATGGGTCACCAAGGACCCATTAGGGGCAAGCTCAAAGACCAAATTGACCAAGTTCAACCCTAGCCTAAGTTTGGGTCAAGCTAGCCCAAATGGGCTAACTCAAGCTCATGCCCAATTCTCTTGGGCTAACCTTGCTTGGATTGGTGAAATAAACATGTGGGCTGCCTTAGGGTTAGGTAGGAGTCAAAAATTCAGATTGGTGAATGGGAGAGAGAAAGTGCTTCAAAGGGAAGAGAGAGAAAGAGAAGAGAAAAAAATGGAGGAAGACTTGGGCTCATCCTTCCCCTTCCCCAACCTTCCCCAACCTCCCATTCAATTCCCTAAGACCAGAGGAGTGCAACCAGCTACCCATTGACTGGTTTGAGCCACGTTTTTCCCCCTACCTACCATGGCCGCTAAGCTTGACCAAGAGCCAATAATGGCAAATGCATTTCCAGCCACCTAACACCCCTTCTCTTCATTTTAAAAGTTTCACTGGACTCCAAGGAATCAATCCCACCCCTTACCCGAAGAAGCCAGAGCTGTTCACTGTGTTGTTGCAGAAATCCGACCACCACCACCACCAAAAATGGCGTCCCGGCGATCGGCAAGGATTCAAGCCACCAAAAAGGTCCTCCTCTACTCCTCTCTTCGTGGGCTAGATCTTTAGATATTTTAGGAGAGAAATCGGGCTCAATTGAGCCCGATTGGGAGAGAGAAAATTCAGAATTTCCATGGTTTTTCAACCTTTTGGGTTCGCCGGAAACCACCACTCCGGTGGCCGTGCCGCCGCCCGGCGATAGCCCCCACCTCAACGAAGGTGGTGGCGGTGGTGGCCGGCCAGGGAGGTGGTCGGGTGGCCGGGAAAATGGCTTGGAAGAAGCTCCAGGTCGGGCTGATCACAGCCCTTGGCTGGAGGAGGAAGATGACCAGAAATCGTCAGATTTGCTTTAAGATTCGTGCTCCATCATTTCTTTTATTTAGTTTTGATTTTTGAATTTTCTGTCCTGTTTTCTAGGCTGTATTGATCTAATTTTTAAAAATACTTACGGCCACCTGGTGGGAAAACGTTCAATATAGGAGTTGTAGCACTATGAGTCTACTTTAATTTAAAATTGATTTCAACGCATTTGGGTAAGTGGTTAGACCACAGCACCCAGTTTGGTGGGACCTATACCTAGGGCTAACCTGAGATTCAAATGGATGCCCACCCTTCATCCCTTGTCCAAATGAGTTGCAATTTTGGCAGGGAGTCACCCTAGACCATATCTAGGTGCTGCCCAAACATGGAAATTTTTGGGGACAATTTTGCTATAGTTTTGTAAATAATTTAATTTATCTATGGTAAATTAATTTAAGGGCCAAATGACTTCCAAACTCACCAAACTTTTGGTCAGTGGTGCTTGGGGTCATTATAGTGCTCTGGTTAAAATTTGATCACAATTGGATGTGTATTGGACTATAATCATGCAAATCCTAGCCTTGCCCTAAAAGGGTATTTTGGTCAAAAGTGCACTTTGGTATTTTGAGTGGCCAAATCACCTCAACAGAGGATGAAATTTATACCACTGACTTGGCATGGCATTTATCACCTCTACATGGAATTTGGGGTAGAGTGGAATTGATTTGCCCTAAGTTCCTAGGCCAAACCCTAAGGAAGGACCTTTGTGCCTTGTGAAGGGCATGAGTCCTAAACACCTTGGATGAACTTCAAATTTTGTATGCAGGGTTCTAGGGTATATAAAACCCTCTGGTAAAAACCTTAAAGAATTTTGAAAAGGGTAGGGCCTATAAAACCCTAACCCTAGCTTAGGTCATAAAAATTCTAGTACTAGTTTAGGTTAGCTAAACTCCTTGAAATATAATAAACTTTGGGTAGTGTGGGAGTAAGGATATAATGAGCCTCTAGTAATTTATTTGGGAATTTTTGATCAATATTTGTTGCACTTCATTTGTAACCAATAAGATTGCCCTAATTAATAATTTGACTATTTAGATCTCACTGCCAATTGAAACGTCATGAAAATTTGTCAGAGGTAGTAATAGAGAATAATGATCATATATGAATTTTAATAGAATTTTTGGATTCATAATTATGGTATCTCCTTCACAAGTGCATTATTTTGGTTACATGCTAAATAATTCCTACAGAGCTCAATACTTGTTTAACAATTATGAAATTTGGTACATAGTGTTATAGGTTCATCATTATCAAGTGGGAATTTATTTGGAATTTTGTGATGGATAATTAGAATACTTTGTTCATTAATCCTTAAACTTGGAATTTCATGAGAAAATCAAGTATAGCCTTATTATTAAATGATAAATTATGAAACTTGCTCTAGAGTATTTATATGCCATTATAACCATCCTTGAATTTTATCTGAATTTTTGGAGGTATTATTGCTGTAAAATATTTTAAAATGACTTATTATGAGATATATTTGAAATTACATCTAAGGGCCTAAACCTTGCTGAAAAATTTGAAGACTTAGGATTTAGAGTTGACTATTCATTTTGTAATTAACATAAATTTAGTGGATTATTATCTTGTCTGAAATTGATAGATCATGTTCAAACTTGGGCTTTTTGGATGCTAGAATAAATAAATAAATTATCATACAAATTAGGAAAATTATGAATTTCTGGATTTATGCTAAAAATATCATTATAGCCCTCTAATAATTATCATAGGGGTACTGGTTGATTATTTGATGTACCTCCCATTTTACGAGCCATATAGCTTAAGTGGTCTGCATATAGTAAAAACTGCAGAAATCATGTTGGAGTATAAATTGGATGCATGTCTTGGGATTAGTGGTAGGCTGGTTTGGATGGATAAAAATAAGTTCATTATTGGTAGTAGGAGGAGTAGAGGGATGGATTGGCTAGAGTTAGGCGGTGCCCGGGATCGACGAAAGATCGTCTTCCCCGAGGTGAGGTAGAGTCAAATCACCCTAGGATTAGCCTATTGTAACATGAGAAGGTAATGGGTAAGGGAATCAACCAATAATAATAATAAGCACCTTGCGAAAGGGAACGCTGGGCGTAATCCCAACATAGTTCCTAGTGCCCCTTGAGAGCCCTTCACAGGGAATACCGGGGGCAGTCCTGGGTTAACGTAAACTGTATTAACAAGATGAAAAGAGTAACTTAGTAATTATGGTTGCACATTTCACGAACACAGATAGCACTGGAAGATAGTTGGAAGCTTCGGCTTGGATGGTTAAGAGACGGACGTTTGGGTCCGGGGAGCTTCGGCTCGATTGTTTGAGACGGACATTTTGGTCCGGGGAGCTTCGGCTCGGTTTTTGGATACGTTAAATTTGCATGTGCATAAAAGGAAAGGAAATTTAAGGTGGTGGGTCTTCGGTATTGGAGGGTCGATGCACCGACGCCAATACGCTGACTCGGCAAGTGTGGTTAGCACTTCGCCAACAGAAGTCCGGTGCGCCAGCCGGCAAGAGTACGCAGGAGTCCGCTTCGTGCACCAAGCGTTGAGGCGTACGATAGGTCTGACCGGTAGTGCTTTACTGGTTTAGAGGTGGGCGAGGCCCAACCCACCGCTTCCGTCTGCCACTACGGAGGTATCCTGGGAGGTTATGGCTCCAGAAAGGGGGAACTAAAGGTCTGTGTGCACAGAGTCGTGTGTATGTGTTGCACTTGCCTGTTCCATCATACCCACTTGCATGTCATAGCATAATCGATTCATTTAACCCTGACACCTAAAGTATAAGTGGAATGGGACGCTTATACATTAGGACCTGCAAAACGACCCCTTAGTCTATAAGCTTGTGTGGGCAAGTTTATAAATTAAAGGTTAAATTATTTATATATATAATGCTGTTATTAACCGACACCCCAACGTATAAATTGGTATGGGACTTTTTATACGATGGGATCCCTGTAAAAGATCCCTTGCTTACACGCTCCGTATAAGTTAAGGTTATTTTTCATACTATGCTTTACTGCCTCATGTACTATAAAAATTGCTAGTATAGGTCCACTGCCATCTGATTCTTGTTTACTCTCCACCTTCAAGTCCTCCCCTTTCTTCCTCTCCGCTCGGTGCCTAGGGGCCATGGGGGAAGGGGCGGAGGATGATAGGACTTAGTCTTTTATACTAACGGTTTTCGAACCACATCATTTTAGGGACCGTGGAGCCCAGCATGGAGGAGTAGCCCAGAGGTCGGCACACTTGGAGATCGGGCAGTCTAGTTCCGGAGTTCAGACGGCAAGGACTGTGAGTCCTGATCGCTACTAGTAGTTATATTAGTTTGCTTCCGCGTTGAGAGATTTGTAGTGAGGACATGATGTACTGGGCATGAGCCCAAGATCTTATATTTCTGTGTATTTGTGGACACTCCCTTCGTGGAGATTATTTACATATATATGTGATTTCTGTGGACTTGCTTTAATTTTCTGCTACAGTTGCGATCGATTTGGCCGGCAGGATCGGCGTTTTGTAGTGATGACCTTCCTGGGTGCGAAGGTGTCACCGCAAAGCGACGGTTCTGGGCCTAAGACCCCGGTGTTTTAAAAAGAAAAAAAAGGGGGTCTTACACTTAGTGACTTTCTTTTTCTTAGTAGAGGGACTGTCATCTGAATCATCTTCCTCATCTTCATCATCAGAAGATCCTTGAGGAGTATCATATAATGCATTAATTTCTTTTAAGGTTTCTACAGATATCACAATTTTTCTGCCTGGGGAGAAGCTGGAGGAAGACCTGGAGCTGGAGAACTATATACATCAGTGCTTGCAGCAACTGATTTACTCTCTTCTTCAATATCTGCCATGATCAACTCATCTAAATCAGGCATGGGACTGTCATCCATAATATAAGTTGGAGGAGAAATGGCTTTAGGAGAGGCAATGTTCTTGGGAGTAGGAGGTTCTACAGCTGCAAGACTAGCCTTAAGTTTCCTGGCAACTGTTGGGCTGAGTGGTGCAGTGTAAGGCATAATGGCCAAAGAATGATGATGAGAATAGCTGGGTAGAATATTACTGTATACCACATTAAATAAATCCAATAAGGAAGTCAAATTAACGATAGGATTTAGAATATAATCCCTAATAGTTTCTATCTTAGCCAAAACAGGCTCATCCATATTTGAGTCTATTAAATCTATTATTTCAGAAGGATCTGCTACATCTTCTGAAGAGTCAGTCATAAAAGAATCAAATTCTGCTGCTGCTGCTGCTGCTACTGCTTTTGCTGCTTCTGCTGCTGCTGCTTCTGAAGAGTCAGTCATAAAAGAATCAAATTCCGCTACTGCTTTCACTGTAACTTCTTCATCATGAAGCATCTCCACCTGACTGGCTGCAGAGGGTCCTGGAGCTAGTCCCCCAGAAGAAGGGACAGGGGATAGAGTAGCAACTGTGGCAGAGAGAGTCTGGATGGAAGTAGTGAGAGGAGCTAGAGCATTTTTAAAAGGTTTTGAAGAGTGAGAGAGATGAATGCAAGCAAATCCTTAGCAATATCAGAAAAATTTAAACAGAGGGATTCTGGTGCAGTGGAGGAGTAGGGATTGTGATGACCAAAATTTGAACATACATGAAATACACTGGACATATCTGTGTGTGTGTAGTCAGGTGCAGAAGATGGAAGGTCAGTTTGGATTAGTAGAGGGAAGGGGATAGAGGGAGTAGTAGTTGTAGAAGGTGGAATTATTGTTGTGGGGATGGGTTCTTGATGTGGAGAGGATGGAGGAAGCACTAGATTGAATGTGTGGGAGGAGATAAAGTTGTCAGGATCTATGGTAGTTAAATGAGGTGGAAGAGGAGATTGATGTGGGGATGATTGTGGTGATTGGGAAGGAGAGTGTTGCATGGATTCCTGAATGGGGGAAGATGGGATTTCTGTGATATCTATTTGAGAAGAGGATATAGGCGGAGAATGTGCAGGAGATGGAACTGGAGTAGAGATGTAAAGTGGTTGTTGTTGTTGTGGTTGAGGAGAAGAAGGAATGTTGGAAGAGGAGGGAGCTTCTTCTGGGGGGTAGGGGAGCGGCCATGACTGCCCTTGTGCTTTTAGAAGGCCTGGAGGATGAAGAAACCTTGGTTGGCTTGGTGATCCTCCTTTCCCATCTGCCAAAGAGGGCAGAGGTGAGCCTCTTAGAGGCATTGATGAACACTATTGTTGACACCAAGTGTTCAGAAGCCTTTTCCTGTAGAACAATCCCCAGTACCCGCCCGAGACAAACTTATTTCTTGTTGTTTTTCCTCTTAATCAAATCAAACATTAATTATCCCCAGTTAATTCCTTTATTATCCACCAAAGCAGCCATCACCAAGAATTGTTGCCTGGTTATATAATCATGTGCTGTATGTTTTCCTAACAGCACTTTTCCGACCACATCAGCCAAGAGCTTGTATGCAGCCGACAAGTTCTTCTTGAGCAGCTTGTTAGGGTTATCTCCACAATGACCCATTTTATTCAACATATTATTATACACTTCAGTATCCTGTTCGATTTCTTCTTCGCCATTCAGTAGACCGAAAATATTGGTTAGTACATTTGGAGAAAGAGAGACTGAGTTACCTGAAATTGTGTATGTCATGGAATCTTCTATTGTTGTAGAGGTATAAACCCATTCTTTAATCTCAGTCATTGCAATCTTTATCCTGATTGTCATGAACTATTTCAGTTGTTGTTCTTCAAACAACTTCAAGATCTCCACGAAAATTGCATCAGAAAACTGAAATGAATCGAAATCTATGTTAAATCCCATGTCAAATTTCATTGTAGAGTAAGCAGTCACCGGAATCGCCATGGTGCACCTGCAAGAGAAAAATAGAGATCAAGTGCGATGGAACTGAAAACACGGGACGGAGGTTGAAGAAAACCTAGATATAAGGTTTTTAGAATATGAACCTCCAAGCTCCGTCCGACGAATAATAAAAAGATCTTCGATCTGAGGTCGACGAATTATTTTATTATAAAATGAGTTCGTCGATCTCAGTTTGAAGAAGATGAATAAATCGCCGATCTCCGTTCGACGAAAAATTCACTAAAGCAGGGATCGTCGATCTCCGTTCGACGAAAATGGTTTCGCAAAAAAGTGATCGTCGAACTCCGTTCGACGAACTCTTCACGATGGGTTCACAGATCGTCGATCTCCGTTCGGTGAACTATCAACAAATCGTCGACCATAGATAGAAATTAAATTAAAGCTTCTCCATTTATCATTCCAAGCTGATTTATAAAGAACAAGTGATTTCTTTCATCTAGAGGTTTGGTGAAAATATCTGATCTTTGTAAATCAGTGTAGATATAGACAAGTTTAATTTTATTTTTGTTTACACATTCTCTAATGAAATGATGTCTAATATCTATATGCTTAGTCCTACTGTGATGGACTAGATTCCGTGCTATGGATATAACACTTGTGTTATCACATAATAGTGTTGAATTATTTAAGTTGAACTCATAGTCCAGGAGTTGATTTTGAATCCACAGCATCTGGGAACAGCAACTGCCAACTGTAATATATTCTGCTTCAGCAGTTGATGTAGACACAGATGACTGTTTCTTAGAAAACCAGGACACTAATATCATACCAAGGAA
Source organism: Platanthera guangdongensis (assembly GCA_039583875.1). Taxonomy (NCBI): domain Eukaryota; kingdom Viridiplantae; phylum Streptophyta; class Magnoliopsida; order Asparagales; family Orchidaceae; genus Platanthera; species Platanthera guangdongensis. The sequence goes on from CM077163.1 coordinate 52,186,231, forward strand.
CTGGCATATCCCTGAGGTACTTTTTCTGTCTACCCTGCATCCAGCAAAGTCAGCATCTGAGTATCCAGTTAACTCAAATTCTGACTCAGTAGGATACCAGAGTCCTAGACTAGGACAGCTCTTTATATATCTCAAAATTATTTTTAGGAAAACTAGGTGAGATTCTTTGGGGTTCACTTGGAACCTAGCATAAAGACATATAACAAACATTATGGTAGATCTGCTTACTGTAAGGTATAGTAGAGACCCAACAATACCCCTATATAATTTCTGATCAACAGGTTTCCCATGTTCATCAGAGTCTATTACAATATTAGTGGCTATGAGTGTTATCTTTGCTGAGGCATCAGCCATCCCAAACTTCTTAATGAGATCTTTAGCATACTTAGCCTGGGATATAAAGATGCCATCAGGTAGTTGCTTCACTTGGAGACCAGGAAAGTAGGAGAGCTCACCCATGCTACTCATTTTAAACTTTGAATGCATGAGGTTAGCAAACCTCTTGTATAGTTTTGAATCTGTAGACCCAAATATAATATCATCTACATAAATTTGTACTAACAATATTTTATCCTTATGGTGCCTAGTGAATAATGTTCTATCTACAATGCCTCTAGTAAATTTATGCTTTATCAAGAAGCTTGCTAAGGTCTCATACCAAGCTCTTGGAGCTTGCTTTAAACCATAAAGAGCTTTATGCAATCTAAAGACATATGAAGGATAAGTTGGAGAGATAAAACCTGGAGGTTGTTCAACATAAACCTTTTCTTTAAGTACTTCATTGAGAAAGGCACTCTTGACATCCATCTGATAGACTTTAAACTTCTTCTATGCATCATAAGCAAGGAAGATCCTGATAGCTTCTAACCTTGCAACTGGTGCAAAAGTTTGGTCATAGTCTATTCCTCCTTCTTTTCTATAACCTTGAGCAACAAGCCTAGCCTTGTTTCTCACAATTACACCTTGGGAATCTAGCTTGTTACTATATACCCATTTAGTTCCAATGACTGGGTAGTCTTTGGGTCTTGGAACTAAATCCCAAACTCTGCATCTCTCAAATTGGTTGAGTTCCTCTTGCATTACAATGATCCAGTTGGGATCTTGCTAAGCATCATTTATGGATTGAGGTTCAACTTGAGAGAGGAAACATGTATACATCACATCTTAGTTAAGTTGATGCCTTGTCTGTACACCTGCTAACATGTGTCCAATCACTTAAGATCTAGGGTGATCCCTTAGTGTGATAAAGTCAGTGGGTGGAGTTGGTTCAGCAACACCATTTGGAATTAATTCCTCTTGTGGAATAATGTCTGCTGTTGGAGTAGGTTCAGCCACTTACAAAAAATTCATCTTCACTATCTTCATCAGCTTGTGGAGGAGAATAAGATATGACCTTTTGAGTAAGGTTTAATTCTTCCAATTTCTCACACAACTGAAGTACCTGCAAAGTGTTATTGGTAGAAATTTCTTTCTCCTTATAAGACATGTTAGCCTCATCAAAAGTTACATGAATTGATTCCTCAATTTTTAAGGAAGATTTATTAAATACCCTATAAGCTTTGCTTACTTGGGAATAACCTAGAAAAATTCCCTCTTCAGCCTTAGCTTCAAACTTTCTAATATATTTCTTGTTATTATTATGAACATAACATATGCAATCAAATACTTTAAAATAGGTGATTGTAGGTTTCTTTCCTTTAAGCAATTCATAGGGAGTCTTATTCTTAAGTTTATGTATTAAACTCTTGTTCAGTACATAGTTTACTGCGCTTACAACCTCTGCCCAAAAGGATAGGGGCATGTAAGCATCTGCAAGTAATGTGCCTGCATACTTCAATTAAGGTTCTATTCTTTCTTTCAGCTACCCCATTTTGTTGAGGAGTTCTAGGAGCTGAGAAACAATGTCTGATACCTTCCTTCTCATAGAACTCATGCATAAGAAGAGACTCAAACTCAGTACCATGATCACTTCTGATCAATGCACCTGGAGTAGAGTACTTAATCTGTATGGTCCTGAGAAAATCTGTAAGAACCTTGAATGTATCTGACTTTGATCTCAGAAAGAACACTCAAGTGAATCTTGAGAAGTCATCTACAACAACTAGACTATAAGATTTCCCTCCTAGGCTTTGTACAACAATAGGTCCAAAAAGGTCCATATGTAGCAAGTACAAGATCCTAGGTGAATCACTCTTATTAAATGATTTAAAACTACATTTAGTTTGCTTACCTAGTTGACAAGCCCTGCAGAGGCCTTCCTTATTGTGGGGAACAGAAGGCAATCCTCTCACAAGGTTGTCTTTAGATAGCATAACAATGTTTTCATATTAACATGTCCTAGTCTTTTGTGTCATAGATCATTTGGATTGCAATTCATGTTAAGTAAATAGATATCTGAAGTTGCAGAATGAAAATCAACTACATATATATATGACCTTGTCTATTTTCAATTAAAATAGTTTGGTTTTCTTTCTTAGAAATAATATAATAACTTGAATTAAAATATACCTGATAACCTTCATCATATAGTTGACTTATGTAGATTGTTGAAACCGAAAAATGGTCTCCTATGGAGTTCACACTTGGGGAAGGGGTGGTCTCGCACATACTTCACTCCTGCTAGCAAAACAACAAAGAAAACAAGGAAAAACCGATCCAAGGGCTCGGCGGGGAGGACCCACCACACACCCGGAAGATCTGAGAGCGATTCCCCTCCTTAGCCAGAGGCCGAGCTAAGGTACCCTCAGAAAGCACTTGAAAACTGGAGCAGGAGAGCACAAGAAGCATGCCTTCTGAGGTACCCCTTGGGTCCTATTTATAGTTTTCAGGATATGAACTGCCAATAACCAAATGAAATGACCTGAAATTTCCAGAAAACCCTCAGTTGGTTCTGCCAACAGCCAAACTCCGCTGTTTTGAAGGGTTATAGGCAGACCAGCGGGGGCAAAACAGTAAAAAGTACCTCATACATCCAGGTGAGCTGGGGAGCTTGATCACCTCGGCAGGTCCTGCTCGCCTGCTGTTGCCGAGCTCCACTGCGAGGGCGCGAACTGGGATGGTGAGCCCGCCCATTCATTGGTCGCCATCAATTAACCCGAGCTTTTGACGATTTTCGGACTAGCTCGGCGGATGCCGAGCTCGGGTTCGACGAATGCTGATCTCTGGTCGACGAATGACAAGCTTGCGTTCGACGACTGCCGATCTTCGGTCAACGATTGCTGATCTTTGGTCGACGAATACTGAGCTCGGGCTCGGCTTCTTTACTGCCGAGCTCGCCCACTATCTTCAGCCCGATCTGTCTAGTTCCTGGCAACCTTGCTCGCCGGACACGAGGTTGTACATAATCCCCGCTCTTTTTGAGCTTGGCAAAGCTCGGAAAGAAACATCCAACCCCAAGTGTGCGGCGAGCGCGAGGTGGCGAGTTGGAGGGAATCTTTGGGTGAGGTCCACCCACGGCTATATATATGCACCTGCTCACCTGCCTGAATATTGCTATTCCCTTTGCTCTAACCCTGCCAAGATGCCGCTCCCCGAGGAGATTCAAGAGCATCTAGACCGAGCTCACCAGGCTTCTGCAGCTCGCGTAGCCGCCCCGACGGCGGTCCCTGCCGCTGTGCCGCAGGGTGGCTCTGCCGAACCCAGCTCCAAGAAGATGAAACCATTCCCTCAGGCGGCCGAGCCCATCTACAACGACCTGAGGTCCACCTTGGAGCGTGAGACTGTCTCCTCCACTCTGTCTGCCTCTGAAAGAGGGAGGAACGCCGTCGAGGTCTGCGACGGCCCTGACAGCCGCCCTGGTGGTGTAAAAGACACCACGCCGCGAGACACCACCCCGCGAGCCAAGACCACTCTCGAGGAATCATGGTTTATGACCCAGGATAATCGCCACCGGGAGCCGTCGCCTCCCTTTGGGACCTTGGGGTTGAGCTCGCAGAGGGCGAGCTCGCCGGTGCGCGCCCCCTCTCCTCGAGAAACTACTGTGGCCGCGGGGCCGGGTCTGGGGACCATCCCCACCGTGGGATTCGAGCTCCTCTCAGCAGGGACTCACGGCCCAGGTCGCGGGAAGGACCTGAGGTTCCTCCCTCGCCGTATTTCCTTCGAGTTGCCGAGCTCGTCAGGTCAATTTTGCTTGGGTTCTTGCCCCATGAGCTTTTCTTGTATTCCTCTTCTTGCTGATATTTGTCTTCACAGCTCCACCCAGCCAATCCGCTGCCGAGGAGTCTTCACGGGCAGCCCACTACTCTCACCTCCCTTCCCCAAGCTCACTGGACTCTTACCTGGGCCCTGAAGTGGATCAAGGCGAGCTGACAAGGATGGAGGTCAAGCTTCTCAAGAAACTGGTGTGCGGGCTGCTCGAGGTGCAGGGGGTCAACAAGACACTACAACGCTATTACGCGCGTCTCGCCGATGAGGTGCGAAGCGGCCAGGATGGCGAGCTGATGTCCCCCTCCCAGCTTCTGGATGAGATAGATGATGGCCTCTCAGTGGCGCAGAGGAATTCGGGGAGGATCCACGAGCTGCTCCGCGCGTGGCAGTCTGGGGGGCAGGAGCCGCGAGGCTGGGGTATGTAAGATGGTGGCTCCTTCGACGAGATGACCGGTACTCGCATCCTGATGCTCCCCTGCTCGCACGCCCCGCTTTTTATTCCTGAACTTGGTCTATGTAATAAGTAGTTTTTTAGAATATTCTTGGACATGTGTTATTCAAATAATATACTGTGATGTTTGACTTAGCCATGATAGGGACACGCCGGAAGTCGGCGAGCTGGGGTGGCAAGTTGGGGTGGCGAGCTGGGGCGGCGAGCTGAGCCGATTGGACGGCCTGACCCCAGATTTGTTTCTATAAATAGCCCCCCTCACCAACCCCGTACTGTGCTTTTATTGCTTTCTTTCCCTCTCTTCCTGCGCTTTTCTCCTTTTCTGTTCGCGCTCTGCTTCTTCCTCTGCGAACATGGGCAAGGCCAACCTTTATGCCGATGGCCGCTCCAAGTGCGCGCAGCACTTCACCGACTATTGCTTCTTTGAGGGGCAAACCAGCGAGGAGGAGCTCGCGGAGTTTGTGGCGGAGCGTGTGCCGTCAGGGTTCGAGGCGCGCAGACCGAGGCGGGGGGAGGCCATCAACACTTTCTACGAGGACGAGCTCGCCTTCCCCATCTCGCATTTCGAGGTGGGGTTGCGCCTCCCCCTCTGGCCGGAGATCCGGCAAATCTTGAAGTACTATGGCACAGTACCTGCGTAGTTAAACTCAAACGCTGTCGCGATGATGGTGGCATTCGCGAGCTACCTCCGGTGGGAGAGGATTGAGTTCAACCTGACAGTGTTCAGGAAGCTCTTCTCCTATAAGGCGACGCCGGATGGGGTCGCCTACTTCGGCGGCTTGCTGATCAAGGTTCGCGAGATCGCGAACAAGCATCATACTTGGATGACCAAGATCGCCTTCATCAAGGCGATCTCGGCAACATCCCCTACTCTCCCCAGAAGAAGGGCGAGGAGGTCTACCGCCCCCCTGCTGTGTCCGGCAACGATGCCGAGCTCCACAAATACTTCCTCCACAAGGATTTCGAGGTCGCCTTCCTGCGAAGGGGCCTCGACGCGCTTCCCCCTGTTCTACCCGGCGAAGGTATTGTTCTCTCCTCATCTTGCCGAGCTCACCCGATTGTCGAGCTCACCATATTGCTGTGGGATTTCTTCTAACTTTTTCCAAGTATTTTCTTGCAGGGGAGCGGATAATTCCCGTGAACCCGCCATTTACGGACTTGGGGCTACACACGGACCCTCTTGCTCGCGAGAGGGAGGCGGCGGTGGCCTGCCGAGATGAGGAGGCCCTCTCTCAACCCTCTTCCAGCAATACGCGACCTGAGGATGCGGTGTCAAACCCGCCACACCGCCAGCGACTGCCAAAAAAGATGCGGAGAACCCTACTGTCTTCGCGGGGGAAACAACAACAACGACATCAATCCAGCCCCAAATATATTAGCTCGTATGTGACCCCTCCCGATGGGTCGCCGGAGAGCTCGCTAAAGGAGATCACCAACAAAAGCCGGAAGGGCGGCGAGGCTCCTTCTTCTGCGGCGGCGATCTCCCCACCCCCTTTGGTGAAGAGGGCGGCTCGCAAGCGCGGGGCGCCGAAACAACATCCCCTCTTTTACTTCAGGGGGCGGTGGAGGGACTCGGCAGGTGAGCCCATTGTGCAGTGGGATGAGCTGGCCCATCGGGTCTCCATCTCTACTCTGCATCCGTCCTGGCATGACCGCGAGCCTGCCACCGGACATGCTTACAATCTCGGCTTCAGCCTCTATGGCCGCGAGGATGCCGAGGCCTACAAGAACATGACCCTCCGGCAGCTCGGCCATGAGGGTCTGTAGGCCCACCTGCGGACCATGGAGCTCCACCACATGCTGACCCTCCGCAGCTTTGCCCTCATCAATCAACTCCTAAAAGCTGAGCAGGCCCGCGACGTCGCTAAGGACAAGGTTGCTGATTAGGCGAAGCAGCTCGGCATCACCGAGGACCTCCTCGCCCAGGCCTCCTGCGGACTGGTAAGTGTCAAGTTCTCCTCTGCTCTTTTACTTAGAAAATTTTGCGCTGCTGCTAACCGGGTTTTCTCTTTGCCAGGATGCCAAGGCTGCAGGGGAGCTTCGGGCTCGCAATGCCGAGCAGGGGAAGAGATTAGCCAGCTACGCGCCCGCCTTGCCAAGCTTGAGGGGGCGAACACGAAGCTAAAGGAGGAGAATCAGCACCTCAGCCGCGAGGTCCGCCGCCAGGCGAAGATCTTCTTCCCGGCCAGCGACTCCGATCCTTCCTTCCCCTACAAGAGGCCGCGGATCTTTGGGGAGGCCGATCTCGCCGAGAGGCTACGAATTAGCTCCATCCAGGCTGCCAAATGCACCCTCCAAATGATGAAGGGCACGGGGGTGCTGGTGCAGGGGTGCGAGGAGATCTCCGTCAGGGACCTGATGCCGAGCTTATTCCCGGCGACGCCCCCCCCCCCCCCCCCCAGCGAGAAGGAAGATAGCATGGACGCAATGTTCGGGAAGGGCTTCCCGGACCAGCCGGGTGAAGGGGAGGACCAGTCCGGCGGGGGGGGGGGGGAGGCCTGAATTTTTACATTCTTCTTTTTGGTTTACTCGCCGAGGCGAGCCCCTTTAAACGTCTTTTGTAAACACTTATTTAATGAAAGAAAGGTTTTTGATCATACCCGTGTCATTTCCTTCCTTTTTTGTTTTCTATTTACTGTGCTCTGTATATCTGCGAGTACTTCCCCAAGTGACCTTGCATAGATAGATACTGTGAGTAGGATAGTCATTAGTACGCACCTGCGAGAGGGTATGGTTTGAGCCCTTGACGAGCTTCAGATGATTCGGGAGCGGGCTGCTCTCTGCCTTTTTCACACCACCTCAGCTCGCCCGCGAGCCATCCAGGTTGAACTCATAAAATCTTCTAAGTAAAATAGATGGGGTGGAGTGCCCTGGCCTGGCTCGCCTTCCTTCAGCGAGGTCCTGAGACCTGGCTCGCTACCCCTTTGCCGATGCCGAGCTGGGTTTGGCGAGTCCAAAATCGCATGTGCAGAATCTCTCCCCCCTTATTCCTTGGCAATCGAAATTTCTTGGTCTTTACCTGGCGAGTTCAAGGCCGATACCATCGAGTGACTTCCAGCCCTGCCAGCTAGGTGAGAGCCTAACAACGGGATCTGCTTGAGGCCAAGGATGACACCGAGTGACTTCCAGCACTGCCAGCTAGATGAGAGCCTAACAGCGGGATCTGCTCGGGGTCCACTACTAACACCATTGAGTGACTCCCAGCACTGCCAGCTAGGTGAGAGCCTGATATCGGGATCTGCTTGAGGCCAAGGATGACACCGAGTGACCTCCAGCCCTGCCAGCAAGGTGAGAGCCTGGCAGCGGGATCTGCTCGGGGTCCACTACTAACACCATCGAGTGACTTCCAGCCCTGCCAGCTAGGTGAGAGCCTGACAGCGGGATCTGCTTGAGGCCAAGGATGACACTGAGTGACTTCTAGCCCTGCCAGCTAGGTGAGAGCCTGACAGTTGGATCTGCTCGGGGTCCACTACTAACACCATCGAGTGAATTCCAGCCCTGCCAGCTAGGTGAGAGCCTGATAGCGGGATCTGCTCGAGGCCAAGGATGACACCGAGTGACTTCCAACCCTGCCAGCTAGGTGAGAGCCTGACAGCGGGATCTGCTCGGGGTCCACTACTAACACCATCGAGTGACTTCCAGCCCTACCAACTAGGTGAGAGCCTGACAGCGGGATCTGCTCGAGGACAAGGATGACACCGAGTGACTTCCAGCCCTGCCAGCTAGGTGAGAGCCTGACAGCGGGATCTGATCGGGGTCCACTATTAACACCATCGAGTGACTTCCAGCCCTGCCAGTTAGGTGAGAGCCTGACAACGGGATCTGCTCGAGGCCAAGGTTGACACCGAGTGACTTCCAGCCCTGCCAGCTAGGTGAGAGCCTGACAGCGGGATCTGCTCGGGGTCCACTGTTAATAGCATCGAGTGACTTCCAGCCCTGCCAGCTAGGTAAGAGCCTGACAGCGTGATCTGCTCGAGGCGAAGGATGACACCGAGTGACTTCCAGCCCTGCCAGCTAGGTGAGAGCCTGGCAATGGGATCTGCTCGAGGCCAAGGATGACACCGAGTGACTTCCAGCCCTGCCAGCAAGGTGAGAGCCTGACAGCGGGATCTGCTCGGGGTCCACTATTAATACCATCGAGTGACTTCCAGCCCTGTCAGCTAGGTGAGAGCCTGACAGCGGGATCTGCTCGAGGCCCAAGGATGACACAAAGTGACTTCCTGCCCTGACAACTAGGTGAGAGCCTGATAGCGGGATCTGCTCGGGGTCCACTACTAATACCATCGAGTGACTTCCAGCCCTGCCAGCTAGGTGAGAGCCTGACAGTGGGATCTGCTCGAGGCCAAGGATGATACCGAGTGACTTCCAGCCCTGCCAGCTAGGTGAGAGCCTGACAGCGGGATCTGCTCGGGGTCCAAGTTCACTTCATTTCTTCATGCGATCTCACAGCGACAATATTGATATGTTAAAACGTTTTCATTAAAAATCAAGGCATAACTTACAAGCTTCAAGGAAAAAAGTGTTTTAAGTCGTCACCACTCCAGGTGAGACTTAGGGTCTCGCCCTCCACATTTTGGAGTCAATAACCTCCCGATTTTAAAGCCTCCTTTACAATAAACGGTCCTTCCCAGCTGGGGTTGAGCTTCCCTACGGATGCCGACCTTCGTGCTGCATCCACCTTCTTTAGTACCAAGTCCCGTTCCACAAACTGTTTGACTCTGACATGCTTGTCAAAGTACTTGGCCATTCTCCTCTTCACCTCTACTTGCCGGAGGGCAGAGAGGTCCCGCAGTTCTTCCACCATGTCGAGGGAGAGCCGCAGCTCCTCCTCGTTCTCTGCCTTCCATTCTTCTCTGCCTTCCTTGCCCGTAACGACTCGAGGTGGTTGGACTTCAAATTCCACGGGGAGCACTGCCTCGCACCCATGAGAGAGTTTGAAGGGAGTCTCTCCGGTAGCTGTGTTGGGGGTGGTTCTCAGTGCCCAGAGAACCGTAGGAAGCTGCTCCACCTAGCTCCCCTTCAAATTCTCCACTTTCTTCTTGAGGAGGTTGACGATGATCTTGTTCGGGGCTTCCACCTGTCCGTTGCTCCTGGGGTGATGAACTGAGGCGAACCTGAGGTCAATTCCAAGCTGCTCGCAAAAACTGGTGAACTCAGCACTGGCGAACTGGGGCCCGTTGTCCGTGACGATGGCCTGGGGCAGCCCGTGACAGCAGATGATCTCTCCCCAGAAGAAGTTTCTGATAACCTTGGAGGTCACCTTGGCCAGCGCCTTCATCTCCAACCACTTGGAGAAGTAGTCGATCATTACTAGGAGGAACCTCCTCTGCCCACTGGCCTGGTGGAATGGTCCAACCAAATCCATTCCCCAAATGGCGAAGGGCCAGGGGGCCATGATAATTTTGAGTCGCTGGGCCGGCTGTAGCTGCAGGGGGGCAAACAGCTGGCATTTATGGCACCTTCTTGCGAATTCCATGGCGTCATGGCCTAGGGTGGGCCAGAAGTACCCCTGCCTGACGATTCTTCCTTCCAGGGTCTGACTACCAGAGTGGCTCCCACACTCTCCGGACTGGACTTCCTCCAAGATTCTTTGTACCTCCTCAGCCACGCAACAAGCCAACATCCCCGAGAGTGTCTTCCTATAAAGCTGGCCGTCCTGGAGGAGGTAGTACGCTGACTTATGCCTTAGCTTCTTCTTATCTGCCCCTTCCGGATACTCTCCCGTGGAAAGGAAAGTTACAACTAGATCCATCCATGAAGTCCGTTGATCTATCTCCATGAGCTCCCCTTCTTCGATGGAGGGGCGGAATAGGTCGGTGATGGTACCCCCCACCCGAGGACCGTGCTTTGCAAGCTGATCGACCTGCTCACTTTCCTCCAGGGGCACGTGCTGGATGGAGAAAGTTTGGAACGTGCCGATGACCCCCTTTACTTTGGCTAAGTACAAACGCAGGGTAAGCTCCCTTGCCTCAAACTCCCCGTTGATCTGAGAAGCTACCACCATGAAGTCGGTAAGGAACTCCACGTCCAACACCCCCAGCTTCCTGGCTAGCCGCAGCCCTGCTATTACGGCCTCATACTCGGCCTGATTATTTGTAATGGGGAAGTGCACCACCACCGTCTGCTCAATTCTAGTTCCTTGAGGGCTCTCCAAGATCACCCCCACTGCTAAGGAATGCCTCCCGAGGCGCCATCCACCTTTACCTTCCAAGGAGTCGGACGAGTGAGTTCTTCCTCTTCCAGTTCAATCACGTAATTAGCCAAGAAGTCGGCCATCGCTTGAGCTTTGATCGAGAGGCGCGGAATGAAGGAGACGTCGAACTCACTCAACTCCACCGACCACTTGGCCAGCCTGCCTGAATGCTCCACCCCCTCAAAGATGTTGTGGAGGGGATGGTCAGTCACAACTCGGATTGAGTGTGCCTAGAAATAGGGCCACAACCTTCAGGCTGAGATAACTAGGGCGAAGGCCAACTTCTCGAAAATTGGATATCGGAGCTCGGCCTTCCTCAGGACCCGACTAACATAGTAAATATGGAGCTACTTATTTCCCTCCTCCCGAACTAGGACGGAGCTCAGGGCCTCCGCCCCGACCCCGAGATACAAAAACAAATCTTCCCCCTCCTTGGGCCCTTGGAGCAGCGGAGCCTGGGTCAGCTGCATCTTGAGGTATTGGAATGCCTCCTCGCACTCCTTGGTCCATTCGAACCTTTGACCGCCCCTTAGCGTTTTGAAGAAGGGGGAGCACCCCCAGCCCGTAAAAGGAACCTACTCAGCCCTGCCAGTTTCCCTGTCAGGCGCAATACTTCCTTGGTATTTCGTGGCGACCCTAGCTCCATGATAGCCTTGACCTTGTCAGGATTAGGCTCGACCCCCGCAGGGGTGAGGAGATGCCCCAAGAACTTCCCCCGGCTAGCCCCGAAAACACATTTCAGAGGGTTCAGCCGCATCTTGTACTTACACAGGGTAGCAAAGGTCTCCTCTAGGTCCTGGAGGTGGGAGTCCACATCCCGACTCTTGACCATGAGGTCATCCACGTACACCTCTAGATTTCTCCACTTTTGCTCTTTGAAGACCCTATCCATCATCTTCTGGTAGGTCGCCCCTGCGTTCTTTAGCCCAAAGGGCATCATCTTGTAACAGTAGTATCCATCCCCCGTGATGAACGAGACATCCTTGATGTCCGGGGGGTGCATCTTGATTTGATGATAACCTGAAAAAGCATCTAGAAAACTCATTACAGAAAAACCAACGGCTGAGTCAACCAGCGCGTCGATCCGAGGCAAAGGATAACATTCCTTAGGACAAGCTTTATTAAGTAAAGAAAAATCGATACACATCCTCCACCGGCCGTCTCCCTTTTTGACCATGACCACATTGGAGACCCAGCCGGGGTATTGGATCTCGGACACGAATCCGGCCTTGAGGATCTTTGCCATCTCCTCTCTGATAGGCTCTGCCAGCTTGTCCGCAGTGGACCGCTTCTTCTGTTGGACGGGGCGTGTTCCCGGGTCCAGGTTGATGCGGTGGCATGCCACATCCGCGTCAAACTCCGGCATCTCCGCGGCGTTCCATGCGAAGATGTCTAAATTCTTCTGGATGCACTCCAGCATCTTGCCTTGATCTTCCGGGGTCAGCACTCCGCTGACGCGGACCTTCTCCACCCTACCTCCTCAGGTGAGCACCTCCAACTCCAGCACTTCCTCTGTAGCCTCCAACCTAGACTGCTCTCCCCATCCTTCAGCATCCCTCTCCTCCGGGACTGGGATCTCCACCTCCACCTCTTCTTCCACGCCCATCACCTCGACCATCTCCTCCTGCTCTCTTCCCGCTGCCCCCTTCTCAGCGCAGCTCTCCTCCTCCAGCTCCTCCCCGCCAACTTCCTGCTCAGCCTCCTCCATCCTTCGCCCCATATCCTCGGCTCCCTCCTGCCAAGAGATGGAGTTCACGACGGTGACATAGCATTCCCGCGACACCTTGGGGTCCCCCCTGACCCTGACCTGAATCCCCTCAGCGTTGAACTTTAAGCATTGGTGGAATGATGAGGGGACGTAGCGGAAGGCACTGATAAGGGGCCTCCCGAAGATGGCGCTGTAGCTGCTGGGGCATCCACAATGACGAACCTGCAGTTTCTGGACTGCCCCCCCAGGGTGACATGAAGGCTGACTCCTCCCTCCACTTCCTTCCTCTCCCCCGAAAACCCGAACAAGGGTACGTCCGAGGCCAGCACCCTCTTTGCCTACACCTTCATCGCGTCAGACGCCTTTTTAAAGACGATGTTGATGGAGCTTCCGTTGTCAATGAAGATCCGGGAGACGGTAAAATTTTCGATGGCTGCCTTGATGACTAGCGCATCACAGAATGGATCCTCGTGATCTGGCATGTCGTTTCTAGTGAAGGTGATCCTCTCCTCTGGGGGTGGGGTCTGGGATGTGGAGGCAACGCTCCGACGGTACATGGTGTGGAGGCTCGCCTTGTGGGAAGCCTCGACCCCCACCCCCCCGTGGATCACTCCGATCTCTCCTCGGGTACCAACATCCACCCGGCCTTCACAAAGGTCCTTTTCTGCCTGAGGCAGGACTTCCTCAATCCTTACTTCCTTGCACCCCTACTGCTGCTGCTGCTCCCTGTTCCCTCTCATCTCAAGGAACTCTGGGCACATGGCCGTGGCGTGCCCCTCCTCCTGATGGAAGTCGCAATAGGGCAACTCCACCCCGACTTCTCTCCTCCTTCTCCTCGCTACTCTCCTCCTCTCCCCCAAGGCTATGTCCATAGCCTCTTCCTGATCGAGGAGTCGGGGCCTCTGGACCTGCCTCCAGCCCGAGGGGTGGAATTGATCTTGCCCCCCTTGATAGAGATCCCTTCCTTGGTATCCTATTTGTGGCCCCTGCCCTTGCCACTCAGGTCTCCAACCCAGCCGACGGTCGGGCTCCTGACGCCCCCACCTCGGCTGCTGCTGCCCCTGGAGCTGTCTCTACTCCCTCTGTTGGGGCTCTCCTCTCCTCTTCTCCTATCCTCTTCCTCCTCTCGACTCCTTCTCCTCCTCCGTGTCCCACCAGGCCAGCTTTCGCGCAAACTTCAGGTTTGATGCCTCCCCGTCAACTTCTCTTGCCGCCCTCTCCATCAGCTCCTCGTAGGACGGGGGGGGGGGGGAACTCTCTTCAGCTCCATCCTGAAGAATCCCTGCTGCAGGCCCAGGGTAAAGGCCATCATCAAACTATGGCCCTACATCTCCTAGTCCTGAGTAACCTCCTCATGGAACCGATCCACATAGCTCCCTAGGGTTTCATTCACCCCCTGCTTGATGTGGAACAGGGATTCTAACTCCTTCCTCCTCTTTGAGGTAGTGAACCTCAGCATGAACCCCGATGCAGGTCCTCGAAGCAGTAGGTGGAGCTGGTCGGTAGCTGATGGAATCACTCCCTTGCCTTCTCCTTGAGGGTGATATCGAAGAGTCGGCACTTGAACCCATCCGACATCTGTCAGATGGATACTACATCCTCAAACCATTGAACGTGCTGGACCGGGTCTCCCTTCATGGTGTAGTAGGATATCTCGGGTTCCCTGAACCCATCTGGAACTGGAGTTTAAGAGACCAACTCGCTGAAGGGGCTGCCTCCCCTTCTGGGCGAGCTGGCGAATCTCGCGAGCCTAGCTCGCCGAACCAGCCTCGACCTGCCGAGCCGGGGAAGAGCTCGCACCCGGGGAGCTCGCACCCCCGGCCTTCCTCGGCCACCTCCTTCCCAGCTCGCCTTCCGGGGGCGTCCTCGCCCAAAGAGGGGGCGGCCGTGATCTGGACTGCTGGAGTCGAGCACTCGGCCCGCGTGCCGAGTGCGAACTTGACGAGGTTCAGCACCTCATTCCTGAAATCCTCCAACATCCCCACCGTGGCGAGAGGCGGGGGGGGGGGGGGGGGCGAGTCCGGCCTGTCAGATCCCTGTCCTCCCATCATCGAACTTGCTGAAGCTTTTCTGCACTGACCACACTCCACGCTCACCGCACCAAAATGTTGAAACCGAAAACGGTCTCCTATGGAGATCACCCTTGGGGAAGGGGTGGTCTCGCACCTACTTCACGCCTGTAAGCAAAACAACAAAGAAAACAAGGAAAGACCGACCCAAGGGCTCGGCGGGGAGGACCAACCACAAACCCGGAAGATCTGAGAGCGCTTCCCCTCCTTAGCCAGAGGCCGAGCTAAGGTACCCTCAGAAGGAACTTGAAAACTGGAGTAGGAGAGCACAAGAAGCATGCCTTCTGAGGTACCCCTTGGGTCCTATTTATAGTTTTCAGGATATGAACTGCCAATAACCAAATGAAATGACCTGAAATTACCAGAAAACCCTTGGTTGGGACTGCCAACAGCCAAACTCCGCTGTTTTGAAGGGATATAGGCAGACCAGCGGGCAAAAATAGTAAAAAGTACTTCATACATCCAGGCGAGCTGGGGAGCTTGATCACCTCGGCAGATCCTGCTCGCCTGCTGTTGCCGAGCTCCACTGCGAGGGCGCGAACTGGGATGGTGAGCCCGCCCATTTATTGGTCGCCATCAGTTAACCTGAGCTTTTGACGATTTTCGGACTAGCTCGGCGGATGCCGAGCTCGGATTCGACGAATGCTGATCTCTGGTCGACGAATGCTGATCTCTGGTCGACGAATGCCGAGCTTGCGTTCGACGACTGCCGATCTTCGGTTGACGATTGCTGATCTTTGGTCGACGAATACCGAGCTCGGGCTCTGCTTCTCTATTGCCGAGCTCTCCCACTATCTTCAGCCCGATCTGTCTGGTTCATGGCGACCTTGCTCGACGGACACGGGGTTGTACATAGATGAGGTTATGCTTGAGTACACTTACATATGTCACTTTCTTGAAAGTGACTGCTCCAATCTTTACTTCTCCAAAGCCTTTAGACTGGCCCCAATTTGAATCACCAAAGATCACTTTTGGTCCCAGCTTGGACTTGTAGTTATTTAAGTTGTCCTTGCTGCCAGGCATATGCTTGGAGCACCTACTGTCCAGATACCATTGTTGATTAACAACTGGACAACACTTTACCTGTAAAGAAAACAGTTAGTTATTCTTGACCCAGATTACCTTGAGTCCTTTATTTTGCTGATAAGAAAAGCTTGATATAACTGAAAATTCAGGTTGGGATTTATAGCCTAAGGGATGATATCTTCTGGGAGGAATTACCCAATCAGCAAGTGGATTAAAAGGTTTTCTAGGTTGATTAGAGTTTCTGTCAAAATTATGATTTTTATTAAGTCTGACTGGGTTCGACGAAGAGTTGTAAGTTCGTCGACCAGAGTACGACGAAGTGGGATGAGATCGTCGATCTCTGCTCAGAGAATGAGCATATTCATTTTCTCTGCCCAAGTTCGTCGATCTCTACTCGATGAACCATACACAGTTTGTCGATCTTATTAAGACAAATTATTATAGCTAATATTGGTGTTCATAGATCGTCGATCGGAGTTCGACGAACTAGTCACATTTCGTCGACCTGAGTTCGACGAAATCTGTTGAACTTTGTTTTTACTTAAAGTTTTCTAGTTTCTGTTATTTTGATTTTTAGAGTTAGGTAATTCTTCTGTGGTTTGTTTATTGTTTATTACCTCGTTACCCTTAGCTGAAACAAATCTGATAGGGGTTGATAATATGTTCTTCTTAAGTATGGGGGGTAAACTTGATGATGCACCCAAGCCCAGTTTGCCATTCAGTCTGGCATTGACTGTGCTTGTGATGTCCATCAGCTTAAGGCTTCTCCCATAGAGAGATTCCTCAAGTTCCTTAGCCACACATAGCTCTATTTTTAAAGAAATGATTTATTCATTAGCTAGAGTTAGTTCATCTTTTAACTTAGTGTTTTAAGAAATCAGATTTTCTTGATTAGATAGTCTTTCCCTAAGTATTTTAATTTCCTTTTCAGAGTTAATTAGGTCAATACACATGGTTTTAAATTCAATTTGAAACTATCAGAACTTTAATCAAAAGATGAAAGTACCTGATCAGCTTCAGATTCTGAAACTCCTTCATTATCAGATTCTTCCTCATCATCTGATTGGCTGTTAGAGGCATTGATGTCCATGAGACAGACTTCCTTGGCCCTTGCCTCTTCTTCCTCTTCACTGGAATTGGAAGATGTGGATTCATCTTCTGTGTCACTGTAGGTATCAGCAACAAAGCCCTTCTCCTTCTTTTTGTATTTGATGGAGGAAGGCCTGTTACTTTGTTATCTTCTGGAGTCCTTCTCTCTTCTTCTTTCTTTCTTCTGATTCTCTGGACACTCTGAGATAAAGTGTCTAGGTTTCCTGCAGCCAAAACATACTACTTCTTTAGTAGGATTTTTATCATACCTTGGCTTATCATCGTGCCTGGATGATTTTCTTCTGAAGTTCTTGCTTGCCATTTTGTAAAATATCTTGGCAATGAGACTCATTAGTTCCTCATTGAATGTTGAAGCTTCTGTCTCTTCAGCAGCCTTGAATGCTATGTTGTGCTCCTTTCTTGCCGGTGGAGGAGTCCTTTGTTCAGCTGCTTCTATGGACTTTATTAGTTGCTCATAAGACTTGAGCTTGCCCAATAGAGATTATGTGGAAATCTCATTTAAGCTCTGGCCTCCTTGATTGGCCATATCCTGGAATCCCATGAGCTTGGGAAGCACATGAGGATTTTATCATTTACTTCAGTAAGGGTGATGTCCTTATCCAAAGTCTTCAGTTCATTGATTATTGAGCTCAGTCTGTTGTACATATCAGCAACAGATTCTGACTATCCTTCTTGAAGTTCTCATACTGGGATATGAGATTTGATCTTCTATCTTTCCTCTCATCAGCAGAGCCAACCATCATTTGGTTGAGAGAGTCCCAAATAGCCTTGGCTGATGTGCATTCAACCACCTTATGGAAAATGTCATCAGACATAGTCTGAGCCAGAATATTCATGGACTTTGCATCAGCAATCTTGGCCTTCTTCTGTGCATCTGTCTACTCAGGTGGTGGAACAACATGTGTGCTTGATGTTGACGTAGATGCAGTTGGTTGAGGAGGACCTGTCAAAATAGAATTATAGATGTCCTCATCAATAGAATTCATATAAAGTTTAATTCTTGCCTTCTAGGTGACAAACTTATTTAAGTTGCACACTGGAGGTCTGGTGCTTGCATAATCCTTGTTCTGTGCCATGCCGTGAGTATAATCCTAAGAGAAATAAAAGGGCAGATCTAACACAGGATCTTTTGGTTCAGGGGTTAACTTGTACTACCAAAGAGACATTGCTCTGATACCAATTGAAAGTGAGGGTTAGACCTGATATACTCTAGGGGGAGGGGGGGGGGGTGAATAGAGTATCTTTAGAACTTTTTCAGTTTATAAAAACTACAGAGTAGTGCAGCTAATAAATACCAATGTTTGTTGTAAGTAAAAGGGTAAACTAAAATAAACAAATCTACCACAGGCATAGCAAAATTAAACTAACACAGGCACAACAAAAACTAACTACCACAGGCACAGTAAGAACAAAAAGGAAAGAGGGCAACCAGACAACACAAGAACTTTTATAGTTGTTCCACAACCTAGGTATATCCACTCTTCTAGCACCTTGGTAGGAATCCACTAACAAGTTTTAATCAGGTGACTGCCACCAATGAGCTTTTGATCAGGTGCTCAAAAACCAACCCAAGTCTTTTGGTCAGGTGACTTGCAACCAAGGAATAACTTTTGAAGGGAGTTAAAGAACCCTTTGTACAGTGATGGGGTGAGAGAGTTATGGTGTCTTCTCTGTCTCAAATACAACTGAGAAGACTAGTGGATATTTGATGTTATCAAAGCTCCCCCTGAGTTATTGAGTTGTTCAGGAAGATTGGAGCTTTGCTTCAGGGTGAGTAGGTCTTCTATCTTTAGCCTTGACCAAAAGAGATCCAGGAACTTCTTGACTGATGAAGATTTGTTGTCCTTGAAGAATCCTAGAGTGAAGAATGAAGAAGACTCTTGATTTGGGATGAATGTTCTTCTTCTTCTTCAGCAATGTCAAGGTGAAGACCAGATTATGTTTCTGCACAGAGAAGAGTTTGAATGTTATTGCTGTGTATCTTCTCTATGTTCCTTGTACTCTTTTTCTGGTCAGCACTGTATTGTCGGTTTTCTCTGTATCTATTCCTCTGTGGAGAGGGGAGGGAAGAGAATCACTTTTTTTCTTCTTAATGGAATTTCACCTTTCAATTTTTGAATTCCTTCCTGCATTGATTGTTGTCGGCCTGGAGAATGTAATACGGTTGGAGAGAATATCTGCATTAATTGATTTCCCCAACTGTCCTATTGAAAAACGACAAGTAATAATCCCGATGAATATCATAATCAATGCTGCTTCTAACGGTAATATTCAGAGAATATTAAGCATTTATTATTCAGGAATTACTGTAATAGAATGAGGACAAACGAAGGAAGAATCGAAGTCTGGATCTGCACAGAATTTGTCGAACAAAGAACAGATTTTGTCGACCTGGCTCCAGAGTTCGTGAGCTGAGAAATCATGTTCGTCTACTAGATAATTATTATTCGTCGACCTGAGATCCAAGATCGTCGACCTGAGAACTGCTAATTGCTATCTGATAAATCTTGCCAATTCTGTGCTCCAAGATCGTCGAGCTGATAATATAGATTCGTCGACTGGAGTTCAGAAAAATGATTCTAGACTTAGAATGTTGATGTAGATCATCCAGAAATCGTCGACCTTAGAACCAAGTTCGTCGAGCTCAACTCAGAGAATTGTCTCTGAGTTCGAATTTTGTCGAGCTGAGTTTGACGAACGTCGAACTCACTTTCCCGAATTTTTGAAATTTCTCTAAGTTTGGAGTCTTCAGCAGTCTGTTGTTGGCTGGTCCAAGCAATGTTGACTCTAAGGACATGGCCTAAACTCTAGGACACAGACATGACCCTACCTATACATGTTGGTTTAATAATCCTAGTTTAGTGAACCTAGCCCAAATCCAACTAGGGATCCAACTTTTTCATTAGAAATATTCAGTCTCTTTTTCTTGTCATATGAGTGACACCATATAGATCGAAACTCCCAATTTCTCCATAATCTTATGTGCGACCCTGATAAGCTCATACTAAGTTAGCAGTGAGGCTACATGCTTGATCACTTCCATATTACTATGGTTGCACCAACACCACTAGCGGGTATAAATTTATGCCCGCGTACCTGGATGGCCCCCACCATTCCCCTTACTTGATTTTTGTCGAGATGCCTATCCACAAAGGGATCCATGAAAACTTGCATGAGCTCGTGAGCTCAACGCTGCTCGCGCCGACGCACTCTTCAGCATGACTCCTAGTGCAGCATTGTGCGAGCTGTCTAAATCTAATCCTGCCAAGAAGGCAAAGTCCGTCCCCAAGGATGCCGAGTCGATCTACCACGACCTGGAGTCTACCCTGACTCCAAGGCTCGCCTCCTCCAAGACTGTTGATGACCCCAAGGGGAAGACGGTCATTGATATTCCCGCCGACCATGAACGCCATCAGGCCAACGCCGAGTCCTCTATACCTCAAGTCCGCACCCTTTGCAATGACTCGCGGCCCCAGACACCCCCCGACGCTCGCCTTCAGAATAAATCAACTCCCTTCGGGAACACAAAGCTGGACAAGATGAAGTCCAAGTCGCTAAACCACATTTCTTCTCAGCAGCCTGTATCTTATCCTGTGCTCTCGGGGGAGAGGACCGAGGACATCCCGGTCCCTAGCTTCAACCTCATCTCGTCAGGGCCCATCCCCATGGCCGTAGCAAGAACCTGGCTTTACCACCGCCGAAAAGCCTCCAAGAACCGCCGAGCTCATCCCGTTAGTTTTTCTTTCACCAAAACATTTTGCTTAGGAAACTTCGTTGTGCTCGCAACCTCTTTTCACTGGAGCTGGTTGTTCTTGCAGAGCTCGCTGCCCCATTGGAGGTGGAGGGGTCATCGGAACCGGCTCGCCACTCGCCACCCCCTGACCCTAGGATGGAAAGCTTCTTAGACGAGTTGCTTGATCCTGCCGAGCTGAAGCGATGAATGATAAAAGTGCTGAAGAAGCAGGATGCTGCCCTGCGCCAACTTCGAGTGGACTACGCCTATCGTGAGTAGAGGCTGCAAGCACTAGAGTGTGACTATGTGTTGCTCACGGACAAGGTGGAGCATGGTTCAGCGGGCGAGATGATGTATCCCACCTCGGTCATGGAGAGGATCAATGAAAACCTGCAGGCCTTAAGCCGGGACCTGGGCCTGTTCCATGAGTTCCTCAGCCCGCGCGGGCCTCCGGGGATGGGGACGCGAGGCCGAGGTAGATGGAAATGGATCCCTAGCTGAGCCTACTGGACCTCTCCACCCAGCACCCCAGGTCGCACGGGCAGACCAAACTTCCTTCTGCTTGCTATGAACTTTTCCTATTTTTGGGATGGCGACGCCCCTTGTCTGTAATAACTTAAACAATTTAGAATTGTCTGTTTTTTAGAAATAATATGGTGTGCCAACCAAACCTCTGCTCACACTGGGATAGGTCAAGTCGCCGGATTGGAGAGCTGGGGTTGGCGAGCTGGGGCCGACGAGCTGTACTGATCGGTCAACTCGACCATAAATTCTATTTTCTATAAATAGGGCCCCTCAACAACACCCTGTCCCATAGCCTTTATTGCATTCAGACCCCCTTGTTGCCCCTCTGTCTAGTTGTTCTCGCACTCTAACATCTTTCGCGAGCGTGGGCAAATCTCGACAGGATGCCGACGGGTGCTCTAAGTGTGCTCAACAATTTGCCGAGGTCCTATTTTTTGACGGGAACACCACTGAGCGCGAGCTCACCACCTTCAAGAAAGAATACTTGTACCCCGACTATGAGGCGAGCCGACCAGCCGTGTGCGAGTCAATCAACAACTTCCTCCAGGACGAGCTCGCCTTCCCCATCTCACACTTCTAGGTAGGGTTGCGCTTGCCCCTCTGGCATGAGATCCGCTAGATATTGAAGTACTTCGGCGCGGTGCCCACACATCTAAACCCAAACGAGATCGCCATGATGGTCGCGTTCGCCAGCCACCTTCACTGCGAGCTGATCGAATTCAACCTCGTTGTCTTCCGCAAACTCTTCATATACCGCGCGACCAATGACAGGGTCGCCTACCTGATGGGCTCGCAGATCAAGGTTCGCGAAACTGCGAACAAAAACCACAACTGGGTATCCAAGATCGTCTTCATCAAGGGCTACTTGGGCAACATACCTTCCTCACTGCAGTAGAAGAGCGAGGAGGTATACCGACATCTGACGCTATTCGGCGACGACGCCGAGCTACATAATTTCTTTGTGGGGAAGGACTTCAAGGTCGCCCACCTCAGAAGGGGCCTCGACCATCTCCTCCCAGTCCTGCCCAGCGAAGGTATGCTTCTTCCCTATTTTCTTACCAGCTTGCTCATAACCGTCAATTTTATAACACATTTCTTGCAGGGGAGCGATTAGTTCCCGAGCATCCGCCTTATGCAGACTCGGAACTCACCCCAGACCCACTCGAGCGTGAGCGGGCAGCAGCAGTGGCCTGCCGAGGCCCAGCTGGATTCAGGCGGACCATCTTCCAGCCAGAAACGACCTAGCCTCGAAGCGTCCAGCTCGCCTCGCCGCCTCCCGCCACCAAAGAAGATGAAGGCGATGGTGGTCTCCCGGGGGCAACTACTACAACAACAATAAGTTCGGGTGCGGCAACAATCAGAACATATCTTTTTATTTTTAAGTATGGAGGTGGGATCTCCTTTGTTGTTTTTATTTTAAAAAATAAAAAAAATTTGTTTTTCTTTTTATTCTTTTTTAAAAATTTCAAAATAAAAAAATAGAAATAGAAACTTAATTTCTTATAGAGGGACGTTTGGGATATCACCTCATCTTACCTCGTAGTATCGAAGAGAGGCCTTCACAGGGTATATCTCGGAAAGTCTAAGAATTAACAAAAAATTAGGATTATAATTTATTTTTTTAGTATTTATATTTTTTTAAAAAATATATATAATAAACCCCTACTTAATTTTTTTGTGATTTTTAGAAATTTATTTTGTGTTTATTTATAAAAATTTTTATAATTTTTGATTTTCTAATCTTTTATTTCATCATTGTTAGTTAGATTTAATTTTTAGGTGATTTGATTTTAAGAAATTCTTTATGAATTAAAATTATTTAGGGTAATTTATTTAGCTCTTTTTCTCTCTTATTTTAATTAGTTTCAATTTTATAGTACTTTGCTTAATAATTTTTAGATTTTAATTATATGCACTTTCTGATTTAAGATTCTCAGGAAATTTTAATTTACTATAGTTGTTCTCTAAGCATTTTAATTTAATCTAATTTTGTTCTAGCCTATCCCTTATTTTTTTAATTTTTTTGTTAGATCATATGTCATAAGGATAAGAGAATAAAATTCATTATCTCCTCGTAAACATATACATTGTTTTTATTATTAGATGATATGTCATGGGAATAAAACAATTTTTGGTACATATATGCAATCCCAAAAAATAAAATATGGAGTAAGAGGATAAAATTCATTACTCTCAATTATTTTGTTTTTATTTGAAAAGAGAAATATATTTGTTCATATGCCATGAAAAATGAGAGAATAAAATTCTTTATTTTCTTGATAAACATATGCAAATATCATAAAAATTATGTGTGATGAGAGGAAAAAATCCATCACCTCCAATCAAAAACCTCATCATTTTCCTGATCTCCAAATACTAATTTTTTGCTTTATATGTAAATTAAAATACTAAGAGAGCATAAGTAGTAGTTTAATTTTTTTTCCTTCAAGTCTCTTTTTGACAAAATATGTTAATAATTTTAATCTAATTTTGTTTGCTTAAACTACTGAATTTTGAATTCTAAATATTTATATGAGAAATTTTTGCTAACTATCTTTGCTTTTCACATTTTAATTTCATATTTCAGGACTTAAATTTTGAATCCCTAAATTTTATTTTTAACTTTCTTTTGATTTAATAAATTTTAGTTTAATTAAAAAATTATATTAATTTCTTATATGTACTTCTCATAGTTTTGCTCTGAAATAGCAAAAGCTGAAGTATGAGGATATTTGATAAGTCAATATTTATAGTTATTTTAATATAGATTTTATTTAATAAAAAATTAATTTTTTTAGTTTATATTAATATTGTTATTAATTACTTTCTTTTCTTATTTTAGGATAATTTGAGTTGCAAATATCAATTTGAAGCTTGCAGGACTGATCAGGAGAAGAAGCTGAGCAAAACTGGAAAAATATCAGTTATACGCCCCAGTCAATGGTGTGACTCATAGGTAACGGGCGTGATTGATAGGCGTGACCTATTCAAACATTCCAGAGGTCGTGCCAAGTCAATTAAAATTACACGCCCCCATGTCATGGGCGTGACATTTGGGTCACGGGCATGACTCATAGGCGTGACATCCAGCTCAGGCGTGCTACACCATTAAGAAGCCAGTTTCAGATCCGAGAAAGTTCCAGCTTACATGCCCTAGGTTACGGGCGTGACCTAGGGGCGTGACCTCTATAACAAATGCCAGATTAACTCCCTCCATTTCTCTTTTCTGCTGTTTCCAGTAATAGTAAAGCCACGCCCTAGATCACATGCGTGACCTAGGGGCGTGACCCACAAAACAACAATTTTCGTGGTTTTTATCCCAACATTCCCGGGCTTTCAAAAGGATGGTTCCGCACCTGACATGCCCCATAGTCACAGACATGACCTAGGGGCGTGACTTTCTAATTTTTTTTTTATAAATTCCAGATAGAGATAGGAGCTTGGGAGTCATCTTGGAGTCAGTTTTTAAGAATATTTATTAGTTTAGTTTCCAGTTTTCTTGCATTTCTTTCTTGTACTTTTCAATTTCATAATTTAGTTTTACTCTTTGCTATTTTCAAGTCAAGTACTACTCTTTTTAATCATGTCTCTCTTTATCTTTTTATGTATTTCCTTTAACATATTAAGTAGTTAATTTCATTAGCACTTGATCATGATAATCTTTGAAATTAAATAAACTTCTTTTTGTCAAACTCTCTTTATTTCCACTTCGATCTATCTTTGATTCATATTTCATGATTTCGATCTTAGATCCGTATCCTAGATTTACTGAGAGGTAATGGATACGAGTATATCACTCAAAGGTAGAAGGAGTTGCATGCACTCCTCAAGAGAGAATGACATAAATCTTCCGGATTGGAGTCAAATCCAATAGCAGGGTTCACCGTGTAGAGCATGTTTTGGGGTTTTGACTAGCCGAGAGGTCTTAATTGATCAACATAAGTTTAGTCTAGAGCGTATTCTCAAGAGAGGAGCTTTTGTATTTTGGAAACCACCACGGTCGAAGTAGGTAATTTAGAAGTTTGCCTTTCATGAAAAGTTTATTTTAATTTAAAGGGAGTCTTGATCAAGTGTTACTTTTTTTTTTCTTTTTTCTACTTTAGTTTAATTAACCTTTAACTTATATTTCGAAAAAATAATATTAATTTGCGCGAGTAGAAGTAATCAACAGGCTCGGAAGAATACGACCTTGCTATTTTTATATCCTATACTATATTTTGATAGATACACTTGCCTTAATCGAATATAGATTGGAAAATATGAATTTTCTCTATCAAGAGTCAGATGATGACGTTCTACGAAAGTCCTAGCCACGAACGAGTGGGTAGCACAAAAATCGAAAAGAATGCATGTCCGACGGTTCTTTACCTGAAACTTCCCTATAAAATCATATACGTAACTAGCCAAAGGAACATCGAAACTAAAGCTGAAAGCTAAGAACTAGATTAGAATCTAACCTGTGATCACTTGGGTGGAAGTCTACGCTTCTTCCATGGACACCACATTCAACTTTCCCTTCCCTTTATCCATATGAGGTGGCGGCAGCGACAAGGCTTAAAGTGGAACTAGCTACAGTGGGGGCTGAGACCATGGGCACCTAGACTTCAGACACCCTTTCTGTCCACACTGGAATCAGTTCTGATCCTTTGTCCAACAAATAGGCAACATCATACCCCTTCTGCTTACATGAAGCACAGACTAGGTCTCATTTGGGTGTGCTCTGAATTGCAAGCACTTACTGTTGCTTCAACGCTCCTAACCTCTTAAAACATTTCTCAAAGGGATGGACTGACCGGCTACAAAAACTACACACTTTTTTGCTTTCTTTCTTCGAAGTAGGGCCAGATGCCCGAGAGCTTCTACAATCATCAAACTTTATCTTGTCCTTCCTTGTCTACAGCCTATGATTCTTTGCATTATCGATCGCCTCTAATTTCAAGGCAGCTTCTACTACTTCAGCATAATACACAGATTTGTATGCGCTAGCAAACTATTGGATGTCACTACGAAGTCCTCCCAGAAATCGCTTCACCCTACCTGCCTCAGAGGCTACTAAATCTGAAGCGAACCTGCTTAACTTACCGAATACTATCCCATACTCATTAACCGTGAGTTGTTTCTGTTTTAGGTGTAGAAAATTATTCATCAGATGATCTTGCTCGACCGATGGCGGAAATTTCTTTTGTAACAACCCTTTGAAAAGTTCCCACAAACATCCCTATGAGAGGCTCTCTTTATCTCGGATCCACAAGCTCTTACCAAGGCCCTTTAGCTGGGAAGCGATGACCAATACCTTCTGTGTTGGGTACATTGGTTTAAATGTACCTGATTTGAAGAAGCCTCACCCTACTCAATGATATACATCAAAATGTATTTGATGTATTTTGAGTTGCCTTGTGCAGGTTAAGTATTTGCAGGGAAAGATGAAAAAGTTTCTAAGTCCATGTATCGACACCCAAAAGAAGTGTCGACACTTAAGAAGACTTGTGTCGACACCCAGGCAAGCAGTGTCAACACTTGGAGTATTTGTGTCGACACCAGGGATGCAGAGTCGACACCAGACAGAAAGTGTCGACACAAGGAGCTGTGTCGACACTCAATGAAGAAAAGTCCAGTGAAGTAGTGTCGACACTTAGTAGTAGTGTCGACACCCAGAGGAACTGTGTCTACATCAGAAAGTGTCGACACTTGGAGGCTGTGTCGACACTCAGCAAAAGTCAGCAGAGTCTAAGTATAAGTGTCGACATAATAAAGAATGTGTCGACACTCAGCAGAAGACTCAACACTTGAAGAAAGTGTCGACACAAGAAAGAATGTGTCGACACTCAGCAGAAGACTCATCACTTGAAGAAAGTGTCGACACAAGAAAGAATGTGTCGACACTCAGCAGAAGACTCAATACATAAAGAAAGTGTTGACACAAGGAGCAGTGTCGACACTCAGCAAAGTTCAACAAAAAAGTTCTAAGTACAAGTGTCGACACTAAGGAGATGTGTCGACACTCATCCAGAGTCTCAACAGAAGAAGAATGTGTCGACACAAGGAGCAGTGTCGACATTCAGCAAGTATCAACACAGAAGACATATGTCGACACCAAGAAGAAGTGTCGACACTGAACAAGTTCAACACATGAAGATGTGTCGACACAAAGGAGTTGTGTCGACACTTACAAGAATACAACTAAGTACTGAAGAACAAAGAGTTGTGTCGACACACAATATCAGTGTCGACACATGATGAAGAAGCTGTGTCGAGAAGTCAATTCTACAACACAAGGAGTTATGTCGACACCTTGAAGGCTAGTGTCGACACTTAGTTAACTTGTGTCGACACTTAGTCTATAAGTGTCGACACTTAAAGACAGACAGTCTCGACACTTTCAGACAGTTACAGTTATTTCAAGAACTGACTGGATGACTTGACAGCTGCCATTCCAGCCGGTCTACTGCACCTGTCAGAGTTGTCAGAAATCAGTTAGGAACCGGACCAGCCGGTTACCATGAAGAAGGCCTATAAATAGGCTTATACTGTCAACAGAAAGAGATGATCAACAGATCAAGTTGTTGAAAAGCAATTCATTGAAGACTTTCAAGTGAAGTTCTAAGTAGTTGGAGAGAGAGAGCTCCATCCAAGAAGACAGCCGTTGGAACCAGGCTGTGAAGAAGGATTCAGACCTAGTTCTGAATCTTAAGTTGCAGAGATCAAAGATCAGCTGCAGAGAAGATCAATCCTATTGTGTTCTACATTCAAGAAGCTTTGAAGAAAAGACAAGTGAGATTGATCTCAGCAGAGTTCTTCCAAGAACTCATCAAGAACCTATCAACTCTTCTCTCTATTCTCTGAGTTGTAGGTATATAAACTTTGTATTCTAATTTCTTGTAGGATCCTAATGGATCTGAGTTGTAAAGCCTATAATTATAAAGGCTGAGTGTAGGGCCTGTGTGCCTGAGTGTAGGAGATTCTTATCTCTGAGTGTAGGCCTGTTGTGGCTGAGTGTAGGCTTTGTGAAGAAGCTGAGTGTAGGTCTTTGGAGAAGACTGAGTTGTAGGGCCTTGGGCCTGAGCTGTAGGAACCTGTTTTGGGGTTCTGAGTGTAAGATCTGAGGATCTGAGATAGTGGAGGAGTTTGGCCGAATCTAGTACACTACTAGATAGGCGAAGGGGGAAAGTGGATGTACCCAAACCTTGGGGAACCACTATAAATTTGTGTGTTCACTGTGTGCTTGATTGATTGCTGTGATTGCTGATTGACTGCAGTGTAGAATTAGTTATAACTCTGAGATATAAACTGAAATCTGCCTAAAAAGTTAAAAAAAATTAAGTCACCTATTCACCCCCCCCTCTAGGTGATTAGGTACAATTTCTTTCAAGTGGTATCAAAGCCAGGTTTCTCAAAAAGGACATAACTGTCTGAGTAGATCCTGTTGGCAGATTCAGTCTAAGTCAAGTGAAATCAAGAAAATCAAGAAACATGGGTTCAACAGAGAATCATAAGGAACTTGGATCCATGAAGCTACCCATTTGCAGAAAAGAAATATTTGGCATCTGGAAGGAAAGGGTGAGACTATTTATGGAAGCCTCAGACCCTAGAATTTACATCACAGTTAAAGAAGGGCCATATTTGCCTATGAAGGTTTCAGTGCTGGATGCAAATCAGAGAACACCTAAGGACTTCTCTGAAATGACAAAAGATGAGATAGTTTTAGCCACAATGGACAAGAGGGCTCAGAATATCATTGTGAGTGCCATAGATGATGCTACCTTTCAAAATTTGATACACTGTAAGACATCTAAGGAAATGTGGGATACTCTTATTGTGTACATGGAGGGTTCTGAAGAAGTGAGGCAGGACAGAAAGTCCTTATTAAACCAAGAATATGAAAGCTTCAGGCAAGGTAGGTCTGATAGCATAACAGAATGCTACAAGAAGTTCTATAGGATTGTGAATGAGCTTATGTCATATGGCAGAGAATTCAGTAATTATGAGTTAAATGATAAATTCTTGAGGTCCCTAACAAAGGACTGGGACACCAAGATCTGTGCCATAAGGGAGATGGCCAAGTTAGCAGAAATTCCTCCTCCAACATTGTTTGGAAAATTGCTATCCTATGAGATGCAGTTGATGGTGAGGAAAGAAGAGGAGAAATCTACAAGAAGTGAGCATAAAGAAAGAACAGTGGCATTCAAGACAGAAGCCACCAGAAAATACAGAAGTAAGTCACCAACTCCACCTCCTAAAGTAGCTGAGAATGAGTCAGATGATTCAGAAAGCAGAAAGTCTGAAAGCAGTGAAAGTGATGAGGACTTTGCAGCATTCACAAGATACTTTCAGAAGTTCTTAAAGAAGAAATAGTGGAGGACAAAGCCATCCACTTCACAAGGAAAAGATGACTATTATCAGAACAAGAAGTCATCAAAGAAAGACAGGAAAAAGACCAAGTCTAGCAAAGCAACTCTATCAAAAATTGTATGCTATTGCTGTAACAGACAAGGACATGTTATTGCAGACTGTCCAGAGAAAAGGAAGGAGTCTAATGATAAGAAGAAGACTCAATTCAAGGGCAAGAAGGAAAAGTCTTTTGTTGCCAAGAAGGACAAGAGCCTGTCAGACATATCTTCATCAGAAACTGAGTCAGAAGCTGAAGCATACATATGACTGTTTGCTGAGGAAGAGGAAGAAGAGTTCATCCAGATCATGAACTCCATATATGAGCAAGAGGACATCCAGTGCAAAGGACTGATGGCCTTAACAGAAAGTGACAAAATCCAGGAGCAGCCTGGACCTAGTAAGGTACAAAATTGTTCTTTAAGTTCAATTTCTTGTGCTAGTTCAGAATCAGATTCATCATCATCAAGTGATGAGAGTGCATCTGAGTCTGAAGGGGATATTCATCAATTTATATATGAATATAAAGTTCTGTTGCAAGCTTTTAAGAAGAGCAAGTCCCTAGCCAAGAGTCAGGCAAAGGAAATTGCTAGTCTCAAAGTTGCTGCAACTGATTTTGAGAAGATGATTGATCAAAAGCTAAATGAAATAGCCAGACTGAAGCACATAACTGTGATTCAGATGGGGACTATATCATTTAAGAATGATCAAATCAAAAGTCTGGAGATTAGTCTTCAGAAGGAGAGAGACATTGTTGCAAGGTTTTCTAAACCTAAGTCTGTTCTACCTTTGATTGATGAGTTTATACCTCACAAGGGTAAAACTGGATTGGGGTTTACTAACCCTGCTAGGACTGTCAAGTCCAAGTCTAAGGGCAAAGCCCCAGCTCTCAACAAGCCAGCTGTAGATAAAACAGCTAGGGATGTACCTAAGAAAAGGTACAATAGATTTGAGTGCTGGTGCTGTGGCAAGGTAGGCCACTTTACCATGGACTGTTGGCACAATGCAAGTGCCAAAGTGAGTAGCAAACTGCCTGTTGGAAAATCTACAGGTAGCTTTATTAGGAAGCAAACTAACCAGTACCAAGGACCTAAGAATTCTTTGGGTTCTAAGGTTTACTAATCTGTTTTGCAGGTGAGTCCAAGTGGCCATGCCCCAATATGG
Organism: Platanthera guangdongensis; assembly: GCA_039583875.1. Lineage (NCBI taxonomy): Eukaryota > Viridiplantae > Streptophyta > Magnoliopsida > Asparagales > Orchidaceae > Platanthera > Platanthera guangdongensis. The sequence goes on from CM077163.1 coordinate 52,216,741, forward strand.
TACTTGGACAGTGGATGTTCCAGACACATGACTGGAACAAGGGGATTGCTAAAGGACTACACACCCATCAAGGATGGTCCAAAAGTCACCTTTGGAGGTTCTGAAAAAGGAATCATCAAGGGTTTTGGTAACATTTCTAGCTCCCATATAACTATTACTCAAGTGGCTCATGTTAAGAGTTTGAAACATAACCTTATTAGTATAAGTCAACTGAGTAATGTAGGATATGACATCTCATTTGTCAAAGATGGTTGTCATATCAGGAGGTCAAATGATCAAGAGATCATTTTGACAGGTTATAGAAAAAGAAATGTCTACTGTCTAGACATTATGTGTGAGAACAATGGTTCTCCAGTGTGTCTTGTAGCTGATGAGAAAGTCTATCATTGTGTCAAATGGCACAAGAGGCTAGCCCATCTCAACTACAAGACAATTGGCCAACTCTTTAGCAAAGAGTTAGTGAGGAATGGTCCTCAAGTTAAGTGTATTAAAGATGGAATATGCTCAGCTTGTCAAAAAGGCAAGCAGACTAGATCCACCTTTAGTAGCATTGAAAACAAAGATGCTGTGAGGTGTTTATACCTCTTGCATATGGATCTCTTTGGTCTTATTCCAGTTCACAGCCTAGGTAGGAAGGTCTATACCTTTGTAGTTGTAGATGACTACTCAAGGTTTTCCTGGGTGTTCTTCCTTAGACAGAAATCTGAAACACCTAGTATCTTCTATAGCTTTGTCAAACAAATTCAGAATGAACTAGACAGTACAGTGGTCAAGATAAGAAGTGACCATGGTACTGAATTTCAGTCTGATAGTATGGCAAAACTATGTGAAGAATTTGGGATATTTCAAGAGTTTTCTTCACCAAGAACACCTCAGCAAAATGGCATTGCTGAGAGGAAAAATAGAACCTTGATTGAGGCTGGTAGAACCCTATTAAGTGACACATCTCTACCAGAATATTTCTGGGCTGAGGCAGTTAATACTGCATGCCATGTAATTAATAGGGCTACCATTACTAAAAGCCACAATAAGACCCCCTATGAGATTGTGAAAGGCAGAAAACCAAACTTATCCTACTTCAGGATCTTTGGTTGTAAGTGCTTTATACTTAACAATGGAAAGTCTTACTTGACTAAGTTTGCTGCCAAGTCCCAAGATGAGATTTTTGTTGGCTACAGCAACAACAGTAAGGCTTATAGAGTCTATAACTTGTCTACACAAGTTGTAGAAGAGTCTGTACATGTAGTATTTGATGAAACTAGACTTATTAACAATGAGTTATCTAGTAGTATTTGCAGCTCCACAGGTGTGACTGAGAAGATGGACAAGCTCACTATAGAAGAAGGACCTACTGCAAGACAACAGGTAGAAGATAGTGGTTGTTGTCCAGGGGGAGTACTACATGTACCTAATGTAGAAGAAGTTCAAGGAGTGCAGCAAGTTGAAGAAACTGAGAAAGTTCAACCTGAAGCCAGGATGCCTCCAGCTAATAGGCATCTAAGAGATCATCCAGCAGATCAAATCATTGGTGATCTAAGACAAGGGGTACAAACAAGGAGCAGAAACCTGAATGCAGCACTCTACTCCAGTTTTCTATCCCAAGTAGAGCCAAAGAAGTTTGAAGAAGCCATCCTAGACCCTCATTGGATTGAGGCAATGCAAGAAGAGCTGAATCAGTTCAAGAGGTGCAAAGTCTGGGAGCTTGTTCCTAAACCAAAAGACCACAACATAATTGGGACCAAGTGGATCTTTAGGAACAAGATGGATGAACATGGAGTAATTGTCAAGAACAAAGCTAGATTGGTTGCTAAAGGATATAGGCAGGAAGAAAGTATTGACTTTGATCAAACCTTTGCTCCAGTAGCCAGACTGGATGCCATAAGGATGTTCCTGGCCTATGCAACCTATCAAGGATTTAAAGTTTACCAAATGGATGTTAAGTCAGCTTTTTTGAATGGTAATCTAAAGGAAGAGGTCTATGTGGAACAGCCATCAGGTTTTGTTGATTCAACTCAACCTAATTATGTCTATAGACTTAGGAAAGCTTTGTATGGGTTAAAACAAGCCCCTAGGGCTTGGTATGAAACCCTGTCTAGTTTCCTCATTGAGAATAAATTCACAAGGGGGAAAATAGACAAGACTCTATTCCTTAGGGAATCCATATGCAAGATCATACTAGTCCAAATATATGTAGATGACATAATATTTGGGTCTACTGAAAGTAGTCTTTGCAAAAAGTTTGCAAAACTTATGCAAGGACAATTTGAGATGAGCAGTATGGGGGAACTTAAGTTCTTCTTGGGTCTCCAAGTTAGACAGACTAAGAATGGTTTATCCATATGCCAGTCTAAATTCACCCTAGAACTCATAAGGAAGTATGATATGGATTCATCCAGTACCATGAAGACTCCTATGGGGTCAAGTATGTCTCTTAGCAAGGATGATGCAGGGGAACCTGTAGATGAGACTTTGTATAGAGGGATAGTTGGCTCCCTACTCTATTTGACTGCAAGTAGACCAGATATCATGTATGCTACATGTGTCTGTGCTAGCTACCAAGCATGCCCTAAAGAGTCTCATTTGACTGCAGTCAAAAGGATACTGAGATATCTAAAGGCCACTCCTTATCTAGGCCTTTGGTACCCTAGGAATGGAGACTTTGATCTAACAGATTATTCAGATGCAGATTTTGTAGGCTGCAAAGAAGACAGAAAAAGTACAACTGGAACCTGTCAATTCCTAGGTGGAAGACTGATCTCATGGAGTAGCAAAAAGCAAACAAGTGTGGCTATCTCCACTGCAGAATCAGAATATGTGGCTGCAGGAAGTTGCTGTGCTCAACTTCTATGGATACAACATCAGCTTGAGGACTATGGAATTCAGGTAAGTAGAACTCCACTGTTTTGTGATTCTACTAGTGCTATATCAATTGCAAACAATCCTGTTTCCCATAGTAGAACTAAACATATTGAAATAAAATATCATTTTCTTAGGGAACATGTAGAGAAAGAAGATATTTCACTAGAATATGTTAAGACAGATAATCAACTAGCTGATATGTATACTAAGCCTTTAGAAGAAACAAAGTTCAATAGGTTTAAAATTGAACTAGGTATGATAAACTTAGAATAAGTTTATAAAAATGACTAAGTAAAATAGTGTCGACACACAGAGTTGTCTGTGTCGAGACAGAAAAGTGGTGTCGACACTTCAGAGAAAGGTGTCGACACATCCAGGAAGTTGGTGTCGACACTTCAGAATATTAGTGTCGACACATGACAAGTAGGTGTCGACACATCCAAGGTGGTGTCAACACTTAGACTTTATGTAGGATTAGTGAAGTAAAGTCTCGACTATGTGTCGAGCTAAGCGGTGTCGACACATAAACAAGTGTCGACACATACATTCTGTCGACTATACTTGTGTCGACACATTGGTGTCGAGACATTATAAGTCTGTGTCGACACTTTTCAACAGTGTCGACACAATTTAAGTTAGTTAACCCGCCCTTTCATCTTCAAACCGAGAAAGGTATAAATAGGATTTCGCCATTGTCTGTCGACACGCTCACCAAAGTTTCGAGACAAAACTTGTGTGTCGACACCTCTCTTCTCTCCATTCAAATTCTTCAAACCCTAATGGCGCCAAAGCTCGAAGAGAACGTGAATGAAGGCTATGAACTGGTGCGGCACGCGTTTGATGATGCAGATCCAGAAATCAAGGATGTGGTAACCCTAGTCGCAAACTCAGGGTTAGATTTTCTTGTGTCAGAACCAACCAAGATTTGGAAGAAAGAAGTATTGGAATTTCTGAATGGCGCAACCCTAGACGAATCTGGATTCAAGATCAAGTCTAAGGTACATGGAGAAAAGGTGAAGGTCTCACCAAAGAGTTTAAGAAAGATTCTAAACCTACCAAGGACAAAGGAAGAAGAAGAAGTTATAGCTTCTAAGACCAGAGAAGCTTTAACATGGTGTGGACTTGATTCCAAGCTGAAAATTGGATCAGTATTCAATAGAAAGGGGATGAACAGCCAGGGAAAATTTCTCTCAGAAATTGTTGGCAAGGTGATCTTGAGTAAGCCTGGTGGGCATGACAGGGTATCAGCCATATGTTCAATCTTATGACCAGGATTATCTTCACATTAAAAACTGATTGGTCTGTTGTTGTCTTTGATAAGATTAAAGAGAGCATGAAGAAACACAATATGGGTATAATTCTAAGTCTTTACATGGCTGGTAGTATACCAGAAGTAATGAGTCAAGCTGCTGGCACTAAGATCAAACATATGAGGAAGATGGACATGAGGATATTCTCTAGGTGGGACAGAGTTTTAACTAAGGAGATGCCTACTCCTGAGAAAGTAACACCCCTAAAGAAGAAGAAGAAGATAGCCCCTGTGGCTCAGGATTCATCTAGCAGCTCTGAGGAGCATGTTGTCTTCACTCCTGATGAAGAAGACACTGGAGATGTTGGGCAGTCACCAGCTCAACAAGAAGTTGCAGAGAGGCAGGGGGAGCTACCTCAAGCTAGCCCCATACACCAGGATACTATCCAGGGGGAGCCACTAGTAGTGGAAGAGCCAACTCCACTAGAGAGTGAGCAAGCAACCCACACTATCCTTGAGGTAATCTCAGAAATCAATCAATTAGATTTCCTTATTGAGAGTAAAGTTATAATTGACAACTTATCTGATGTTAATCAGCAACCTCAGATTAATAGTCAACCCACAGATGTTGTCATGGAGGACACATCTGTTGCAGATCAAGTGGAACCACATCAAGTAACTGATGAGATAAGAGAATCTCCATCTCTTCCTCAACAAGAATTTACTATGGAAGATCTCTTCCTTAATCTGGATCAGACAGATTTTGAAAAGGAAAGTGCTGCTGCTGAGGGGGAGAATGCTCAAGTTGAGGGGGAGCATGTGGAAATTTTAGAAGAAACAGCATGACAAGAGCCTGAGAAGCAAAAGGATGTTGAGGAGCTACCTAAGGAGAGGGTAGAAATATCAAGTACATCTGCTTCTGAAGATGAGGAGGCTACATGGGCAAAGAAAAGGAAATTTCAAGTATTTAAAAGAAGGAGCCAGAATTATAAGAAGGCTTTACAAACTATTGCACCACAGCCTATATCACAGCCAGCACCAACTGTAGATTACAGTGCTTTGATGGTTGCTATGCAAATCAAGCTTGATGAGCACAGGAAAGCTATATAAACATATATGTATGAGGGGCATAAGTCTCTACAATTTGATTTGGCCCAGGACATAAAGTCTATTAGATTTGAGATGAATCTAAATAAGAAGGAGATGACTGACTGCTTCCACAAGGGAGGGAATGCAGTAGTCTATCTAGCTACTCATCAAGAGAAAATAAAAGCTCAAGTGGATGAACTTGAAGTTAAGCAAGGCTATGTACTGGAGAATCAAATCAGAATGAATGACAATTTGACTGTTTCTCACAATGCTATTGTAACTGAGATAAAGAATATAGCTACTGCACAGTCTGCAGAAAGTGCCACAGCCAAAGAAACTTTTGATAAGCATTTGCAAGAGAGCTTAGCTGCTGTTACAACTGCTATACAAGACTCTCAGAAGCTCATCACTGAAAAACTCCAAAGGTTAAAACCTTTCTACAAGGATGGAGTTAATTATCTTAATGCACAAATCAGATTTCAAAAGGATGATCTAAGAGATCACATGGAAAGAGAAGTCATAAAGGGGGAGAGGGTGTTAGTCAAAGCCAGCTCTGATCATGCCAAGTGGATTTCTAATTCTATCAGAGCAACTCTTGGTTATCCTCCTTTATGTGATGATGACAATGTAGCAGAATCTGGGATACATCCTGCATATCTAGGAGGGGAGCAACCTGAAGTGGCTCAAGTAATCTACCCTCCTCCAGATTTTGATATGGTAGAACCTGATATACAGTCCATGTATAGCCCACCTGAGGGACAACACAATGTTATCATAGAGAAGGTGATTCAGCCAGTATCTGAGGCTTTACAGGAAGCTATTCTGAAAGAACAAGCTGAACAAGAAGCTAGATTGTCTAAGAAGAGGTTCAGAGAGCAAGCTGAACAAAGGCCTGACTTTGAGCAGTGGAGCCCCACTTCAAGAAACATTATCTTAACTGCATGGAAGGCTGCCAAAGAAAATATTCAAGATAGAAACAAATGGTTTTCTGAACTGGAGTGGAGAAAGCATGAATCTAGACAAGAAGCTATAGTGCAATATAGAAGAAAGGCAAAGATGGGAAAGCTACCTCCTACTGCTCAGGAGCCTAGCAAGTACTTTCTCAAGCCTTATCATTACTTTGAGAGGCAGAAGATTAAAGCTGAAGAGCTAAAGAAGAAGGAGCTAAAAGGGAAAAAGCCTGCTGATACTGAAGATGCTGAAGCCCCTGTACAAGCCAAGATACAGTCTGGCAAGGGCATAGTGATCAAGGATGTTGAGCAAAAATAAAATAGAATTTTCTTCAGTTTACAATTGTAATCTTTTGATTTTTAACACTTTGTAAACTTTTGAAAAATGAATATGACAAAGCTGTTAGAACAATGTGCTGTGTGATTAATCTATTTCATAATTGTTCTGAGATGATATCTATGTATACATGTTTGTTTAATACATGTTTATGTTTGCCCTTTTATATAATCCTGCTTTACATCATGCTATGATTTTATTCTGTATGGTGTATATCAATGACTAAGGGTTATGACTTCTCCAAATAGGGGGAGATTGTTGGGTACATTGGTTTAAATGTACCTGATTTGAAGAAGCCTCACCCTACTCAATGATATACATCAAAATGTATTTGATGTATTTTGAGTTGCCTTGTGCAGGTTAAGTATTTGCAGGGCAAGATGAAAAAGTTTCTAAGTCCATGTGTCGACACCCAGAAGAAGTGTCGACACTTAAGAAGACTTGTGTCGACACCCAGGAAAGCAGTGTCGACACTTGGAGTATTTGTGTCGACACCAGGGATGCAGAGTCGACACCAGACAGAAAGTGTCGACACAAGGAGCTGTGTCGACACTCAATGAAGAAAAGTCCAGTGAAGCAGTGTCGACACTTAGCAGTAGTGTCGACACCCAGAGGAACTGTGTCTACATCAGAAAGTGTCGACACTTGGAGGCTGTGTCGACACTCAGCAAAAGTCAGCAGAGTCTAAGTATAAGTGTCGACATAATAAAGAATGTGTCGACACTCAGCAGAAGACTCAACACTTGAAGAAAGTGTCGACACAAGAAAGAATGTGTCGACACTCAGCAGAAGACTCATCACTTGAAGAAAGTGTCGACACAAGAAAGAATGTGTCGACACTCAGCAGAAGACTCAATACATAAAGAAAGTGTCGACACAAGGAGCAGTGTCGACACTCAGCAAAGTTCAACAAAAAAGTTCTAAGTACAAGTGTCGACACTAAGGAGATGTGTCGACACTCAGCTAGAGTCTCAACAGAAGAAGAATGTGTCGACACAAGGAGCAGTGTCGACATTCAGCAAGTATCAACACAGAAGGCATGTGTCGACACCAAGAAGAAGTGTCGACACTGAACAAGTTCAACACATGAAGATGTGTCGACACAAAGGAGTTGTGTCGACACTTATGTTGGAACACCCTATTACTAATTTGGGTCAGGATCACTATGTCTCTAGGAACCTCTGCTTGACCTCCTGTATAGCTCAATAGGTCAATTAGAATTGAGTCTAAGGGTTAGAAGTCTAGGTCTGGAAGCTGCCCTGAAGACCAAGATTTTGTGTTTGGAGACTAAGTCATATCGTCGAGCTCAGCACGACGATTCGTCGAACTCAGGTTGACGATCGTCTAGCTCAACTTCGACAGATCGTCGAACTCCATTCGACGATCGCTGAGCTCAACTTCACTATATCGTCGAACTCCATTCGACGATCGGTGAGCTCAGGTCGACGATTTTGACTCTGCTTTGGATCTTTATCTCTGAGCTCAGTTCGACGATCTTTGAGCTCAGATCGACGATATTTTGCTGCTGTATATTTCCAGATCGCTGAGCTCAGCTCGACGATAGCAGAGCTCAGTTCGACGATTTCAGATAACTTCCAGGATGTTTCTAAATTCAAATTCAAATCAGTTAAGGAGTTATTCTGCAATTAATTCAGAGATTCCCTAGCCGTTTTCATTCATTTCTGGACCAAGTTTCAAGGGATTTTTCAAGGAATATTTCTGTGGACTTTCCTCCAGAAGAGATTTTGCAATTAAGGATGCAATCAATGCAGGCCAACGGCTATTCTTGACAGAGAATGTTATTCTATTCTGTACCAGAGAATAAAAGACAGAATTTTTTGAATCACTCATAGAACACAGATTACAGAGAGACATTCAAAAATATTCTGTCTCAAAGATTTCTCAAGAACACACATCCAAGGAGATCAAGCTTTCTCAAATCTTCAGATCTCTTTAGTTTTCAAAGTGTTCAAGGCCAACATATTTTCAAGACTCCAGACATTCAACATTTCAGCTATTGCTGAAATCATCTATTGCTGGAGTTCAATCTTTGAAGGCCTATCGCCCTCAGCAAAGCTTTTCTTCCTGAAGATCTCAAGGATTCAGGGGGAGCTTTGACATCAACAATCCACATAGTCTTCTCAGTTGTTTGAGAAAGAGAAGACTTCCATCACTCTCTCACCCCCTCTCTGTAAAGGGTTTCTCAAACTCCCTTCAAAAGTTTGAGCTTGGTTTTTGAGCACCTTGTCAAAAGCTCATTGGTGGCAAGACACCTGATCAAAAAATCTGCTTTGGTTTTTGAGCACCTTATCAAAAGCTCATTGGTGCCCAGGACACCTGATCAACTCATCCTGCAGTGGATTCCTACCTAGGGTGGTAGAAGAGTGGATGTACCCAAGTTTAGGGGAACCACTATATTTCCTTGTGTCTTCTGGTTTTGCTTGTGTTTATGTTTGTTTCTGACCTTGATTTTTCTGTGCTTAGCTTTTGTTTAACTTAGTGCTGTGATTAGATTTATTATTGCTTCCCTGCTCACTCTTATTACAACAATTGTTGTAAAAAGTTTCAAAGCACCATATACTCTATTCACCCCCCTCTAGAGTATATCAGATCTAGCTGCACTTTCAACTTACAAGAATACAACTAAGTACTGAAGAACAAAGAGTTGTGTCGACACACAATATCAGTGTCGACACATGATGAAGAAGCTGTGTCGAGAAGTCAATTCTACAACACAAGGAGTTGTGTCGACACCTTGAAGGCTAGTGTCGACACTTAGTTAACTTGTGTCGACACTTAGTCTATAAGTGTCGACACTTAAAGACAGACAGTCTCGACACTTTCAGACAGTTACAGTTATTTCAAGAACTGACTGGATGACTTGATAGCTGCCATTCCAGCCGGTCTACTGCACCTGTCAGAGTTGTCAGAAATCAGTTAGGAACCGGACCAGCCGGTTACCATGAAGAAGGCCTATAAATAGGCTTATACTGTCAACAGAAAGAGATGATCAACAGATCAAGTTGTTGAAAAGCAATTCATTGAAGACTTTCAAGTGAAGTTCTAAGTAGTTGGAGAGAGAGAGCTCCATCCAAGAAGACAGCCGTTGGAACCAGGCTGTGAAGAAGGATTCAGACCTAGTTCTGAATCTTAAGTTGCAGAGATCAAAGATCAGCTGCAGAGAAGATCAATCCTATTGTGTTCTACATTCAAGAAGCTTTGAAGAAAAGCCAAGTGAGATTGATCTCAGCAGAGTTCTTCCAAGAACTCATCAAGAACCTATCAACTCTTCTCTCTATTCTCTGAGTTGTAGGTATATAAACTTTGTATTCTAATTTCTTGTAGGATCCTAAGGGATCTGAGTTGTAAGCCTATAATTATAAAGGCTGAGTGTAGGGCCTGTGTGCCTGAGTGTAGGAGATTCTTATCTCTGAGCTGAGTGTAGGCCTGTTGTGGCTGAGTGTAGGCTTTGTGAAGAAGCTGAGTGTAGGTCTTTGGAGAAGACTGAGTTGTAGGGCCTTGGGCCTGAGCTGTAGGAACCTGTTTTGGGGTTCTGAGTGTAAGATCTGAGGATCTGAGATAGTGGAGGAGTTTGGCCGAATCTAGTACACTACTAGATAGGCGAAGGGGGAAAGTGGATGTACCCAAACCTTGGGGAACCACTATAAATTTGTGTGTTCACTGTGTGCTTGATTGATTGCTGTGATTGCTGATTGACTGCAGTGTAGAATTAGTTATAACTCTGAGATATAAACTGAAATCTGCCTAAAAAGTTAAAAAATATTAAGTCACCTATTCACCCCCCTCTAGGTGATTAGGTACAATTTCTTTCATTCTGGCCCGCAAAAATTCCCGAATACGAAAACATCTCTTTAATGGCAATGATCCAGTCATCATTGCCATGAAATCAGCTCTCCCGTTATAGGCAGGAGGTCCTAATCATTGAAAGTGTGAAATGAAATTCAACTCTGGTGGCAGCAGAACTAGAGGCACCAGAGGAGTATAAGGAACATGCACAGTCTAACCCACTACAGGGTCCTGTGCTCCAGTTTGCTGCCTTAAGGATCAAGTTAACAATGCCCGAGTCTGCGATTGCATTGCAACCATCTACCTTGATAAAGCCTCATTGCTCTGTCGCATCCATTCAATCACATCTTCACTTTATGCACCTGATGACTCGCCCTCAGACTATGGAGTCGACCTTGTCGCAACATGCTTAGGCGAAATTCCTAGTAATACAATGAACAACTCATCAAAACCTAGCTTAACACCAGAACTACTCAACTTAGTTCAGACCATACATGTATAGATAGTTGCTCTTGCTGCTACCTTGCTCTGGGATTCTCAAAAGTGATGCTATGCTTTAACTTAGGATGATATACCATCATCTTATTGACTCGTGTGCATATAATAGGAATGTATGAATTCTTATCCCTTTGTTTTAAAACCATGTGTGTATATATGTCATCATATAGATCTTAACTTGACACGTGTGCTCATGCTATGTTATGTTTTGCATGCAGTGCTATGCATTCTAATAAAGGCCTTAATGCATGTTATGAGTGACATACACATGAAATATTATGCATCTCATACTACATAATATTGTATGTAATGAAAAAGTAAAATCTAGTGGGCATTCATGTGATGGATGTTACGCATCCCATGTTACATAACAGTCACATGTTGCTTCCTATGAGAATCTATATACAAACACATATTATGCATCCCATACTACTTAATATACCCCGTATACTTCTTGTCATGCTTATGAGTGTAGTGTTCATGATTCGGCCAAGATGTACTGATGACACATCGGTGTGTGTATGCAATGAGACAAGACAACTAAAACTTTACCAGAGATAGCCGTTCGACCAACTTGTCAAACAAACCTAGCTCTAATACTAATTGTCACATCCCGCATTTTATAGCATTAAATATTATATAAGAGTAAGAGAAAATATATGCCATGATGCCATGTCGTGCAGGGACAACTGCAGATGCTCAGGTGTTAACCCAGAAATCCACGATCCTCTCCAAGATGGCTAGTTTGCAAGCCGTGGACTGCTCCGTCTCAATCGAGGGCTCGCGGCCTATTTTCCACATAACCATGTGAATAGACCTTTTTGTCCGTGCGGCCAGGTTATTGGTCGCCAGGTAGTCGCCAGCTCTGCAGAGGCGTGGACTGCTTCCCAGCCCGCACCAGCAGGTCGCATGGCTAGCCGGGCAGGTAGCGGTTTCTTCTCCAGCCCGCCACAACTAAGTAGACTCTCCAGGATGCCGCAAGCAAGAACCAGCCTAGATCCAAGGCTATTCTTCAGCCCGCCTGCGACAGGAGGCTTCGCATTCCAGTTCGTGGCGACCTTGTCATCAGACCGCCTGACAGTGGATAACGCCCAAGCTTGTGGCGGACTTAATCTTAGTCCGCGCAAAGGCGGCAGACTCAATCTCAGTCCGCCAGCAGATGAAGGACGGTCAATTCACCTGCAGGGGGCGAACTCGCTTCCAGCAGCAGCAGGCAGACTACTTCTCAGTCCCAAATATGCGCGAACTCAGCATCAATCCGCCAGCAAGTGACAGACTCGTTTCTTCCAACAGCGGGCAAACTCCGTAGCTCGCACAGCATGGAGAGAACTCACTTGTACATAGTTTCTTCCAACAGCGGGCAAACTCCGTAGCTCGCACAGTATGGAGCGAACTCACTTGTACATAGCTTGCAGAAACCATCAGGGTGACGTCATCAAGTCTAGATTTGGGAGTCTCCTCCTCGAACCTATAAGTAGCCCCACATATCTCTCATTTGAGGAGGAAGAATTGGGGAGAAACCCGGACATACAACACTGCGGATACAGTTTCCTATCGGTAGGCAACATTCGCGGACTGGATCAAGGCGGTCCGCGTGGCCTCAGCGATAGCCCTTGTGGTCTGGTGCCTTGGCTACGGCAAGCTACCCAACAACCCAGTTCGCGCAGTCTTAATAGCTAACCCGGGCGGATAGGACTCTCAGTCTTGTTTGGTAGTCGTAGCCTCAGCGACCTTCTCGTTCAGACCGCACCATTAGGCGGCTTGAAGCAGCGGGCTACAGGGCAAGGCAGTCTGTGCGCCTGACGACCTGAGTTAGCAGTCCGCGTGCTCTCGACGACTTCTCTTTTTAGCCGGCAGCTTCTCTATTGTACCCTTTGTTTTTCCATGTAAAGGAGCTAACTCAAGCTGTAACACAAACTTTGTAATCAAAGGAAATCTCATCGCAGAAGTGGCATTTTAGCTCGGCGGGCAAGCTCTATTGTTGTCGCTCGCCAGCAACCTCTCTTTTCCCCTTTTCCCTTCTCTTGGCCACAACCGCTACTCCTAACAATCAAAGTAACAGGCTATTCGACAGTCCTCACCACCTCCCCTACCCTCGCATCCCGGATCGAAAGAGTTCACCTCTCGAGCTCACGGAGAGGCGCATTTTTGTCATCAACATTTAACACGAGGCCTTCAAATTTCGAACAGACATTGAAATCCAACAGTTAGCCATGCCAGACAATCAACCTGACGAGAACCTCGCTCCTTCAAGTCCTAATGAAGATCCTCTCTGGGAAGCCTTGGAGCAATCGTGTCGAGAAACTGCCTAGCAGTTACAGGCAATCAACCATACTCAAGCGGCAATCACGCACCGATTAGAGGTGCAACCCTTAACAACGCTGATTCCTCCAGTCAACCTGACACTGACATTTGGGAATCTGCAGACCTATCCGCCGATCTACCCTCCTGTTTATCCATCAGCTCATCCGCCGACCTGTCCGACAACCTACCCGCCATGGCAGGCCGCAGCTCCTTTGCGTTCTCAAAATGACGAGTTTATAGCTCGACAAAACTTCTTCCGGGAAGCCACCCAAGGAAGTCCAACAAGATTCTTGAATTTTCAGGGAAGTCATCCCTACCCTTAAGCTCCCGCGGCTGCTCCTCCCGCAACAGCTTTTCCTTTCTATCCTCTTGCTTCTTTTTCAACTGCAGCTTATGCACCGTTTTTGCCTTTCCCTTATGTTCTAGGAGAACATGAAGATCCATCGCCGTTTACAGAGAGTATACGACAAGAACCGACTACTACTCACTTCAGAGAGCCGCGACTACCAGTTTACATTGGGGAGTCTGACCCAATTGCACACTTACAAGCTTTCGAGTCAATTGTCACTCTTAAGACTCGTACAGATGCTACTAGGTGCAAACTCCTCATAACGTCCTTTGGTGGACAAGCATGGAGTGGTTCTATGGATTGAGTCCTCAGTCCATCGCTTCCTTTGCTGATCTGCAAAGAGAGCTTCTGCTTAGATTTTCTACCTCTACAAGGAGGAAGGGCGGTCTGGAAGCCCTATTTGAGATTAGCCAGTGAGAGAATGAGACTTGGGCTCATTTTGTCGATCATTTCCAAAGAGAGATTCTATATATATATATATATATATATATATATATATATATATATATATATATATATATATATATATATATACGTAGTCTTTCCATGAGCAGATTGTATCCATTGGGCAAATATGGGTTCAATTAAGATTTGTTTTTCCGGAGTACCAAAAGCAAGCATGACGTCGTTATGAACATAAAGGCCCAAAGTATGGAACCCCAGAAAAAGGCTGGCCCAACTTAAATGAGATATTATAGCTTCTTTATGATCTAACATTCTTACCAATACATTATCCTCATTCTGTTCCGGATTATAATCCTTTAGGTCGATCCAGAAATGTATTGAGTCACCCTGATAAGTGGTTTAAGAGAAGGACCACTTAAGTTCGAAGCTAATATCCGGGTGCCAAGGACATACCACGAGATGATCATCCTTACAATCCTAACTATATCTACAGACTTATAACAGAGAAAGATCCTTCTTCTTTGTACGGGCAACCTCCAAAGTCTCCTAAGAAGGATTTTGAAACACGAGCGGGGAAGGATAGGAATTTATGATGTCATCAACACCTCTTCCCAAGCCGGGATCACTCCCAAGGTCATAGATTACAATTACCTGCTCCTGCTTATCTGGCACTGGGTCCGCAAGCAGCTTTTGTTTACCCACAGTGGGGTGATAACTCGCCAGAAAATGAACTAGACCAAGTTATGCAGGAAGTAGTCCAAGTCATGAAAGGTAAGACCGGTTATAAGAGGCATTAGGTTATAAGAGGCCTTATCAGCCCGTAGAGCAGAATCCAAAGATTCAGATCCCTACTGCAAATTCCATAAAGAGAAAGGCCATCCGACTGAAAATTGTCGAGCACTTCGTCAATTGTTGGAAAGAATGCTGAAGTACGGCAAGTTGTGTGACTTATTCCAGAAGAATGACCACTCTGATCTGTTTACTTCGAAAGGCAAAGAAGTAGCGGGAATTCATTTCGGCTCAAAGGGAGTGAGCCAAATCAACAGCAGTGTCAACTTCAATATTAGCGAATGCATCGATGCCGATGACGAAGGCACTTTTGGAGAACTACAATGTTGAGGAAAAGAGGACATAACAAATTCCCAAAAAACGTTTCGCAATCATAGCTGGTTGTTTTTATTCTTTGAACATTTTCTCTGGAAAACCTTAGTACTCTTTCATTCATTTTAATATTTTTGCATCAGAGATCCCGTACTGACAATTTTTCTTTTTTGGAGTGTCTCCCCTCTATTTTCTCTTTGCCAAAGGGATCGCTGAACCAACGAAATATAGCCGGGTCTTGCTCGTCCCCCCATAGGTTGGTTTCTGGCGTAACACCATGATGAACACATATGGCGAGGAGTGTTCGCATATGTGCAGTGGGAGACGTCTAATCTGTGCAGGTGGACTTCAGGGCTTCTGATCCTAACCGATATCTAACACACAACGCACATCAAGGGACGTCCCAGTGTGTTAGCTCTACTGTGCTCTGCTGGGGATACATTAAAGCTAAGATGATTGTTGCTTGACAAGCAATGGCCCCCGGGTGTAACCTTGTCTCTGTGATCATCTCACATCGTGATAGTCGAACACTCCAAGTTACTCTCATGCCGTGCCTTCAGGGGACCCACACAATCGCTAATCCTTTAGGGTGAGCAATGATGTAGACCACATGACGCACCTGGCCTAACTGATCAGCGTAGCTTGTAAACCAAGGCATGAGAGCAGTGTGTCCATCGTTCCTTCTTAGGATTTTGTTTTTTCTTCTTGGCGCCATTCTGGGGGAGCGCAGTTAATCCGCTCTTAGTAGGACTACACTCTTGATGATTTTCTTGAGCGAGCAGTGCTTTAGCCCTTGGGACGCACCCGACCTTGATAATCATCTTCGGGTGTAGACCTTTTTTGTGTAAGCTGTCTTTTTTCAGGATTAACAGGCAAAATATTACCTATCCGAAGGATTCAAGACATCATATTTTTTTGCTTATACTCTTCTTATATACTCAGCTTATACAGAACTCTATCCGTTGGCAGTTAACCGTGCTTCTACTACGCATATTGAACAATTTTTGGCACCAATTGTTTAATTGGAGAATCTGGTTCTCTTTGTCTACAAACCATGCAGTCTAATCAAAATGGTTTTTTCTGGCTGGTCTGGATTTCATATTGAGGATATCATATCTGACAGTGCAAGAAGATTATTGTTATGGCTTGATCTTTACTCAATTTTGCTCATTCTTTTACTCAGTTAATAGCTGGGTTTGTTGGATATTCTATATGCTATTTAATTATATCTGCATTACCGCATTAACATTTATCAAAGATTAGCAGATATCCAGGACTCCTCTTCAAGTATTCATGCCTTACATTTCTTTTTGCCTGCTTTAACTTCTCTTCCTTTGCAGAGATTAGCAGGTATTTGCGAATTCCCTTCAGGTACTTGCATTTTATTTTTCTTTCATATCTGCTTCATACTCTTCTTTTACAAAGATTAGCAGATATTTGCAAGTTCCCTTAAGGTACTCGCATTCTATTTTTATTCCATATCTGCTTCTTACTCTTCTTTTACAGAAATTAGCAGGTATTTGCGAGTTCCCTTCAGGTACTCACATTCTATTTTTCTTTCATATCTGCTTCTTACTCTTCTTTTGCAAGATTAGCAGGTATTTGCGAGTTTCCTTCAGGTACTCGCATTCTATGTTTCTTTGATATCTGCTTCTTACTCTTCTTTTGCAGAGATTATCAGGTATTTGCGAGTTTCCTTCAGGTACTCGCATTCTATTTTCTTTCATATTTGTTTCTTACTCTTCTTTTGTAGAGATTAGCAAGTATTTACGAGTTCCCTTCAAGTACTCTCTTTTTATTTTTCTTTCATATCTTCTTCTTACTCTTGTTTTGTAGAGATTTGAAGGTATTCGCGAGTTTCCTTCAGGTACTTAGATTCTATTTTTCTTTCATAACTGCTTCTTACTCTTCTTCTACAGAGATTAACAGGTATTTGTGAGTTCCCTTCAGGTACTCGCATTCTATTTTTCTTTCATATCTATTTCTTACACTTCTTTTGCAGAGATTAGCAGGTATTTGCGAGTTCTCTTTAGGTACTCGCATTCTATTTTTTTTTTCATATCTAATTCTTACTCTTCTTTTGTAGAGATTAGTAGGTATTTGCGAGTTCCCTTTAGGTACTCGCATTCTATTTTTCTTTCATATCTGCTTCTTACTCTTCTTTTGCAAAAATTAGCAGGTATTTGCGAGTTCCCTTCAGGTACTCTCATTCTATTTTTCTTTCATATCTGTTTCTTACTCTTCTTTGGTAGGATTTAGCAGGTATTTGCGAGTTCCATTCAAGTACTCACAAGTTATCTTTCTTCCATACCTCCTCTCATCTTTGTTTTACAGAGCTCAGTAGAATATGTCCACAAGTCTTCTTCACTTTGCGGGGAAAATTCAGGTACTTGCGAAGTTCACATTTATAACTTACTCTAACTCTTCTCCTTCATAGAGGAAAAATAAGTACATTCAGACTCTTTGGGGAGAGATGTCAGGTTCTATACCTCTCCCTCTATCTTTTGTTTTTCTGGTTATTCCCTGAGGAGTGATCGTGATTTCGGGGGTTATCTCTAGTTTTTCGAAGTTTCCTGCAAATTTAAAAAGTGTGGGGATAAAGTTAACCAAGAAATCCACGATCCTCTCCAAGATGGCTAGCTTGCAAGCTACGGACTGCTCCGTCTCATCCGGGGGGTTCACGACTTATTTTTCACCTAACCGCACGGATAGACTTTTCTGTCCACGCGGCTAGGTTTGTGGTCGCCAGGTAGTCGCCAGCTCTGTAGAGGCGCGGAGTGCTTCCCAGCCCGCACCAGCAGGTCACACAGCTAGTCGGGCAAGTAGCGGTCTCTTCTCCAGCCCTGCGCCACTAAGCAGACTCTCTAGGTCGCCGTAAGCAAGAATCGGCCTAGTTCCAAGGTTATTCTTCAGCCCTCCTGTGATAGACGGCCTCGCATTCCAGTCCGCAGCGACCTTATCATCAGACCGCTTGGCAGTGGATAATGCCGAAGCTTGGGGCGGACTTAATCTTAGTCCACATAAAGGTGGCAGACTCAATCTCAGTCCGCTAGCAGATGAAGGACGGTCATTTCTCCTACAGGGGGAGAACTCACTTCTAGCAACATCAGGCAGACTCCTTCTCAGTCCCCCACAGGCGCGGACTCAGCTTCAGTCCGCCAGTAAGTGACAGACTCGCTTCTTCCAGCAGTGGGCAAACTCCTTATATCGCACAGCATGACGCGATCTCACTCGTAGCTCGCCCAAACCATCAGGGTGACGTCATCAAGTCCAAATCTGAGAGTCTCCTCCTCGAACCTATAAATATCCCACCATACCTCTCATTTAAGGAGGAAGGATTGGGGAGCAACAATGACATACAACACTGCAGATACAGTTTCCTATCCGCTGGCAACATTCGCAGACTGGATCAAGACAGTCTGCACGGCCTCGGCGACTATCCTTTGCAGTCTAGTGCCTTGGCTCCGACAAGCTCCCCGGCAACCTAGTTCGCGCGGTCTCAGCAGCTAACCCAGGCGGATAAGCCTCCCGATCTTGTTCGGTAGTCGTAGCCTCAGCAACCTTCTCGGTCAGACAAGCCATTAGGTAGACTGAAGCAGCGGGCTGCAGGGCAGGGTAGTACGCATGCCTGACGACATGAGTCAACAGTCCGCGCAGTCTCGATGACTTCTCTTTCTATTCGCTAGCTTCTCTCTTGTACCATTTGTTTTTTTATATAAAAGAGATAACTCAAGCTGTAATACAAGCTTTGTAATCAAAAGAAAGCCTGTCGCAGGAGTGGCTTTATAGCCGCGACGGGCGAACTTTGTTGTTGTCGCTGCTAGTGGCCTATCGTTTTCCCATTTCCCTTCTCCCGGCCTCAACCGCTAATCCTAACTGTCAAAGTAACCGGCTATTCGACAGTCCTCATCACCTCCCTTACCCCCGCATCCTGGATTGAACATGTTCACCTCTCGAGCTCACAGAGAGGCACATTTTTGGCATCAACATCAGGCATGAATCTACTCCTAATACTTTTCATGAAATTCTCAAGTTTGTTTTGATGAAAATATAGTTTGAGTGTAAGTGTTAATGGTCGTTTCCCACATCTCAGTGGATCAACTAGTCTACGGGTAAAAATATACATATACGCAGCGGAAAATACTTTATTTAGTTCAATTATTACCATATAACAGCTTGAAAATCCAATAGGAAAATTCATGATATGCATACCTCTAGATTTAATATAAGTACTAAAATAGCTTTTATGTTCATTAAAGTAGAGTGACATTTGATTTAAAGAATGCTGTGAGTATGAGCTAAAAGTATTGATCCTTTTATATTTTGAAAATAACTAACATGCAACCTAACATAAATGCTGCACATGGAGCAAGTAATTAAGTAAGACAAACCAACTAGAAAATATCATAGAATCTTGCAAATAGTCTAACTGTTGGTGAAACCATAGTGATCTAGAAGTGATCAAGCATGTAACCTCACTGCGAACTTAGTATGAGCCTATCAGGGTCGCACATAAGATAGTGGAAAAATTGGGAGTTTGGCTTTGTATGGTGTAGTTCATATGATGAGCAAAAGGGGACTAGAATTTTCTAAGGCAAAAAGCATTGAAAGCGTCGAGTTAACTCAATGCCTTGGCATACTCGTCGAACTCCGTTTGACAAATTGGCCTTTGGCGCTGATTCGTCGAACTCCGTTTGACGAATTGGCCTTTGGTGCTGATTCGTCAAATTCCGTTCGACGAATTGGCCTTTAGCGCTGATTTGTCGAACTCCGTTTGATGAATTGGCCTTTGGCGTTGATTCCCCGAACTACGTTCGACGAATTGGCGTTTGGCGCTGATTCATCGAACTCCGTCCAACGAATTTGGCCTTTGGCGCATATTCATTCAACGCTGCAGGAGGCGTTGACTGCGTTGAGTCCCTTCAACGTCTTTGTCGATTCAAGTGTTGATTCGGCTGGAGGTTAACATTGAGTTCGTCATATATGTGTTATAAGATACTCAACGATTCGACGAGTATAAATTGATACTCAACGATTCATCATATATCCTGTAGATATTCGACGATTCATCTAGACAAATTTTTGTCTGGTCGAAGGTCTATTTTGTCTAAGTCCTGGGTCTGCGATAAGCGACGCGCTGCTTTGTTTATTCCCATTGGGTATAAATAGAAAGTTTTAGGGTTTGACTATTATGTGATCACTCTTTTGTCTAAGTACACGAGCCCTACTGTACGAAAAGATAGATAAACCTAAAAGCCTGATGGAAATTATTCCGTCTTCGTCTTCGCCGATCCCGATCCTGATCCCGATGAGTGTCCCCACCACCTATCCTACAATAGATCTAGTAGTCTGTGGAGACGCTGAGTGTACTCTCGCGACCTAGAACTTGTGCGACAAGTTGCTACGGGTTCTCTCGATCGTGTGGATTACTGTAGGGGAGAGGATATACTTTCTGCGCTCAAGACACAAGCCACGGTGTGACCGGACCGATTCTTTAGGAGCATCTAGGTTGAGTTGACACTCAATCCCTCAAAGATATTTTTTATTATAACATGTTTTACTTCTTGATTCATGAAAATTGTCAAGTTTGAACTCGTTTGTGTTTTACTTGTTCTTATTTCCACAGCGTGCACAAGTGTTGTACCATCCCAAAAAAAACCAATAGTGGTATCAAAGGGAGGTTTCTGACAATATTCATGGTTTAAGAAGTTGCTAAATCCATGTCGTGTAAATTTGGAGATTTAGAAGTGTTCTAAATGACCAAATCTAGTCTTGGTGCATCCCAAGATCGTGTGCGATTTCTTTATAGTTCACTCCTTAACAGTAACCATCACTTTGTTGGTTTGTGAAACTAAGCATGTGTTAGTCTTTGAATCTCACATAAAGTGACGTGTCTGTCTACTGTGTAAGTGGAGTTAGTGTTGCTCATGTCCAGTGTATGTAGGTCTGAAGATTTAGACATGTTCTAAATGTTCAGACTTAGCCCAGTTCATCAAGTGTTGATGATTCTTGTGCACATCTAGGATGCATTTGGATTCTGCTTGTTGAATTTTATTTTGCTTGATGTGCACGTTGGTTAAGTGTTAATCATGATTAAAGAGTTAATCAGCTATCTAAAATCCCTTAAGCAATATTAAGTATTCAGATGCCTTCCAATGGATGACACTCTTCTTGCCTCGATCAATTAAGTGTGGGCTTGGCAATGAAAAGTGCATTAATCTATCTTGGTGAGGGTGCGAGCGGATAATTGTGATATTCCATTGTCGACATCGGGTCTAGCTTAATTAGGTGACCTCAAAGGTTGAGTGCCCAGAGGTATTTGGTTGGCATGCACCATATGATGGATGCGAATAAAGAGTTATTCACCAGCCATACAAGAATTGCAGAGTGATGCAATTGGCAAGCATTGCCTACCTAAATAGCTGCATTGTGAGAGAAAAGCCAAAGCTGACTCATAGTGTTAGTGAAATATGAATCTTGTCCACTACAAGGGTTACTCGCCAAACTCTTCAAATTGATATCAAGGGTTATCAGTTTGATAAAATAGTGAGAGCTTTTTATTAAAGTTCTAATTGAAAGATAAATTGTATTTTGAAATGTGATACTAATTTGCTTTGCTTGTATTCTTGTAGAATTTCCATAGCAAGTGGTTCACACTCCACCCTGTCTCTCAGAGCGATCCTTGAGAAGGAGAAGCTGAGTGGTACAAAATATTTGGACTGGTATAGGAATCTGAGAATTGTTCTCAGGCAAGAGTGCAAGCTCTATGTTTTGGAAGAGGAATCCCCTGATGAGCCTATCGGGAATGCACCCCTTGCTGATAAAGATTCTTATAAGAAGTATCTCAACGACTCCTTAGACGTCAAATGTCTCATGTTAGCAACCATGAAGTCTGAGCTTCAAAAACAACATGAGAACATGGGTTGCAAGGACATTGACGAGCATCTCAAGAAAATGTTTCAAGGGCAAGCTCGTCAAGAGAGATTTGACGTCATTAAGGCATTGTTCCAGTGTAAGATGGGAGCTCGCGACCTAGTAGGGACTCACATACTCAAGATGATTTGTTATAGACTAGGGTTCCCTCTAGGACAAGAGTTAGCTATAGATCTGATCCTCCAATCGTTGTCGGACAGTTATGAGCAGTTTGTCTTGAACTATAACATGAATGAAATAGACAAGACACTGCCTGAGCTCCTAAGCATGTTGCGAACTGCCGAGATAAACATGAAAAGGCCAAGCCTGCTAGCCCCATATTGATGGTGCATAAAGGCAAGGGCAAGGCCAAGGGCTTCAAGAAGACGAGGGTGGGACCTAAGTCTGGACTGGAGCCCAAGTCTTCTACACTGAAAAAAGGCTCAGGGAAAGAAGGAAAGTGGCACCACTGTGGCAAGGCTGATCATTGGAGGAGGAATTGTCCTTCGTACATTGAGGGTTTACAAAAGATAAGAGGAGGTATGACCTCCACTTCAGGTATTTATATTATAGAGATAAACCTTTTTGCTCCTTCATCTTGGGTATTGGATACCGGATGTGATTCTCACATTTCTATAAATGTGCAGGAACTGGGAAGGAGAAGAATGTTGAGTAAAGGAGAGGTGGACTTGCGCTTTGGCAATGGAGCAAGAGTTGCTACTATTGTCGTGGGGGTTTATCGTCTTGATTTGCCTAGTGATCTTACAATATAACTACATAGTTGTTATTTTGTTCCTCCCATAACTAGAAACATTATATCCATTTAATGTTTGGACATGCTGGATTTTTCTTTTATTATTAAGAACAATTATTGTTCAATATTTAAGAATGATGTTTGTTATGGTGTAGCCCAAATGTTTAATGGTCTATATGTTTTAAACTTAGACCATCCGATCTATAATATTGAAAATATTAAAAGACTAAGAACAAATGACTCGAACCCTACTTATCTTTGGCATTGTCGTTTGGGCCATATAAATGAGAAACGTATATCCAAGCTACATAGAGATGGACTATTGGACTCATTTGATTATGAATCATTTGAGAGATGTGAATCTTGTTTGTTAGGCAAGATGACTAAAGTCATTTTCACTGGCTTCAATGAGAGGGCTAATGATCTCTTGGGTATAGTACATAGTTATGTATGTGGACCCATGAGTTCTATGGCTAGAGGTGGGTTTTCTACTTTGTTACGTTTACTGATGATTTCAGTAGATACAGATACGTGTATCTTATGAAGTGCAAATCCAAAACCTTTGAAAAGTTCAAAGTGTTTAAGAACGAAGGAGAAAACCAACTAGGTAAGAAGATTAAAGCACTCCGATCTGATCGAGATCGTGAATACCTAAGTCCCGAGTTCTGTGATCATCTGATAGAGTGTGGTATTGTATCACAGCTCACTCCACCTAGAACACCACATCATAATGGTGTGTCTGAGAGGAGGAATCGTACTTTATTATATATGGTACGTTCGATGATGAGTCATGCAGATCTACCTGTTTCCTTTTGGGGATTTGCTTTAGAAACTGCTGCTTTAACATTAAATCGTGCTCCAACAAACGCAGTTCTAAAGAAACCATATGAGATATGGACTGGGAAGCGTCCTAGAATGTTGTTCATTAAGATTTGGGGCTGTTAGGCATACATAAGACGTCAAATGTCTGATAAGCTAGAACTCAAATCAGATAAGTGTTATCTTGTGGGGTACCCTAGGGAAACCAAAGGGTAATACTTTTACCTACCGTCCGAGGGCAAAGTGTTTGTCGCAAGGACTGATGTATTTCTTGAGAAAGAGTTCTTAAGTAAAAAGACAGCCAAGGTAGAACTTGAAGAAGTTCAGGAATCACAAACTGTGAATGAACCAGAATTGGGACCTGAGTCAGGACTACAAGTAGTTGCAGCTGGAGAACCAGCACAGCAGACACAAGTTCCACGTAGATCTGGTAGACCAAGGTTTGAGCCTGAGAGATATGGATTTCTCGTATCTCAAATAGGTAATGTGTTACTTATGGATCATAATGATGAGCCTGCAATCTACCATCAGGCTATATATGGACCGAACTCCGAGAAGTGTCTTGATGCTAAGAAATCTGAGATGGACTCCATGTATGAAAAACCAAGTATGGACTTTGGTGGAACCACCTAAAGGTGTAAGTCCCATAGGGTGCAAGTGGGTCTTCAAAAAAAAGGCCTACATTGATGGGAATGTACAGACATTCAAAGGGTGACTTGTGGTAAAGGTTTCAAGCAAATTCATGGTGTTGACTATGATGAGACTTTTTTCCCTGTTGCCATGATTAAGTCCATCAGAATTCTGTTTGCTATTGCTGCGTATTATGACTACGAGATCTGGTAGATGAATGTCAAAATGGCTTTCCTAAATGGAAACCTCCTCGAGGATGTGTATTTTGGAAGTGTATGGCTTTCCTAAATGGACCTTCTAGTATATACCATATGAACGGATGGGGTTGTTACACTCGATCACCAGTATGTCATCTACATACAAAATTAGGAAGACTACAATGCTCCCATTCATCCTCTTATAGACACAAGGTTCATCCTCATTCTTGATAAAATCAAACTCTTTGATATCTTCATCAAAACGAAGATTCCAACTTCGAGAAGCCTGTTTCAATCCAGGCGGTGAAGGTACAGGATGATATCAGAGTAGCGCAACGCACCTTAACACATTGCATTCTAGTGGAAGCCTATACTAACACGTGAACTCCACAAATGAATGTCCAACAAATGAACAACTCCACATTGTATATATCTATCATAGGAATGTCTTACAACATGTAACATCATTGGCCTTATGGCCTTATAAGGCTTTCAAACAGTGGCCTAAACATTGGCACGCAGGCCGGCCACAATAAAAGAAAACACAACAAGCATTCCAAATAGCCTTCGAGGGCTACCATTAGTAGCAACAGCAGCAGGGACCTCAACCTTTATGCGTCTTGCTTGGATCTCCAGCACCTGTATAGGGACAATCCACCCAACAGTGGCAAACAAAAGCAACGGTCCGCGTTCAGCTGACCAAATTATAACGACCCTACCCCTTTTCTCGGGGCAGCGCTAATCTTCCCTGCAGGCATAGCATCACAAGCATGGTAATATAGTTCATATAATGTGCTTTCACGCACACATGCCATCACAACCGTTCGCTACCCGGCCCAACGGTCCGTGCACTCAGGGCACATTCTTGGTGTTCTGGAAAAGCATTTGCCCACCACCGTATCAGGGTCACAACCCAACGGTAACTCTCTTGAGCATTTAATACATGGTGTGCAACCGGAGTTCTAGTCTTACTACACCGGGATGGCCCGTAGCCCCCATTGTGTCATGGCGCGCAGGCCTAAGACTCTTGCTATGCGCTCCAACAGACCACACCTTCTGGTCCACGTCGGACGGACATAACGCAGGTCGGATCCTCCACCCCCGTTGCTCAAATCGCCTTGCCTTCACTGAGTACGGCATACTCGCGGCTTAATCAAGGGCGCAGGTCGGTCTCACCAATCCTGTTCTTGGCATTAAGCCTGGGTATTTCTCTACACCCATTCACAACATAGCAGGTCTTTCCTGGGCATACCAGTACTTCCTGTTACTCGTTAACAAGTATGACACCGCACTATCAAAAATGCAGGGGTCTTTCCTGGGCATACCAGTACTTCCTGTTACTCGTTCACAGGTATGACACCGCCTAACTGGAATCACTCGATGAATTCGTTGAGAATACTCGATGAAAAAAAGACTTGCATGCACAATTTTACCTGGTCTCGATGGATTTTCTTGGTTCCGCGAAGTGACGCGACAAATATACCTAGACAGATTTTCTACACTATCCTAATTTAACTAAAACAATAAGGCACAAGATCTTACAACATTTCTAAGTTCCATGAAGAAAAAAAAAGAGGTAAACTTGAACAATAGCAACAAAGCAAGAGGGTCAACAAGAGGTGCAAGAGAGCAAACCACCACTTGTCTCGAAATCTCCCGAAAAACGGCCTCTCTTGTGATCTGCTTTAAGGATCGGTCGCAAGAACTCATCACCCACGATCTCTGAAACTTTTCGGGGGAAACAAGAGTTAAGGTCAAATACCCTAACGCCCAAAATTCACGGAACTGAAAAATCTTACCGTGCACTAGAAGATCTCGGCGAGAGCTTTGCAGATCTATGCTTCGTCAAAGGTTTCGTGCACCGGAGCTACGAAGGGAGGTGACTGGAAGACTACACGATGTCCTAGTCGCTCTCTACACTCCGCTCTTCGGGTCATCGATTTGGGGAAGACAATGAATAAAGGTTTCTTATACTAATACATATATATATATATTATTTATATAATTAACTGGAAAAATTCAAATGACGAGAATTGCTAAAACGCCTCGATTTTCGATGAAATTCGCACCAAAACTAAATGACAGTGCTGTGAATCCAAAGGCGAAGTCAAAATAAGAATCCAACAAGCCAAACTCGGATAATATTCCCTGAAGTTAAAATAACAAGAATCCTTATAAAATTCACCGAGTCTCTTAAAATGCTCGGTTCGAAACAAAACTTCACAAACACGCTTAAAATTTGTACTATAATTTTCCAAGACAAAAACTCTAATTTCAATGAGTCTTAAAATCTGGCCGACTCGCCCGAATGAACAACAACTCGCACTAATGACGACTCACCATTAACAATGCATCAGCGTTATGCCCTTATGCCATATTACGCCACTAAAAGGATTAAAATAATTATAGAAAAATCAGGGGCATTACAGGGAGGTCACTATGTTTGTGGAGAATCATAATCACTCACTTGCATCAAAATTTATAGCAGTCTCATCGTAGTATATCTAATTTCTAAGCTAACGTTATTAAGAGTATAATCGGAGTGAGCATTAAAATAGCAAACACATATAACTTCCTCACTGATGAAGTTGGGAGGGTTTAAAATATGGGGTTTTGTAAGAGTGATGCATACAATTTTGTTTTGCGAGAAAGAAACACATTAGTAGAAAGTGGTGACGCAGTAAGGTTGTTGAAAATACTACAACAATGACAGTCGGAGGACATGTTCTCATATGGTGTTGAAACAAATGAACTTAATAAGCGTGTAAATTTCTTATGGATTGACAAACATAATAAGATTGATTATGATTGTTTCGACGACACTTCATATTTGATTGATCAAATAAATTAATGGCGTAGCGAGTGTCCGACATTCGGAGGACGTAACGGACACAAGGTAGACTACCATGCCCGACGTGCCTTAATCCTACCACACCTACACCAGCATCTATTGTCTCGTTACGGATCGCATCAAATGCATCACTTAAGACCACAAGGATGAGATATCGACTCTAAAAACGATCAAAAAATAGAGTCGGATGATTCCCCAAATCAACATAAAGGTTGCCACTCCTTTTTAGAGTAAAATCTTGGCTATAGGCCAAGATCCACTCAAGCAAATAGGATCTACCCGATCCGAATTATAGAAGCTTAACAACGATGAAATCAATTTCGGAAATAGCAAGCGATGGTATTTAAAATCACGGAAAAGCAACGGTTGTTCATCCTCCACACAATACTAAGCAAGAAATCACAAAGATGAGGGAAGAGAAGTTACCCAACCCGTTTTCATGAACACACTTGATAAGGTGGGAGAATCACTCTCTCCACGGATCCACCAGTGTCACACCGAATGGGCTGCCACCTTATCAAGTGTGTTCATGAAAACAGGTTGCTTTGCTTCTTGATTTGGCCTTTAGCGCAGATTAGCCGAACTCCATTCGACAAATTGGCCTTTGCCGCTTATTCGTCGAACTCCGTCCAACGAATTTGGCCATTGGCACTTATACATTCAACGCCGCAGGAGGCGTTGGCGGCGTTGAGTCCAGTCAACGCCTTCGTCGATTTAAGTGTTGATTCGGCTGGAGGTTGGCATTGAGTTAGTCGTATATGTGCTATAAGATACTTAACGATTCGACGAGTATAAATTGATACTCGACGATTCGTCGTATATCCTGTAGATATTCGACGATTCATCTAGACAAACTGTTGTCTGGCTGAAGGTCTATTTTGTCTAAGTCCTGAGTCTGCGATAAGCGATGGGCTGCTTTGTTTATTCCCTTTGGGTATAAATAGGAAGTTTTAGGGTTTGACTATTATGTGATCACTCTCCTGTCTAAGCACACGAGCTCTACTATACTAAAAGACAGATAACCATAAAAGCCTGAAGGAAACTATTCCGTCTTCATCTTCGCTGATCCCGATCCCGATCCCGATCCCGGCGAGTGTCACCGCCGCCTCTCCTACAACAGATCTAGCAGTCTGTGGATACACTGAGTGTCGCGCGGATATACTTTCTGCACACAAGACTCTAGTCGCTGTGTGACCGGCCCGATTCTTTAGGAGCATCTAAATTGAGTTGAGACTCAATCCCTCAAAGGTATTTTCTATTACAACATGCTTTGCTTCTTGATTCATGAATATTATCAGATTCGAACTCGTTTGCTTTTACTTGTTCTTATTTCTGCTGCGTGCACAAGTGTTGTGTCATCCCTAAAAAACCCAACACTAACATCTACAATAATTCACTGGGGGCATCAACAATATGACACGAACCCACAAAAAAAGTGTATTTTGACCAAAAATAAGAATAACCAAACTACATCACAGAGGTGAGGTAAGGACCATTGTTACTACTACAGAACACCTGAGACCTCCGACTCTAGCTACTCAGACCTCTACTGCTCTGAGCCTGAGACATTTAAAAGAATGCCTCAGCAAAATATATACAAATGACAATAAAGATCATAACCAACTAGTTAGACCAGTTAAGAGGGTTACCAACCCAAATAGATTAGTTGTCAAACCACAACACCTAAATCAAAAACACAGTAAGCAAATGAAGAATTCATGAGGTTAATTATGTAAAATTCTACCAAGTGCGACAAAGAGCTATGCTTTGTTAACATCTGCAAGAGTATGCTTATCAACATATGTATATATATAAGAAAAGACTGAACAGTTAAACGCGTGAATCATTAACACCGGTAAAAAAACCCCGGTAATGAGGCGGTGGCCACTTATCCAACACAAAAAATCAGACCAAATAATCTCAAAAAGGCACTGTGGTGGTGGCCACATTGTCCAACACAACCCAACAATTCATAAGAAGAGAAAAGAAGAAACACCCACCAGGCGTAATGATTCACTAACTGGAACTGAGGTAGTGGTCTTTTATCCACTGCCAACCAAAAGTCATAATTAAACTTCTAAAAGTACTGATAACGAAAGAAAACCCCCCAAAAAATCTACTAATGTGTACTCGACAAATAGAAGGGCCACTCGTCGAAAAACTTCTAAGTCGACACGGATTCATCGGTAACATTCGACGAATCGACTCGATGATGAAGGTCAGACTCGACAAATTCTGCGTAAGTACTCGACCGAAAAACTCTAAATCTACAGAAATTTGTTGAAGGCACTCGACGAATTAACGGTCCACTTGACGAAAATGACTTGCTGAATTCAACTAGTATCCAATGATACTCAACGAATTCATCGAGAATACTCGATGAATAAGAATCAGCCTGTCAGTACCACTCGACGAATTCACTAGATACTCGATGAATTGGACTTGGTTCCACGGATATAGTCAACGATTTCATCAAGAATACTTCGAAAAAGTCTTGGCCCCTGAGGAACACTCGTCGCATTTGTTGGATACTCGACGAATTGACTTCACTCGACAAATTCTGCTTCTCTCGATGCCTAACTGGAATCACTCGACGAATTCGTTGAGAATACTCGATGAAAAAAGACTTGCCTGCACAATTTTACCTGGTCTCAATGGATTTTCTTGGTTCCGCGAAGTGACGCGACAAATATACCTAGACAGATTTTCTACACGATCCTAATTTAACTGAAACAATAAGGCACAAGATCTTACAACATTTCTAAGTTCCATGAAGAAAAAAAAAGAGGTAAACTTGAACAATAGCAACAAAGCAAGAGGGTCAACAAGAGGTGCAAGTGAGCAAACCACCACTTGCCTCGAAATCTCCCGAAAAATGGCATCTCTTGTGATCCGCTTTAAGGATCAGTCGCAAGCACTCATCACCCACGATCTCTGAAACTTTTCGGGGGAAACAAGAGTTAAGGTCAAATACCCTAACGCCCAAAATTCATGGAACTGAAAAATCTTACCGTGCACTAGAAGATCTCGGCGAGAGCTTCCCAGATCTATGCTTCGTCAAAGGTTTCGTGCACCGGAGCTCCGAAGGGCGGTGACTGGAAGATTACACGATGTCCTAGTCGCTCTCTACACACCGCTCTTCGGGTCATCGATTTGGGGAAGACAATGAATAAGGTTTTCTTATACTGATATATATATATATATATATTATTTTTATAATTAACTGAAAAAATTCAAATGACGAGAATTGCTAAAATGCCTCGGTTTTCGATGAAATTCGCACCAAAACTAAATGACAGTGCTACGAATACAAAGGTGAAGTCAAAATAAGAATCCAACAAACCAAACTTGGGTAATATTCCCTGAAGTTAAAACAACAAGAATCCTTATAAAATTCACCGAGTCTCTTAAAATGCCCGGTTGGCAACAAAACTTCACAAACACGCTTAAAATTTGTCACTATAATTTTCCAAGACAAAAACTCTAATTTCAATGAGTCTTAAAAACTGGCCGACTCGCCCGAACGAACAACATCTCGAACTAACGACGACGCACCATTAACTATGCATCTGCGTTACGCCCTTATGCCATATTACGCCACTAAAAGGATTAAAATAATTATAGAAAAATCAGGGGCGTTACAGGGACGTCACTATGTTTGTGGAGAATCATAATCACTCACTTGCATCAAAATTTATAGCAGTCTCATCGTAGTATATCTAATTTCTAAGCTAACGTTATTAAGAATATAGTCGGAGTGAGCATTAAAATAGCAAACACATATAACTTCCTCACTGATGAAGTTGGGAGTGTTTAAAATATGGGGTTTTGTAAGAGTGATGCATACAATTTTGTTTTGCGAGAAAGAAACACATTAGTAGAAAGTGGTGACGCAGTAAGGTTGTTGAAAATACTACAACAATGACAGTCGGAGGACATGTTCTCATATGGTGTTGAAACAAATGAACTTAATAAGCATGTAAATTTCTTATGGATTGACAAACATAATAAGATTTATTATGATTGTTTCGACGACACTTCATATTTGATTGATCAAATAAATTAATGGAGTAGCGAGTGTCCGACATTCGGAGGACGTAACGGACACAAGGTAGACTACCATGCCCGACGTGCCTTAATCCTACCACACCTACACAAGCATCTATTGTCTCGTTACGGATCGCATCAAATGCATCACTTAAGACCACAAGGATGAGATATCGAATCTAAAATAACGATCAAAAAATAGAGTCGGATGATTCCCCAAATCAACATAATGGTTGCCACTCCTTTTTTAGAGTAAAATCTTGGCTATAGGCCAAGATCCACTCAAGCAAATAAGATCTACCCGATCCGAATTATAGAAGCTTAACAACGATGAAATCAATTTCAGAAATAGCAAGCGATGGTATTTAAAATCACGAAAAAGCAACAGTTGTTCATCCTCCACACAATACTAAGCAAGAAATCACAAAGATGAGGGAAGAGAAGTTACCCAAACCGTTTTCATGAACACACTTGATAAGGTGGGAGAATCACTCTCTCCACGGATCCACCAGTGTCACACCGAATGGGCTACCACCTTAACAAGTGTGTTCATGAAAACGGGTTGCTTTGCCTCTTGATTTGGCCTTTGGCGCAGATTCGCCGAACTCCATTCGACAAATTGGCCTTTGCCGCTTATTCATCAAACTCCGTCCAACAAATTTGGCCATTGGCGCTTATACATTCAACGCCGCAGGAGGCGTTGACGGCGTTGAGTCCAGTCAACGGCTTCATCGATTCAAGTGTTGATTCGGCTGGAGGTTGGCGTTGAGTTAGTCGTATATGTGCTATAAGATACTTAACGATTCGACGAGTATAAATTGATACTCGACGATTCGTCGTATATCCTGTAGATATTCGACGATTCATCTAGACAAACTGTTGTCTGGCTGAAGGTCTATTTTGTCTAAGTCCTGAGTCTGCGATAAGCGATGGGCTGCTTTGTGTATTCCCTTTGGGTATAAATAGGAAGTTTTAGGGTTTGACTATTATGTGATCACTCTCCTGTCTAAGCACACGAGCACTACTATGCGAAAAGACAAATAACCTTAAAAGCCTGAAGGAAACTATTCCGTCTTCATCTTCGCCGATCCAGATCCCGATCCCGATCCCGGCGAGTGTCACCGCCGCCTCTCCTACAACAGATCTAGCAGTCTGTGGATACGCTAAGTGTCCTCTCCCGACCAAGAACTTGTGCGACAAGTTGCTACGGGTTCTCCTGATCGTGTGGATTACTGTAGAGGCGCGTATATACTTTCTGCACTCAAGACTCTAGTCGCTGTGTGACCGGCGCGATTCTTTAGGAGCATCTAAATTGAGTTGAGACTCAATCCCTCAAAGGTATTTTCTATTACAACATGCTTTGCTTCTTGATTCATGAATATTGTCAGATTCGAACTCGTTTGCTTTTACTTGTTCTTATTTCTGCTGCGTGCACAAGTGTTGTGTCATCCCCAAAAAACCCAACACTAACATCTACAATAATTTACTGGGGGCATCAACAACCTGACACGAACCCACAAAAAAAGTGTATGTTTGACCAAAAATAAGAATAACAAAACTACATCACAGAGGTGAGGTAAGGACCATTATTACTACTACAGAACACCTGAGACCTCCGACTTTAGCTACTCAGACCTCTACTGCTCTGAGCCTGAGACATTTAAAAGAATGCCTCAGCAAAATATATACAAATGACAATAAAGATCAAAACCAACTAGTTAGACCCGTTAAGAGGGTTACCAACCAAAATAGATTAGTTGTCAAACCACAACACCTAAATCAAAAACACAGTAAGCAAATGAAGAATTCAAGAGGTTAATTATGTAAAATTCTACCAAGTGCGACAAAGAGCTATGCTTTGTTAACATCTGCAAGAGTATGCTTATCAACATATGTATATATATAAGAAAAGACTGAACAGTTAAACGCGTGAATCATTAACACCGGTAAAAAAAACCTGGAAATGAGGCGGTGGATACTTATCCAACACAAAACATCAGACCAAATAATCTCAAAAAGGCACTGTAGTGGTGGCCACATTGTCCAACACAACCCAACAATCCATAAGAAGAGAAAAGAAGAAACACCCACCAGGCGTAATGATTCACTAACTGGAATTGAGGTAGTGGTCTTTTATCCACTGCCAACCAAAAGTCATAATTAAACTTCTAAAAGTACTGATAACGAAAGAAAACCCCCCAAAAAATCTACTAATGTGTACTTGACAAATAGAAGGGCCACTCGTCGAAAAACTTCTAAGTCGACACGGATTCATCGGTAACATTCGACGAATCGACTCGATGATGAAGGTCAGACTCGACAAATTCTGCTTAAGTACTCGACCAAAAAACTCTAAATCTACAGAAATTTGTTGAAATGCACTCGACAAATTAACGATCCACTTGACGAAAATGACTTGGTGAATTCAACTAGTATCAAATGATACTCAACGAATTCATCGAGAATACTCGATGAATAAGAATCAGCCTGTCAGGACCACTCGACAAATTCACTAGATACTCGATGAATTGGACATGGTTCCACGGATATAGTCAACGATTTCATCAAGAATACTTCAAAAAAGTCTTGGCCCCTGAGGAACACTCGTTGCATTTGCTGGATACTCGACGAATTGACTTCACTCGACAAATTCTGCTTCTCTCGATGCCTAACTGGAATCACTCGACGAATTCGTTGAGAATACTCAATGAAAAAAGACTTGCCTGCACAATTTTACCTGGTCTCGATGGATTTTCTTGGTTCCGCGAAGTGACGCGACAAATATACTTAGACAGATTTTCTACACTATCCTAATTTAACTGAAACAATAAGGCACAAGATCTTACAACATTTCTAAGTTCCATGAATAAAAAAAAAGAGGTGAACTTGAACAATAGCAACAAAGCAAGAGGGTCAACAAGAGGTGCAAGAGAGCAAACCACCACTTGCCTCGAAATCTCCCGAAAAACGGCCTCTCTTATGATCCGCTTTAAGGATCGGTCGCAAGAACTCATCGCCCACGATCTCTGAAACTTTTCGGGGGAAACAAGAGTTAAGGTCAAATACCCTAACGCCCAAAATTCACGGAACTGAAAAATCTTACCGTGCATTAGAAGATCTCGGCGAGAGCTTTCCACATCTATGCTTCGTCAAAGGTTTCGTGCACCGGAGCTCCGAAGGGCGGTGACTGGAAGACTACACGATGTCATAGTCTCTCTCTACACTTCGCTCTTCGGGTCATCGATTTGGGGAAGACAATGAATAAGGTTTTCTTATACTGATACATATATATATATATATATATATATATATATATATATATATATTATATAATTAACTGGAAAAAATTCAAATGACGAGAATTGCTAAAACGCCTCGGTTTTCGATGAAATTCGCACCAAAACTAAATGACAGTGCTACGAATCCAAAGGCGAAGTCAAAATAAGAATCCAACAAACCAAACTTGGGTAATATTCCCTAAAGTTAAAACAACAAGAATCCTTATAAAATTCACCGAGTCTCTTAAAATGCCCGGTTCGCAACAAAACTTCACAAACACGCTTAAAATTTGTCATTATAATTTTCCAAGACAAAAACTCTAATTTCAATGAGTCTTAAAAACTGGCCGACTCGCCCGAACGAACAACATCTCGCACTAACGATGACGTACCATTAACTATGCATCAGCGTTACGCCCTTATGCCATATTACGCCACTAAAAGGATTAAAATAATTATAGAAAAATCAGGGGCGTTACAGGGACGTCACTATGTTTGTGGAGAATCATAATCACTCACTTGCATCAAAATTTATAGCAGTCTCATCGTAGTATATCTAATTTCTAAGCTAACGTTATTAAGAATATAATCAGAGTGAGCATTAAAATAGCAAACACATATAACTTCCTCACTGATGAAGTTGGGAGTGTTTAAAATATGGGGTTTGTAAGAGTGATGCATACAATTTTGTTTTGCGAGAAAGAAACACATTAGTAGAAAGTGGTGACACAGTAAGGTTGTTGAAAATACTACAAAAATGACAGTCGGAGGACATGTTCTCATATGGTGTTGAAACAAATGAACTTAATAAGCGTGTAAATTTCTTATGGATTGACAAACATAATAAGATTGATTATGATTGTTTCGACGACACTTCATATTTGATTGATCAAATAAATTAATGGCGTAGCGAGTGTCCGACATTCGGAGGACGTAACGGACACAAGGTAGACTACCATGCCCGACGTGCCTTAATCCTACCGCACCTACACAAGCATCTATTGTCTCGTTACGGATCGCATCAAATGCATCACTTAAGACCACAAGGATGAGATATCGACTCTAAAATAACGATCAAAAAATAGAGTCGGATGATTCCCCAAATCAACATAAAGGCTGCCACTCCTTTTTAGAGTAAAATCTTGGCTATAGGCCAAGATCCACTCAAGCAAATAGGATCTACCAGATCCGAATTATAGAAGCTTAACAACGATGAAATCAATTTCGGAAATAGCAAGCGATGGTATTTAAAATCACGGAAAAGCAACGGTTGTTCATCCTCCACACAATACTAAGCAAGAAATCACAAAGATGAGGGAAGAGAAGTTACCCAACCCGTTTTCATGAACACACTTGATAAGGTGGGAGAATCACTCTCTCCACGGATCCACCAGTGTCACACCGAATGGGCTGCCACCTTATCAAATGTGTTCATGAAAACGGGTTGCTTTGCTTCTTGATTTGGCCTTTGGCGCAGATTCGCCGAACTCCATTCGAAAAATTGGCCTTTGCCGCTTATTCGTCGAACTCCGTCCAACGAATTTGGCCATTGGCGCTTATACATTCAACGCCGCAGGAGGCGTTGACGGCGTTGAGTCCAGTCAACACCTTCGTCGATTCAAGTGTTGATTCGGCTGGAGGTTGGCGTTGAGTTAGTCGTATATGTGCTATAAGATACTTAACGATTCGACGAGTATAAATTGATACTCGATGATTCGTCGTATATCCTGTAGATATTCGACGATTCATCTAGACAAACTGTTGTCTGGCTGAAGGTCTATTTTGTCTAAGTCCTGAGTCTGCGATAAGCGATGGGCTGCTTTGTTTATTCCCTTTGGGTATAAATAGGAAGTTTTAGGGTTTGACTATTATGTGATCACTCTCCTGTCTAAGCACACGAGCACTACTATGCGAAAAGACAGATAACCTTAAAAGCCTGAAGGAAACTATTCCGTCTTCATCTTCGTCGATCCCGATCCCGATCTCGGCGAGTGTCACCGCCGCCTCTCCTACAACAGATCTAGCTGTCTGTGGATACGCTGAGTGTCCTCTCCCTACCAAGAACTTGTGCGACAAGTTGCTATAGGTTCTCCTGATCGTGTGGATTACTGTAGAGGCGCAGATATACTTTCTGCACTCAAGACTCTAGTCGCTGTGTGACCGGCCCAATTCTTTAGGAGCATCTAAATTGAGTTGAGACTCAATTCCTCAAAGGTATTTTCAATTACAACATGCTTTGCTTCTTGATTCATGAATATTGTCAGATTCGAAATCGTTTTCTTTTACTTGTTCTTATTTCTGCTGCGTGCACAAGTGTTGTGTCATCCCCAAAAAACCCAAGACTAACATCTACAATAATTCACTGGGGAATCAACAACCTGACACAAACCCACAAAAAAGTGTATGTTTGACCAAAAATAAGAATAACCAAACTACATCACAGAGGTGAGGTAAGGACCATTGTTACTACTACAGAACACCTGAGACCTCCGACTCTAGCTACTCAGACCTCTACTGCTCTGAGCCTGAGACATTTAAAAGAATGCCTCAGCAAAATATATACAAATGACAATAAAGATCAAAAACAACTAGTTAGACCCGTTAAGAGGGTTACCAACCCAAATAGATTAGTTGTCAAACCACAACACCTAAATCAAAAACACAGTAAGCAAATAAAGAATTCAAGAGGTTAATTATGTAAAATTCTACCAAGTGCGACAAAGTGCTATGCTTTGTTAACATCTGCAAGAGTATGCTTATCAACATATGTATATATATAAGAAAAGACTGAACAGTTAAATGCGTGAATCATTAACACTGGTAAAAAATCCGGTAATGAGGCGGTGGCCACTTATCTAACACAAAACATCAGACCAAATAATCTCAAAAAGGCAATGTGGTGGTGGCCACATTGTCCAACACAACCCAACAGTCCATAAGAAGAGAAAATAAGAAACACCCACCAGGCATAATGATTCACTAACTGGAACTGAGGTAGTGGTCTTTTATCCACTGCCAACCAAAAGTCATAATTAAACTTCAAAAAGTACTGATAACGAAAGAAAACCCCCCAAAGAATCTACTAATGTGTACTCGACAAATAGAAGGGCCACTCGTCGAAAAACTTCTAAGTCGAAACGGATTCATCAGTAACATTCGACGAATCGACTCGATGATGAAAGTCAGACTCGACAAATTCTGCGTAAGTACTCGACCGAAAAACTCTAAATCTACAGAAATTTGTTGAAAGGCACTCGACAAATTAACGGTCCACTTGACGAAAATGACTTGGTGAATTCAACTAGTATCCAATGATACTCAACGAATTCATCGAGAATACTCGATGAATAAGAATCATCCTGTCAGGACCACTCGACGAATTCACTAGATACTCGATGAATTGGACTTGGTTCCACGGATATAGTCAACGATTTCATCAAGAATACTTCGAAAAAGTCTTGGCCCCTGAGGAACACTCGTCGCATTTGCTGGATACTCGACGAATTGACTTCACTTGACAAATTTTGCTTCTCTCGATGCCTAACTGGAATCACTCGACGAATTCGTTGAGAATACTTGATGAAAAAAGACTTGCCTGCACAATTTTACCTGGTCTCGATGGATTTTCTTGGTTCCGCAAAGTGACGCGGCAAATATACCTAGACAGATTTTCTACACTATCCTAATTTAACTGAAACAATAAGGCACAAGATCTTACAACATTTCTAAGTTCCATGAAGAAAAAAAGAGAGGTAAACTTGAACAATAGAACCAAAGCAAGAGGGTCAAATCCGAGACATTAAAAATGGAGGAGATACCCCAATCAGCAGGCAAATCAAAATGAAAGCATTATCTCCTAGCTTCTTTATAATCCGAAAAGGGTCGGCGCGCTTTGGTGTTAACTTTTTAATGGTGCACTTGGCAGTCGTCCCGGAACTAACCAGACTAAGACCAGATCGCTAACCTTAAAGTGTGACACTCTCCTATATAGATTAGCTTGCGCTTGATAGGACTCGTATTGAGAAGCCAAGGTATCCTGTATATGTGCATGTAGGTCTTGAATGTGTTGGGTGAAGGATTGTGCAAACTGACTAGATTTGTATGTTGGGGGCAATGGAACCAAGTCAAGTGGCACCGAGGCCTTGTACTCGTGAACAATCTCATTTGGAGACATACCCGTGGACTTATTTTTGGAATTATTGTAGGCTAATTGGGCATGGGGAAGAACTAAATCTGACGTTCCTTTGTGGTCGCTTACAAGACATCTTAAAAGATTTCCCAAGCTCTGATTAACCACTTCGGTCTGCCCATCAGTTTGGGGATCATAGGCGGCGGAAAACAATAATTTGGTACCCATTAAAATCCATAGCATTTTCTAGAAATAACTCCTAAACTTGACATGTCTATCCGAGACTATTGTCTTCGATACTCCACGGTGGCTAACAACTTTAGTAAAATATAATTTTAAAATGTGAGACACATCGTTAGTCCTACTACATGGAAGGAAATACACCATCTTATAAAACCTATTCACAACTATGAAAATAGAATCGTGACGTCGGAAGGTGATGGGAAGGCCTAGAATGAAATCCATGCTAACGTCTTCCCGGGATATGGAAGGGATGGGTAGTGGGGTGTATAACCCAACATTAGATTTAGTGCCCTTAGAGACTTGACATGTACGTCAACTACTCACTACTTCTCCAACCATTGCATTAAGTTTAGGCCAATAAAAATTTCTCCTCAACGAGTGCAATGGTTTTATCCCGCCCAAAGTTCCCACTCAAACCGCCGCTATGTAGTTCCCAAATAATGTGCTGTCATAACGAGGAATGCGGAATACACAACTTTCCGTGCCTAAAGAGATAACCGTCCCGAAGAGTAAAGGCCGAAATAGTCGTGGGAGAGCTGTCTTGGGCGGATAGATACATCTCTTGAAAATTCGGGCAAGTGGCGTATTCGTCTTTAATGCGCTCGAACCCTATAACATGGACTTGCATGGTGGATAACAATAGGGTAAGGTGGCTAAGAGCATCGGCAACGCGATTATCGGACCCCTTAAGGTGCTTGAGAGTAAACGTGTATCCTTGAAGAAGGCTACCCACTTAGTGTGACGCAGACTGATTCTGTGCTGACCGTTTATGAAGCGCAAAGCTTCATGATCGGAAAGGATCACAAATTTTTTGGTGAGAAGATAGTGCCTCCAATGATGCAAACAAAAAACAACAGCATAAAACTCCCTATTGTAGTTTGAATAATTCAACTTGTCGCCCACTAACTTCTCACTGAAGTAACTGACTGGGTGACCTTCCTGACTTAAGACACCTCCTATTCCCACCCCAGATGCATCACATGTAAGCTCAAAGACCTTGGTGAAGTCAGGTAGACGTAACACCAGTGCCTCGGTCATAAGCTTCTTAATATGTTGGAAGATGGAGGTGGAGGACTTCGTCCATGTAAACTCACCCTTCTTCATATAATCACTAATAGGTGCCATAATGCTACTAAAGTACCGTATGAAATGGCGATATAATGTAGCTAATCCATGAAAACTATGCACCTCTCGTAGGCTAGTGGGTTCGGGCCAGTCCCTTATCACCTGATCCTTTCCAGGGTCAACTTATATACCCTCAGTCTCGACTATATAACCTAAGAACTCTACCTCAGGAACATTGAACATGCACTTCTTAAAGTTCAGAAATAATGTCTCCATCCACAAGGTGGAAAGAATCACCTGTATGTGGGAGATGTGCTCGGCAACGGTGGTGCTATAGACTAGGATATCATCGAAATAAACTACCACAAACTTCCCCATATAGGGCTGAAAGATGTGTGTCATTATCCGGGAGAAGGTGTTGGGGGAATTAGATAACCTAAAGGGCATCACAAGCCACTCATATAATCCATCCTTAGATTTAAACGTTGTCTTCCACTCATCTCCCTCACGGATCCTAATATGGTGATACCCACTTCGTAAATCTAACTTCGAAAAGATGTTGGCGCCAGATAAGACATCTAAGAGGTCATCTAATTGCGAGATAGGAAACCTATACTTGATGGTAATCTTGTTGATAGCACGGCTATCAACGCACATCCGCCATGTTCCATCCTTCTTGGGGGCAAACCGGGCTGGGACGGCACATGGACTCAGACTAGGCCGAATGAACCCCTTCTTTACCAAGTCCTCAATCTGGGTCTATATTCCTCATGCGCAGCGGGATGGAGTCTATAATGGGGCTGGTTGGGTAGGGACGAACCAGGGATAAGATCTATCGCATGCTGTATATCCCGAAGCGGTGGTAACGATGAGGGTAGCTCATCTAGGTAAACATCCTTATATTCTTCTAACAACACCCATAGCCCCTTAGGTAAATCACTCATCACTCCCGTATCAGTCCTCCTACTCATAAGTATGAGTGCATACATTACTCCATCAAGAAACGGATCCTTCACAAAATCTTTCCTACCCACAAGACTCAGCGCCTTCCTCTCAACCAGAATAGTGGTGTCCTAAATTGGCCCTACAGGCTCCTTTGGAACAATCGGCCACAACGTAATGACCTTGCCGTTAAATTTAAATTCGTATGCGTTGGTTCTCCCAAAGTGTGTCACATCGTGGTCGTAAAGCCAAGAGCGGCCTAACAACACGTGCCAAGCGTCCATAGGGAGGACATCACACCACACCTCATCTGTATAGGACTTGAATGAGAGGGGCACTAGGCAACGCTTGGTCACCGGAATGGTAACCTTGTTGATCCAAGCTACCTGATATGGAGTTGGGTGGGGTTGTGTGGTCAGGGCCATATGTGTAACGACATTTTCAAAAATGACGTTCACACAACTACCACTATCGATGATCAACTTGCACAACTTCTCACCGCTCTTAAAAATCAAGGAAAATATATTCGTCTTCTTCCATTCATCTAGTGGGCGAGGAGTGGTCAAGATACAATGCATCACCATAAGGGGGGAGTCATCCTCCAAATCACTAGGGACTCCATCCGGATCACTCTCTTCAGCGGCCTCGTAAAGTAGATCAGCGGGGTTGGTAGCCGAATCTAATAGGGCTATGGCCTCGGTCTTAGTTGGGAATTCAAAGGCATAGTGGCCCTGGACACCACAATCATAACACGTTGTATTGGACTTACTAACCTTTCCTATGGGGATACGCTCACTGGCGGGATTCTTAGCATTCTTAGCTGTGATAACTACCGATTTAGACTTATTTGACCGAAACTTTCCTTTGTCCTGATATGTGGATGAGGATGCTCCAGATGTGGACTTTCCTTTTGCGTTGGAATAACGGGAGTGAGCCTTAGAGGCTAAATGTTTTTTAATGTCGAGGGCGACATTGAAAGTTGTGTTCTAATCCGTATGTCCGTAGCGTAGGAGTTTCTGTTGGATATCGGAAGATAGTCCCTTACGAAATCTAGATAAGGTGACCTCGGGGTTCTCTCTAAGATCACAACGCACCATATGGTCCTTCAACTCTCCCATATATTCAGCTACCGAATTTGAGCCCTGCCGCAGGATGGCAAGCTCATCGAACATCTGTGTGTGATGGTACGTGGGGACGTACTGATCGGTCAATAGGTTCTTCATTACGGCCAATCCAATAAGTGGGACCCCATGCCCGGTTCCTAGCCTACGCTCCTCGTTCAGCCAATATATTTTTGTACGACCAGTTAACTTCATCCTGGCAACCTGGACCTTTTGCTGGTCTGTAAGAGTGTGCCACTCGAAGTAGCACTCAATATCCATTACCCAAGTAAGGAAGATCCGGCAATCTCCCAAACCATCATAAGTGGGGGTGTCGATCGTAATGGCTCTGGTAAGATTAAAGTCACGCTCGGGGCAGTGTTCTCAAGGAGGCACTCAGGGGGAGTCTCCATCAGAATCCGAATCATGGGCCGGTCTGTGCCGGTTGGGCTTTCCAACATTAACGGGTGGCGGTGGCGGACCTTGGTTTGGTAGGTGAGGATCTCCTTGATTTCGAAGGATTTGTGCTAACATGGTCCTAAGCTCGATCATATTGTTACGCAATCCCTCTATGGCTTCAGCGTTGGGATCCCCATGTTCATTCGTAGCCATCCTAGATGACGACGGTGTAGTGTACTCCGTTACTAGTCTAGTGCGCATAAAGGTTTATAAATATTTTGGAAAGAGGTTTTTTCCTAGGGCTGTACCTATACTGAAGACAAAATATTTTTATAGTTTCCCGAAGTGATTAAAACGTAGAGCGTGCAAAATGTTTTTTTTAAATTTTTTTGCTGAAAAATAAAGTTTCTAGAGTGCTATTGGCAGACTATAAATTTTTTTTTATTGCGCGTGCGGAGAAAACTCTAGTGAGGACGCGTCAACTAAGAAGTTGTGACAATCTCGCTTTGATACCAAATTGACTTAGCGAGTGTCTGACATTCGGAGGGCATAACAGACACAAGGTAGACTACCATGCCCAACGCGCCTTAATCCTACCGCACCTACACAAGCATCTATCATCTCGTTACGGATCGCATCAAACGCAGCACATAAGACCACAAGGAGGAGAGATCGACTCTAAAATAACGATCGAAAAATCGAGTCGGATGATTCCCCAAATCAACATAAAGGTTGCCACTCCTTTTTGAGAGTAAAATCTTGACTATAGGCCAAGATCCACTCAAGCAAATAGGATCTACCCGATCCGGATTATAGAAGCTTAACAACGATGAAATCAATTTCGGAAATAGCAAGCGATGGTATTTAAAATCATGGAAAAGCAACGGTTCTTCATCCTCCACACAATACTAAGAAATCACAAAGATGAGGGAAGAGAAGTTACCCAACCCATTTTCATGAACACACTTGATAAGGTGGGAGAATCACTCTCTCCACGGATCTACCGGTGTCGCACCGAATGGGCTGCCACCTTCTTCCTTGGAGCCGCACCGAAGGAAACCACGCCGAAGTCGCACCGAAGTAGGGATGAGGAAGCACGGGGTGGGGGGGCTTCACACCATAGGCGGCTGTTAGGGAGCTCCTTGGCCGAAACTCTCTCTATAGAGGGTTAGGTTTTCGTTTTTAATTCTCTAATATTCATTCTCATAGAAGGAGCTCCTTATATAGGAGTTACACAAACACATCTAACCATCCAAGATGGAGATGAAAATCTCATCCATCCGGGCGGCTAAATACACATCAAAAGTATTTAAAAATGCAGGAAATAAATGCTACAAAGTCCCTAAATGAATATAAAATTATTAACCAAGCTTGGAATAATTTTATATTCTCACATATAAAAATAAAAGTAATTAGAGCATGATATATTAATTAAAAATAGTCTTCAAGTGGGCTTGGCACGCCGCGGGTGGA
Organism: Platanthera guangdongensis; assembly: GCA_039583875.1. Classification (NCBI taxonomy): domain Eukaryota; kingdom Viridiplantae; phylum Streptophyta; class Magnoliopsida; order Asparagales; family Orchidaceae; genus Platanthera; species Platanthera guangdongensis. The sequence continues at coordinate 52,260,528 of CM077163.1, forward strand.
GGTTGTAGCGTTATCTTCTGTTATCATCGTCGTGGCTCCGAAGGTCTTTATGTTATAGCGCCTCGGCAACTGGATCGTCATCAAGTGGAGGTAGCGGGGCTGTGACATCAATTAAGCAAGTATAATTTGATTTGCACACCATTTATTGCAGTTAGCCATTATTGACAATATTTTTATAAGGGGAGCATTTATAGAACAAAAACTATTAAATTATTTTGGTGGGTGTTTGCGACTTTTTATAGGTTTGTTGTTGGCAAGCAACCAACCACTATATTTACGGATCAAGATTAGTAGATGATCATTGCTACTGAGAGAATTTTGACGACAACTCATCATCGTTTGTGTCAATGACACATCTTCAAGAAAGCACATTTGAAAGTATTCATCTTAACTATGATATAAGTGTAAGGTCCTTATTTTACCAGTGCATGGGTAAATGTGATAGTGACAAGCTGTTTAATAGGCGTTGGTGTGATATGACGACAAGAGGAAAATTGAATGATAATAGATTTTATGTGATTCAATTATAATAAGAATGAAATGGTTTACTATTTTAAACAAAGATATTTTATATCTTGTAATATTATCTTCATAAATAAGTGAATCACCAAATAATGTCCTATATGGATGCTCTAAAGCAATAAGTTCACTTGTTGAATATTTTCTAGGATTGGAAAAATGACCTCAACTTGGTGTCATTGCGAGCATGATGAAGACTTTAAATGCAAACAAGGTAGTATTACATTAACATTCAAAACTGCCTCGTACTGAAACAAATGTTGAAAACATATATTAGGAAAATTTATTCTATTTTTGAGCAATCATACATGGATGATTTTATTGGTGTTAGTGTTAGGGAGGAAACAAGATATGGTGACAATAAAATCTTATTTGTCACATAGCACTATGATGAAGATGACAATGATAAACAATGATACATCAAATTTGACACAATGACTTGTGATGCAGAATGCTCTTGTAGTGGTTTCAAAATCAAATGAATGTTATGTAAACACATACTATGATGGTGCAATTTGAAAAATGTAAAACAAATTTCACCTCAATTCATATTAGGTAGATTCACTCTAAAAGCAAAGAAGATTTTGTTGTTGGAGCGTGTGGCCAACCTTAGAGGGAAGGGGGGTGAATAAGGTTTTTAGGCATTAATTGAAAATTTGAAATATTTTGTCCAGAGAAAACTAGCTCCTGAAGCTACCGTGGGGCGTCAGCTTGCTAACGCATCGCGGTAGGTCACAGACCTTGTTTTCCTGGGCAAATTCCACCTTGGAGTTCTACGCATCCTTTAGAGAATCACGAGCTAACAACCACAACATTGCAAGCAAGTAAAGAGAACAACAAATGAATTTTTTTACAAACTAAATCAACGAGAGTTTTTACAATTACAAAAACTTGATCACCATGATGCCGGAGATCGGAGGCGGTGAAAATCAAATATTTTTTGTTTTCTATACCGACCCACTACCCGAACTGGTTGGCTCTCTCTCTTTCACTCCAAGAAAGGCCTTAGAGCCAGCTCTTCACCCTCACATAAGAAAGTGTCTTAGAGCCCTCGCAAGATCACCCGAACTAAACGTACCTTCCCCGAGACGATTTCTCACAGAATCCTCCCCGGATACCGACGACCTTCACCGGTCGATTTTCCACACAACAAGAATAGAGAAAAGATAAAAAGTACAACAAGTATAATAGATTAAAGAAGATTTTAGATTGAATCTCCCTCAAGATGTTTCCTCCATTGAGCGACCCATGACCGGTGCTTGAAATCTTAGTGTGGATGCAACCGATCAACTCCTTGTAGTCGTTGGTTCCTTGGCTCGCCGAAGTTCGTCGTGTGAGAACAGGAGGGAGGCAATTTTATCTTCCTTCGACGGAAACCGCGGAACGAAGCATAGAGGCAGCTACCGAACCCTAAGAATGAAAGTTCTGAGTCTCTATTCATCTGCCTTAGGAAATTAGAAAACGAGACAACTTTTATATGTCTTTGTAAAAATAGGCTATCACTAGCATTAGACTAACGCCCTGTGGTAGGTCGATGCACTTGATGCTGAAAGCTGACCTGCAAATTTGGAAAAAATATTGAAAACAAATATTTTTCTCTTTTTCATGCTTGTGAGACGCGGTAAGAGGTTAGCGCCTGACAGTTGTCCTGTCATCTTGAATAATCTATTTGAACGATCCTTGAGTGGGCTAGCATTATGCGACAGGAAGATAGCGCTGCGTGATAGCATCTCGAGTGCCTGACTGAAATACATCCTCAGGCTAGTGCTGGAGGTAGAGCTAGCGCGACGTGGTAGCAACCCGAGTGCCATGTCAATTTAATTCAAGCTACTGCCCAATGGTAACTGCTATCGCTCGGCGGTAGGTGCTAGAGGATAGTTTTCTCGCTTCGCTTGAACTTGTAAACCTGCACACTCTACCAAACACAAGTTGTGATTAAAAATAACCGGGGATTTGATATTGTCAAACTGAGGATATGTGAACCGACGACTCCAACAAACTCCCTCTTTTGATAATATCAAATCTCATTCATGAGATATAGTAAATGAGATGCATGATACAAGATATATATAAGAGATAATCTTTAAAGATTAGGTTTCAGGTTACATATAACTTCCCCTACACACGTGATCCCCCATTATAAGTGTTCTACGCGCTCCCCCTACCTACGTGCACACATTGTAACAAGCTCCCCCTACATGTGAGCTTCCCTAACCAATGACTCATGAACATACTTGTACAACCCCGTATTCGCTAAGTGGGTCCTCCTCCAGTAAGATCCGGGTATTATGAGGTATTCAAGACTAAGAAGACCAGATTGGTGAATAGGGTAGGATAACTTAGACTCGCCCAGTTCCCAATGGAGCACTCGCCCAGACAAGTAAGAACGCAATCAGGCCCTTGGGCGAGTGCGATCTTCATCACGCACTCGCCCCGTTCTCGCACCTCAGCATGCATGCAGGGAGACATCTCGCCGAGCTAGGCAAGTGGTTGCCCAAGCTAGCAGTCGCCCTTCAAAAAGAGCCTGGGAGGCGAGTGCGCAACTCTCCCCGCACTCGTTCCCTTTGGCGAGAGATGACTTCATGGACCATTCGCCTGGTGGTGTCTAGAGGCAAAATTACATGGATTCCCTTGTAGGGCTACAAATAGCCTTCCAGAACAACGGAGTTTGGTTGTTGACAGATCACTTTTGGCTATATTTAGTTGTTTAGAAAAACAGAGCCTCACTATTTGTAGGCCAGGTTTTGAAATCTATAAATAGACCCAAGGGGGTACCTCAGAAGGCAAACTCTCCAATTTTCTAATTCCCAGATCTTCTTATGCTTTTTGAGGTGCCCATAGCTCAGCACATGCTAAGGAGGGGAAGCACTCTAAGATCTTTCGGGTGTGTGGTGGGACCTCCGTGTTGGAGTCTTGGGTCAGTTTTGATTTCTAAGTCTTCAGTCAGGCAAGCTTGGTAGACGAAGTAAGTGTGCGGTCACCCCTTACCCAAGGGTTCGAACTCCACAGAAGCTGGTTCCCAATTTCAACATTTTGGTGCTGTGAGAATGGAGAGTTGCTAGCACAGAAAACCTTAGCAAACTCAATAACTAGAGGTGAAGGTCAAGGATCTGACCGGGATGACTCGCCACCTCCCCCCTCTCACCACTATCGACATGTTTGAGGATATCCGGCAGGAGATGCAGAACCTCATAACCTTCGCACTCGTGGCTCGTGGTGAGTGCTTGACACCATTAGTCCTAGTGGTCGTAGCCCCTGCTTTGGGCAAGAATGCCCCAGCTAGATGAGCTGGGAAGGAAGAGACTGCGGAAGGTACTGGACGAGATCTCCTCGGGCGAGATCTACTAGGGGTAGCCCGGTTCCCTGGCTTAGCGAGTGCGGGAAGGTCAAATGAGGTGGAGGCGTGATACCGCCCGGCTCACCCGATGGGGGAGGGAAGTCCCTTCAGCGAGCTGGTCTCATCCGCCCCAGTTCTAGAGGGGTTCTGTGAGCCACAAATGTCCTAATACACTAGAAAGGATGATCCGGTCTAGCACATCCAATGGTTCGAGGATGTGGTTTCGATCCGACAGATGTCAGATGCTTTCAAGTGCCAGCTCTTTGCCATCACCCTCAAGGAAAAGGCGAGGGATTGGTTTCATCAGCTCCCATCCAGGTCCATCCACTATTTTGAATACCTGTGCCGGGGTTTCTGCTGAGGTTTAAAACCTCGAAGAAGAGGAAGAGGGAGTCAGAGTCCCTTTTTCTCATCAAGTAGGGAGTGAACGAGATGCTGGGAATCTATATAGATATGTTCAAGGAGGAGGTCCTCCAGGTGCAGGAGATGCTAGGGCACACCCATATGGTGACCTTTACCCTGGGGCTACAGCAGGGGTTCTTTAGGATGGAGCTGAAGAAGGTGCCATCGTTGTCCTTCAAGGAGCTGATGGAGAGGCCTACCCTGGAAGTCGAGGGAGAGGTGTAGAACCCAGCATTTGCAAGGAAGCTAGCCAGGTGGGCTGCATAGGAGGAGAAAGATCCAAGAGGTGGCAAGGTGCATTAGGCCAGGAGGGTAGAGCCCAGACAGAGGGAGCAGTAACAGCAGTAGCCGAGGTGGGGCCGCAAAGAGCCGAACAATCATCTAGGTTGGAGGCAGCTAGAAAGTCATGACCAGGAGCTGAGGAGAGGTTTCCATGGAGGAAACAACCGCCAAGGGGGGCAAGGCCATTTTAACCCACTAGGTTAGAGGCAGGGTCAGAGGCCCCCCTCCCCGATCAACACCAGGCTATGACGATAGACCTGAGGAGGAGGAGAGGAGTGCAGAAGAGGAGGCCAGAGGGTAGATCAGAGCTGTCCTACTTTGACTTCCACTAGGAGGAGGGGCACGCGGCGGCTACCTGCCCGGAGATCCTAGAGATGAGGGAAGCCAAGGGCATGCCCAGTAGCAGGAACGACAGCGCCAAGAGGTGCAGATAGAAGAGGTCCCATCGGGAGCAGAGGAGGATAGATGCGAGGACCGGGCCGATGTAGGAGGTCGGGGAGGGATCAGAGTGAACCATCCGGGGAGGGTGGGAGTCAAGGCCGCTGCAAGACGGGTCTCCACACCATATACTGCCTGAGCGTTTCCTCCACATCCCTAACCCCGCCCCAAAAGAGAAGATTACCTTCTCCTGGAATGACATGCCAGACCATGAGGATCCGTTCTGGGATACGCTGGTTGTTCAGGCCGCCATTGAGAACTTCACCATCTATCTAATGGAAGCTCCATCAATATCATCTTCAAGAAGGCATTCGACGCCACAATAGTAGAGGCCATGAGGATGTTAGCCTCAGATGGTCCTCTATTCGGGTTCTCCGGGGAGAGGAAGGAGGTGGAAGGAGGGTTGGTGCTCCATATTAACTTGGGAGGCCTGTCTAGAAACTACAGGTTCGTCATCATGGACGCTCCCAACAGTTATAACGTCATATTCAGATAACCCCTCATCAGCGCCTTTTATTGCGTGCCCTCCTCGTTCCAGCAGTGCCTCGAGTTCAATGCCAAGGGCATCCAGGTTCGGGTACGGGGAGACCCCATAGTGGCAAGGGAGTGCTATGCAATGACGGTCAACTTCATCTCATGGCAGGGAGGAGTCGAGGATATGCAGAGGAGGATGGAGGAGCTATCTAGCCAGGAGGATATGGGAGGAGCTAAGGAGATGGAGGTGGAGGAGGAAGAGGTCCTCACCCATGTGTAGGTGGCGGGGGAAGTGCTGGAGGAGCAGGCCGAGGTGATGGCCGTGGAGGAAGCTGGGGCGGGCGCTCTTACCACAGGTGAGGGGGCTGTGGGCGAGTGGGAAGACCTGTCCCGGCTGGAGATAGTGGAGGTGGTGGAGATGGAAGTTCTCACCGAGGGAGGAAGGGTGGAGAAGGTGCATATCAGCAGGGGGCTGAGCCCGGAGGACCTGGGGAGGATGCTGGAGTGCATTTAGAAGAACATAGACATCTTTGCAAGGAGCGCGACAGACATGCCGGGGATCGATGCGGATGTGGCTTGCCACCACCTCAACCTTGACGCTGATTCGTGTCCTATCCGACAAAAGAAGAGGTCCACCGATGGTAAGCAGGACGAGCCCATCCGAGAGGAGGTGGAGAAGCTCCTGAAAGCAGGGTTTGAATTCGAGATCCAATATCCAGGCTGGGTCTCCAATGTGGTGATGGTCAAGAAGGGGGATGGCCGCTGGAGGGTGTGTATCGACTTTTCCATTTTAAATAAAGCATGTCCTAAAGATTGTATTCCCTTCCCTCAGATCGACGTGTTGGTTGACTAAGTCATCGGTTTTTCTCTAATGAGCTTTTTAGATGCATTTTCAGGTTATCATCAGATTATAATGCACCTGGCCTACATGAAAGATGTCTCCTTCATCACAGGGGAAAGGTGCTACTATTATAAAATGATGCCCTTTGGGCTAAAAAATGCTAGGGCAACATATCTGAGGATGATGGACCGGGTCTTCCGGGATCAGAAAGGAAGGAACCTGAAGGTGTACGTAGATGATCTCATGATCAAGAGTCGAGACGTAGACTCTCACCTTCAGGATCTGGAAGATACCTTAAGCACCCTTTATCGATATAAAATGAGGCTGAACCCCTCGAAGTGTTTCTTCGGGGCGAGTAGTGTCAAGTTCGTAGGCCATCTCCTTACTCCCACAGGAGTGGAGATCAACCCCATTAAGGTGAGGGTGATCATGTATTTGGGGTCACCTCGGAATGCAAAGGAAGTCAAACGCCTTATAGGGAAGCTGATGGGGCTGAGCAGGTTCCTCTCTCGGGCTTGTGAGAAGTGCTCACCATTCATTAAGGCGCTAAGGGGAGGCCAGAAATTCGAGTGGTCCGAGGAATGCGAGAAGGCCTTCCAGGCCTTGAAGAATCAGCTGACCCAAGCTCCGCTCCTCTAGGGGCTGAAGGAAGGGAAAGATTTGTCCCTGTACCTTTGGGTTAGGGTCGTGGCCCGAAGCACCATCCTGGTCCTGGAAGAGGACAAGAAGCAGCTGTCGATGTACTATGTGAGTAGGGTCATGAGGAAGGCAGAGCTTCGGTACCATATCTTGGAAACATGGGATGGTGGTTGGCCAAATGAAAGTCTGGTTGATGCTCAATGCCCACCATCAGGCTCTCATCTAGCTGATTGGGCCGACGATAATGCCTGGTGGTTGGCTAAATGAAAGTCCGGTTGATGCTCAATACCCGCTGTCAGGCTCTCATCTAGCTGATTGGGCCAGTGGTAGCGCCCAGTGGTTAGCCAAATGAAAGTCTGGTTGATGCTCAACGCCCGTCATCAGGATCTCATCTAGCTGATTGGGCCGACGGTAGTGCCCAGTGGTTGGCCAAATGAATGTCCGGTTGATGCTTAACGCCCGCCGTCAGGCTCTCATCTAGCTGATTGGGTCAGTGGTAGCGCTCGATGGTTGGCCAAATGAATGTCCGATTGATGCTTAACACCCGCTGTTAGGCTCTCTCCTAGCTGATTGGGCAGGTTGTAGTGCCCGGTGGTTGGCCAAATGAAAGTCTGGTTCATGCTCAACGCCCGCCATTAGGCTTTCATCTAGCTGATTGGGCCAGTGGTAGCGCCCGTTGGTTGGCCAAATGAAAGTCTGGTTGATGCTCATTGCCTGCCATCAGTATCTCATCTAGCTGATTGGGCCGATGGGAGTGCCCAGTGGTTGGCCGAATGAAATTCTAGTTGATGCTCAATGCCCACCGTCAGGCTCTCACCTAGCTGATTGGGCCGGTGGTAGCGCCTGGTGGCTGGCCAAATGAAAGTCCGGTTGATGCTCAACACCCGGCATCAGGCTCTAATCTAGCTGATTGGGCTAGTGGTAGCCCCCGGTGGTGGGTCAAATGTGTAACGCCCCGAAACTCAAAGGAGCAAAAGGGGGACGTTTTGGGCCAGTTTGGGTTCTGGCAGCAGGCACACGGCCTGGGACACGGGCGTGTCCCAGGGCGTGTCAAGCGTGTGTCGACACTTAGCCGCGAAGACGTCGAGATTTACTCGACGATTCGTCGAGAGTGGGCACACGGCCTGCGACACGGGCGTGTCGCAGGGCGTGTCGACCCGTGTTGACACTTAGCCGCGAAGTCGTCGAGATTTACTCGACGATTCGTCGAGAGTGGGCACACGGCCTGCGACACGGGCGTGTCGCAGGGCGTGTCGACCCGTGTCGACGATCGACCCGGGGAGTCGACGAGAATGTCTCGACGATCGTCGAGACAAGGCACACGGCCTAGGACACGGGCGTGTCCAAGGCCGTGTCATCAAGTCGTCGATCTTCACTCGACGAAGTGTCCCGTGTACACGGCCTGGGGTCCAGGCGTGTCAAGGTGACACGGGTAAGGACACGGGCGTGTCCTAGAACCCGTGCAGTGCTCGGGTTGAAAATGGGGAAAAATCATGGGGTACACGGCCGGCCACACGGCCGTGTCAGGTGGAACACGGGCGTGTCAGCTCGAACACGGGCGTGTTCGATACCCGTGTGAGGTTCCAGGTGATTCGATTTTGACGGCGAATGCGGCACACGGCCCTGGACACGGGCGTGTGCCAGGCCGTGTTCGGTCCAGATTGGGCATTTCAGCCCCGAATCGAAGCCGTTCATTTCTTTAACTGAAGATCCAACGGCTGGGGGTTGTTCCTGAGAGGATATACCCGTGAGTGGACTTGGAAAACCCTCACTTTTCATACCTTATCATCTTTCTAAATCCTTGGAGAGAGAGGAGAGCCAAGGGAGGAAGAAGGAGCTAGATCCGCCATTGGAGGAGCTTCGGAGCTCCGAATCGCAAGCCGACTCCGGATCCACGGAGGCAACGCTAGTGCGGTGGTTTTCATCCGATTACTTTTCAATGGCGCCAAAGAGGAACTCAAGGGTAACGATCCTCATCTTGAGCACGAATAGCTCTCTTTCCTAGCATAGGAAGCCCGCTCTCGCGAGTTTGCGGAGAGTTGGAGGCGTTCCTTCGGGTAGATATGTGAAGTCCCCGTTGTTTAGAGTCCGTATGCGAGAACGGACATAGGCATGATGTGTGAAGCCTACCCGGACATGTTAGTCTGGATCAGTGATGTTACATTGCATAAGGCCGGAGAAGACTCCGTGCTATTGGTTGTTTTTCGGGTTTTATACGCGGTAGATTGCAGCAGGGAGCCTTGGGGACTAACCCAAAGGTGCACCCGGAAAACTGGGCGGATACGAGATCTTGCCAACTTGGTGGCCTGAGAGCCAACTTGAACTTAACCGAGTTATGTGACTTGTGATAGAATGGGACTCGGTGGAAGTTTGACCCGCGCAAATGGCTTAAATTGTCGCTGCGATGTGAGCACGGGTTAGATGGAACCGTACCTGCTCTATGTCGTTCGGTTAAAGAGACCTAAGGTTACGTGGCACTTACCGTTGGCATAGATGTGAGTCTTCGGCGGTCAATGGCTTAAATTGTCGTGACCCAGGCCAAGAAGACAAATTGCTCATAGGTTTGGCCGTCTAAGTGGCGGTGGTGAGTCCGGAATGTTAATGGCTTTAATTGACGTGACATCGACTGGTTCACCGAGAATGTGCCCTGAGTGCACGGGGCGTGTGGCCGTGCGAGCCAACGTCTGTGATGAAATGGCTATTGATATACATTGCTCGCTTATGCTAATGAAATGCAGGGAAGGAGCATCGCCGCCCCGAGTTGGGGGCGGGATCGTTATAATTTGGTCAGCATTGCTGACCGTTGCCTTGTTTTGCCACCGTGCGGTGGTTTGTTGCTTGCAGGTGCAGCTGGACCAAGCGGTCAATAGCGGGCTAAAGCCCTTTTTGCGAAGCCGGCCCTCGAAGGCCCAAATGGAAGTGTTTACTGTTTTATTCATGTATGACCGGCCTGCGTGCCGTGGTTTGTAAATCATGTAATATTCAAGTGAAACATTTTGTAAGGCCTTAAGGCTTGTTTTGGGTATTTTGTATAACATTCCTATTTTGTATTAGTGGACATTCGTGCTTTGATGCTGGGTTCTTGTTTACAACTTTTATAAACTGCTTCCGCTAGAATGCTCTGTGTAGGACGTTGAGATTGGTTGGATGGTTTCCATAAGTAACCACCCGGTCTGTCTGTGGTATATGGCGTCGGGCCCCGGCCGGACCTACTGCTATATGCTATGCGACGGATAGGGGGTGTTACAATTTGGTATCAGACTACTGGTTTTGGTTGGGCTTAAACTGAATTCGTGGGCGAATTCTTTTTAAGGGGTGGTGAGCACATTGTGTGCGTCATCGTAATAACAGTAAAAAGAACCCATGAATGTCCACTTAGGAATGAAAATACTCGTGTTTGAGGAACCTGCGTGTTCCTATAATTGCTGTTTGCAATTTATGTGGTCGCTTAACGGTGTTTTGTACCACTATAGGTGACCAGAAGTGGTGTTGGGCCGTCAGAACGCCGAGTTTCTGAGGCTAGTAGTGCACCGGATGTTGCTCCCGCAACACCTCTATCGGCCGAGAATATTCGATTGGTGGCTGAAGCGGTGTTGGCCGTGATTAATGCGCAGCCTGGAAGGCAAACGCAGCAGCCCGCTCCTGTGATGGAGCAAGAACCTCTGCAAGAGGCTGAGCCGAGGAGAGTGGAACAAGTGGTTGTAGAACCGGTGGTGCCAAGGAGGGCAACTGAGAGGCAGCTAAAGCATGTAATGAGCTTTAACCCTCCGTTATTCTCGGGGTTGGGAACCCCATCTCAGGCTGAAGACTGGCTCTCCAGGGTGAAGAGAGTCATGACAGCAACAGAGACGGAGGAGTGGCAAATGACCACCATCGCTACGTTCCTTTTGGACGGTGAAGCGAGAATGTGGTGGGAAGGATTGGAGCTGCATCATTTGAGAGGTAGACAACTTGTAGACGTTCCGATGGAAGAGTTCTCGGGATTGTTCTTGGCTAGATACCTCCCTTCGACGCAGAAGATAGCATTGGAGAATGAGTTCCTGAAGTTGGTACAGGGTGAGAGGAGCGTGGATGAATATCTCCACGAGTTTACTCGTCTGAGTCGTTATGCTAGCTCCACCATCATGGATGAGGAGCGCAAGACTAATCGCTTCTACGAAGGCTTGAGAGATGAGTTGAGATTATTACTCTCGGGGCCGATGACGCAGGGTTTCTTAACCTTGGTCAATACTGCCCGGTCCTTGGAGAAGGACATGAAGAACGTACAAACAAAGAAAGGCTTGGGTGAGAAGAAATCTGAGTTTAAAGTGCCGACTACTTCAAAGTCCGGCTATCGGAGCGCTTTCAAGAAGCATAGGACTTCGGGTCCAGCTCCTTCTGGTGCTTCTGGGGCGACTACGAGTCGGACCCCGGGCGCGTGTTTTACATGTGGAAAGACGGGGCATTTCGCCCGTGACTGTTGGAGCGGACGTCCTAAGTCCGAGAGAAAGCCGGGAGCTACTTATGAAGAGAAGGGAAAGGCGGTGGAGTCGACCGCATCCTATTATGCTCCGGCCCAACCAAGGGTCTATAATCTTGGCCAACAGGAGGCCATTAAACAAGCTGATGTGGTGACAGGTACGATTTAATTTATAGCAAGTCAATTTCTTTAAATACTTGTTATGCACGTGTTACATTACCACTGCTTGTTTAGGATTTGTATTGATTTGTGAAAATCCGGCACGAGCACTCTTCGATACGGGAGCTTCACACTCCTTCTTGTCCGAAGGATTTATATCACGCATCGGAGTCCCTTCTTCGATGGCGAAGGATAAGTTGGATGTGTTGTTGCCCAATGGGTGTTCGATGCGAGCGGATAGGATCTGCGATGTTAAGATTCGTATTGGGGAGCAGGAGTTTGACCTACAGGCGTCTTTACTTCCGTTAGTGGAGTTCGACGTCATATTTGGCATGGACTGGCTCTCGGAGCAGCAGGCCCATATAGATTGCGGTAGCAAGGAAGTCAAGCTGGGAGCAAGTCGTGAAACGACTTTTACGGGCTTAAAGGGGTCGAGCAAGACATTGATGTCTGCTCTTCAGGTGGTGAAGGCGGTTCGTGCTGGTGCAGAACTGTTCTTTACACTAGTGGAGGTTGCAAAGCCGAAGCCCGCGTTGGATTGTATTTCAGTGGTATCGGAATACCCTGATGTGTTCCCCGCGGATCTTCCTGGAGCCCCGCCTCAGCGGGAGATAGATTTTACGATCGAGCTAGTGCCAGGTGCAAAGCCTGTGTCATGATCTCCGTATCGGCTAGCGCCTAAGGAAATGGCGGAGATGAAAGTTCAACTGCAAGAGTTGTTGGAGCAAGGGTATGTGCGCCCGAGTTCTTCGCCTTGGAGCGCACCGGTCCTCTTTGTTAAGAAGAAGGACGGAAGCTTGAGGCTATGTATTGATTATCGGGAGTTAAACAAGCTGACGGAGAAGAACAAGTACCCGATCCCCCGGATTGATGATCTTTTTGATCAGTTAGTCTGGTCGACGGTGTACTCGAAGTTGGATCTCAAGGCTGGGTACTATCAGCTGCGAATAAGGGAGAGTGATATCCCGAAGACAGTGTTTAGTACGAGATACGGGCATTATGAGTTTACGGTCATGCCGTTTGGGCTGACTAATGCGCCGTCAGTATTCATGGATTTGATGAACAGGACGTTCAGGGAGTACTTGGACCATTTCGTGATCGTCTTCATCGACGATATTTTGGTGTACTCGCAAAGTGAGGAAGATCACTTCAAGCATCTTCATTTGGTGTTGGAGACGCTAAGGAGAAATCAGTTGTATGCCAAGTTCTCGAAGTGCGAGTTTTGGCTATCCTCAGTGGCGTTCCTCGGTCATATAGTGAGTGGAGAGGGTATTGCTGTGGATCCGGCGAAGATTGTTGCGATACGGGAGTGGCCTGAGCTTGCTACGGTAGCAGAAGTCCGGAGCTTTTTGGGGCTTGCCGGCTATTATAGGCGCTTCGTAGAGAACTTCTCGCGGATAGCGTTACCTCTCACTACTTTGACGAGGAAGGAGCATAAGTTCGTTTGGACGCCGGAGTGCGCGCGAGCTTTCGAGGAGTTGAAGTGTCGGTTGACCACGGCGCCTGTGCTGAGTTCGCCATGTGGAACCGAAGGCTATGAGATATATAGCGATGCTTCGGGCAGCGGTTTGGGTTGCGTGCTACTGCAACACGGAAGCGTGATAGCTTATGGCTCGAGACAGCTAAAAGTGCACGAGAGGAATTATCCGGTCCATGACTTGGAGTTAGCGGCCGTGATTTTTGCCTTGAAGCTGTGGAGACACTATTTGTACGGTGTGAAGATTGATATCTACACCGATCACAAGAGCCTAAAGTATCTAATTGATCAGAAGGATCTGAATATGCGGCAGCGTAGATGGATGGAGTTCCTGGGGGACTATACATTCAAGATCCACTACGTGCCTGGCAAAGGGAATGCGGTTGCGGACGCGTTGAGTCGCCGAGCCCCAGCTCAAGCCAATTGGCTATCGGTGCATGATGAGCGGTTGGTGCGGGAGTTGGAGGCTTTGGAGATTGTTTGTGTGGACAGGCAATCAAGTGCCGAAGCAGTTCTGAATTGGACTGAAGTCCAATATGACCTGGCTGATCGTATTCGGCAGGCTTTGGATATGGATGCTCATATGAAGCAGTTCATGGTAGAGGCTCTGGATGGGTCAAATTCACAATTCATCGTGGAGGACGGATTTCTTTGGAAAGACGGTCGTCTGTGCGTCCCAAGTGTGGGTAATTTACGGGTGGAGTTGTTGTACGAGGCGCACCATACCAAGTACTCGATTCACCCGGGGAGCACGAAGATGTACCGTGATGTGAAGAAACTGTTTTGGTGGCCGGGTTTGAAAAAGGATGTGGCGCTATACGTAGCGAAGTGCCAAACCTGCGCCTTGGTAAAGGCGGAGTGCCAAAAGCCGGGAGGATTTCTTAAGTCCTTGCCTATTCCGGAGTGGAAATTTGACGACATCTCTATGGACTTTGTGCACGGTTTGCCAAGGTCGCAGAAGGGAAACGACGCCATTTGGGTGGTTGTTGATCGTTTAACGAAGGTGTCGCATTTTATTCCGCATAGGAAGGATGATCCGGTGGAGAAGCTGGCAAAGCTTTATGTGGATAACATAGTACGGCTTCATGGTGTGCCCCGCAGCATCGTGAGTGACCGAGATGGGCGGTTCACATCCAATGATTGGAGGCTTGTGCAGCAAATGTTGGGAACGAAGCTGAAGTTCAGCACAGCCTTCCATCCACAAACGGATGGGCAGACCGAGAGGGTCAATAGAACTATGGAAGACATGCTTCGCATGTGTGTCTTGGATTTTGGAAAACAATGGGAAGACCACCTTTATTTGGTGGAGTTCGCCTACAACAACAGCTACCAAGCGAGTATTCAGATGGCGCCTTTCGAGGCCCTATATGGTAGAAAATTTCGCACGCCGTTGTCTTGGTTAGAAATGAGTCAAGGTTGTATAAGCGATCGGAAGTGGAGGGTGCTACTTCTTTGGTGAGAACCATTCGAGAGAGGTTGCTTATCGCTCAGGACCGGCAAGCAAAGTACTATAATGCCAAGCACAGGAACGTGGAGTTCGCTGTGGGCGATTATGTATACTTAAAGATCAAGCCGTTCAAGGGTGTCTCGCGGGTGCGGCGATTGAAAAAGCTAAGCCCGAGGTACCTTGGACCGTTTGAGGTTCTGGAGCGAGTTGGTGAAGCGGCCTATCGGTTGAAGCTCTCAGTGGAGCTTAGTGGTTTACATGATGTATTCCATATTTCGGTACTCCGGAAGACGGTGCAAGAGCCTACGCAAGTGATCGCGGTCGATCAAGTGCCGGTGGATAGTGGGCTGACGACAAAGGTCAAGCCTGTGCGGATTGAGGACTCGGAGGTCAAGCGGCTACGCAATAAAGAGATCAGGATGGTCAAGGTCCGGTGGGACAATTGCGGTCGTGAGGAGCTCTCTTGGGAGCGAGAGCAGACTATGCTTGACGAGTATCCGGAGTTGTTCCGCTCAGGTACAAATTTTGGTTTTGTACGTGTCTTTCCTTTATGTAATTTCGTGGGAGAAATTCTTTTAAGAGGGGGAGAGTTGTAACGCCCCGAAACTCAAAGGAGCAAAAGGGGGACGTTTTGGGCCAGTTTGGGTTCTGGCAGCAGGCACACGGCCTGGGACACGGGCGTGTCCCAGGGAGTGTCAAGCGTGTGTCGACACTTAGCCGCGAAGACGTCGAGATTTACTCGATGATTCATCGAGAGTGGGCACACGGCCTGCGACACGGGCGTGTCGACCCGTGTCGACACTTAGCCGCGAAGTCGTCGAGATTTACTCGACGATTCGTCGAGAGTGGGCACACGGCCTGCGACACGGGCGTGTCGCAGGGCGTGTCGACCCGTGTCGACGATCGACCCGGGGAGTCGACGAGAATGTCTCGACGATCGTCGAGACAAGGCACACGACCTAGGACACGGGCGTGTCCAAGGCCGTGTCATCAAGTCGTCGATCTTCACTCGACGAAGTGTCCCGTGTACACGCCTGGGGTCCAAGTGTGTCAAGGTGACACGGGTAAGGACACGGGCGTGTCCTAGAACCCGTGCAGTGCTCGGGTTGAAAATGGGGAAAAATCATGGGGTACACGGCCGGCCACACGGCCGTGTCAGGTGGAACACGGGCGTGTCAGCTCGAACACGGGCGTGTTCGATACCCGTGTGAGGTTCCAGGTGATTCGATTTTGACGGCGAATGCGGCACACGGCCCTGGACACGGGCGTGTGCCAGGCCGTGTTCGGTCCAGATTGGGCATTTCAGCCCCGAATCGAAGCCGTTCATTTCTTTAACTGAAGATCCAACGGCTGGGGGTTGTTCCTGAGAGGATATACCCGTGAGTGGACTTGGAAAACCCTCACTTTTCATACCTTATCATCTTTCTAAATCCTTGGAGAGAGAGGAGAGCCAAGGGAGGAAGAAGGAGCTAGATCCGCCATTGGAGGAGCTTCGGAGCTCCGAATCGCAAGCCGACTCCGGATCCACGGAGGCAACGCTAGTGCGGTGGTTTTCATCCGATTACTTTTCAATGGCGCCAAAGAGGAACTCAATGGTAACGATCCTCATCTTGAGCACGAATAGCTCTCTTTCCTAGCATAGGAAGCCCGCTCTCGCGAGTTTGCGGAGAGTCGGAGGCGTTCCTTCGGGTAGATATGTGAAGTCCCCGTTGTTTAGAGTCTGTATGCGAGAACGGACATAGGCATGATGTGTGAAGCCTACCGTGACATGTTAGTCTGGATCGGTGATGTTGCATTGCATAAGGCCGGAGAAGACTCCGTGCTATTGGTTGTTTTTCGGGTTTTCTACGCGGTAGATTGCAGCAAGGAGCCTTGGGGACTAACCCAAAGGTGCACCCGGAAAACTGGGCGGATACGAGATCTTGCCAACTTGGTGGCCTGAGAGCCAACTTGAACATAACCGAGTTATGTGACTTGTGATAGAATGGGACTCGGTGGAAGTTTGACCCGCGCAAATGGCTTAAATTGCCGTTGCGATGTGAGCACGGGTTAGATGGAACCGTACCCGCTCTATGTCGTTCGGTTAAAGAGACCTAAGGTTACGTGGCACTTGCCGTTGGCATAGATGTGAGTCTTCGGCGGTCAATGGATTAAATTGTCGTGACCCAGGCCAAGAAGACAAATTGCTCATAGGTTTGGCCGTCTAAGTGGCGGTGGTGAGTCCTGGAATGTTAATGGCTTTAATTGACGTGACATCGACTGGTTCACCGAGAATGTGCCCTGAGTGCACGGGGCGTGTGGCCGTGCGAGCCAACGTCTGTGATGAAATGGCTATTGATATACATTGCTCGCTTATGCTAATGAAATGCAGGGAAGGAGCATCGCCGCCCCGAGTTGGGGGCGGGATCGTTATAATTTGGTCAGCATTGCTGACCGTTGCCTTGTTTTGCCACCGTGCGGTGGTTTGTTGCTTGCAGGTGCAGCTGGACCAAGCGGTCAATAGCGGGCTAAAGCCCTTTTTGCGAAGCCGGCCCTCGAAGGCCCAAATGGAAGTGTTTACTGTTTTATTCATGTATGACCGGCCTGCGTGCCGTGGTTTGTAAATCATGTAATATTCAAGTGAAACATTTTGTAAGGCCTTAAGGCTTGTTTTGGGTATTTTGTATAACATTCCTATTTTGTATTAGTGGACATTCGTGCTTTGATGCTGGGTTCTTGTTTACAACTTTTATAAACTGCTTCCGCTAGAATGCTCTGTGTAGGACTTTGAGATTGGTTGGATGGTTTCCATAAGTAACCACCCGGTCTGTCTGTGGTATATGGCGTCGGGCCCCGGCCGGACCTACTGCTATATGCTATGTGACGGATAGGGGGTGTTACAAAATGAAAGTCTGGTTGATGCTCAACGCCCGCCGTCAAACTCTCATTTAGCTGATTGCGCCATTGGTAAGGACTGATGGTTGGCCAAAGAGATATGTTTGATTGATGCTCGCCTCCCGCTATCAGGCTCTCACCTAGCTAACTGGGTTGTTGGGCCCTCAGTGGGCATTGTGAAAATCTTTATATCTAGGCCTGGAATTGCCCTGACCGTCAGGCTCTCACCTAGCTGACGGGTCTGGAGGGTCCTAGTTGGAATATTGGAGTGTTGGAAGAATCCACAGGGATCTCTCCGTTAGGGATCTTGCCGACAGGGATCTCGCTGGTCAATAAAAGGTTCCCAAGGGTAAGCCTGAGGCAAAGTGCCATGGGTGGGACAGTCTTCAAAGCTGATGTGAATGCTCTGAAGAAGATCTCACGCGTCTCATTTAAGACACATGTGAGTCAATATGGCGAGAATGGCGCAAGAGCTGAATCCTAAACAAAATATTCTAAGTCAAACGTCATCAGTGCGCGTGAGCCATTATGGAGAGAACGACGCAGGGCCCTTTGATAAGCGGCGAGCTTGAGAAGTCAAACACTCTAAGCGCGCGTGAGCCAATGGGGCATGAACGACGCGAGACCTAGTTCTATATGTCAGGATAGTAAAATCAAACCTATGGGTTAATACAGTGAGAGGTTGATCTACGGTCTCGCAAGATGTCTCAGCATTGGGCCACCTAAGTTGAAGCGTGAGTAGAACATGTTTTTGCATGACAGATCATTCAAGATTAAAACAAAGGAAAGGGAGATAGAAAAGTTTTAAGAAAAATCTTAATCATTTTCATTCATAAGTCAACTATTACACCTGGCAAAAGATGGGCAAGGCCCAAAAAGAAAACAAATACAAAATATACAAGCGAGAACTTCAGGGCGATGATACCGACTGCTCGCTCTCGCTGGAGGCGTCATCAGCACTATCCTCAGGATCGAGGATGGGGAGGAAAAGTTCCAAAACCAGGATCTCGGAGGTCACCTTCTCGCCCTCGCCCTTCAGGAATCCAACCATCTGCATCGTCTGGTGCGAGTGCCTTATTACCGCGATGACATTTTCCTGCATCATCAGCTCCAGCTCATGTTTTGAGTATAGTATAGCTTTCTTCTTTTCGATTGGGGGAGGGGGAATCAGTTAGTTGATCCACTGCTGGTTCTTGGCCTTTAGCCTTCGATTTTCCTCCTCGAGTTGGGCTATGCACGCATCCTTCTTGGTAACAGTTGTGGTATCCTGCAAGACAATTAGCGATTAGAATGAGAAAGGCGCTGAACGATGAATGAGATGGGGGAAAGCTTACCACTCCGCCTGCTCGCATGGTAAGATTGTTCTTGGCAACGACCGACTTCTCCTTCAGGGCTGCCAAATCTTTGGAGAGTGTCGACCGTGCATCACTAACATCGACCACCTACCGTGACAGGCGGATGCCGCAGTGAGCCGTCATATGGGTGAGCGCGACGACACAAAGCTGGGCTCGCAGACTCTCATAGGAGAGTGTATGCATGCGCACGTTGTCATAGTAGGCGGCACTGTCCTGCCCATATAGCCTGAAGACGAGTGCGTAGGCTTGGCGGGACCCGGTCTCGCCCTCCTGATAGGAGGGGAGGATGGTGGAGATGTGGGTCCTATTTATCTCATGGTCCTAAACCAATAGGGGCTCACCGTCATCATCCAGCAGCTTCTCGCCCAGGCCAAAGTTTCGGTGGCCTATGGGATCTGGTTTCTCTCTCGCCGCCGAGGTCTCGCCGATCTCGTCGGTCTCCTTCCCGGCAGTCTCTCAAACAACCGAGACACTCGGGGGATGATCTGGGATGACCTCCTTGCCCTTGGAGAGATCTGGGGTTTTTGGCTTCTTAGGAGGAGGAAGTGTCTCGGGCTTCCGCTTTTGCCCGCTCGATTTCGACAACGACTTTGGCTCTCTTTTGCATGCCATAGCAGCAGCCTCCACGCATGCCTTCCCAGAGGCGAGTGTTGTGCTGCTCGAGAAAGGTGAGTTGAGGAGAAGATCTCGTGCCCATGCATATATGTCATTGGTTAGCTAAATTCCTTTCATCCTTAAGTTAAAAGAGTGCGAGAATTACCTTCCCTAGTGAGTAAGGCAGGAGCTTGTAGACGTTCCTCCTCAGATAAGGAACGTCAAAGTCCTTTCCAAAAGGAACTGATGGAGCTTGTCCTCGTGTCTGCCGAGAGATGGGGGGCGGTAGGTCGAATCCTCCTGTTGGACTGGTGAGAGGGGGAGGTTGCTAAAATCCACAGAGACGAAAATGAATTTCCAAATCCAGTGATAATTATTATTGGCGAGACCTTTTGCCTTGAGGTTGTTGCCGGAGAAGAATGCGATCCCGTCCCTCTTGGCCCGAAAGTTGAATAATTTGCGGAAGATGGGAAGACTGGACTACATCCTCTCCTCCCGCAAGTAGCAGGAGAATGCTACTAGCAGAGCGTTGGAGTTGGGGTTGATCTGAGCGGGAACGATGCAAAAATAATGCAATGCTTGGAGGATTTCTGACCAGATGGAGAGGCGCAATACTACCTCAAAGTGTTCGGCAGGGATGGCGAGTTCATAAGGTGAGAAGTGGTTTATTAATTCATCCTTCCCCAGGAGTCGTGCGGTGAAGCCCGACGGGACATAGAGACTGGCGAGCGGGTGGTACTCTTCTTTAGACAGGTTGTAGTTCATGAAGGGGTAGACGATGAATGTGGCTACGCACTTGGTTCGGCCATCGGTTTCTCCAGTCATCTCGCGAGAGTTCTGAGAAAGCGGGGAAGTGCGAGTGCAAAGTGAGAAAAAACAAGAAAAGGTGTTGGAAGCTATTAAAGTGGTGGTTAATGCGGTATGTGAGGGGTTTATTTATAGGAAATTTTGGGCGGGAAAGGATCCATGCAGGGAAAAGTGCAGATAGCCAATTCCTCGGAACCCTCATAAAACCCTACTGGGATCTCATACCCCCTCACTCACCGCCGCGATAAGGTTGAATGCTATAGCCTAAAAAATAAGTTCAGAAACAAGATATGCGTAAAACAAAAACAACAACTGGCGAGAATGATTAAGCGAGATAAAGAAGAAAAAGAAAATAATAACACTACATTTTCATTATCTATAAGCATTCGACATCAAAACCAGAAATTATTAAAGATTAAAAAGAAATAGAGGGCGGGAAGGCGAGAGCCAGTATGCCGTCTTTGGGCCGTCACCACCATCCCCGGCCTCCCCTTCACACCCTAGGCATCATGCGCGAATACTGCAGTGCATGGATGGTCTGCAGCTCCTACTGGGCAAGGAGCTGTTGATCTTCTGCTCGCACGACGTGGATTCCGGGAAAGTCCTTCCCGCCACTAGCATCTCTCCCATGCTTGGCAATTAGCTGCATGTAATTGTTCTCCAGGCAAAGCACCCGCTCCTCGATAGATTTATGGTTCTCACAAACCTGGCTGTAGAGCTTGTGCAGCATCATGGCGTGCTTCTGTAGAATCTCCGTTGTTAGCTTCTTCAGTGCCTCAGCATCCTTGGGGTCGCCTAGAAAGGCGGTAATTAAGTCAGGAGAGGGACGAGGCGAGAACTCTTCCTCATCAATATCGCATCAGTCTACGAGATATCGCGGTAATCTGCATGGTATGGTGTTAGATGTGGGTAATCGTCATTCTTTTTAGAGGGAGAGTGCGAGTGGTTACCTGGCCTGGTATCCGTATCCTTGCTTTAGTGCCGGCGAGAAGTGCCGGGCCGCTCCTCGAAGGGAGTATTAAATGAGATATGCGCCTTCCCGAGCCCGGGGCC
Organism: Platanthera guangdongensis; assembly: GCA_039583875.1. Lineage (NCBI taxonomy): Eukaryota > Viridiplantae > Streptophyta > Magnoliopsida > Asparagales > Orchidaceae > Platanthera > Platanthera guangdongensis. The sequence continues at coordinate 52,281,685 of CM077163.1, forward strand.
CAGAATTGTCGGCTCAGCGGCTAGAGCATCATATTGGGCAACAAGTTTGGATGCGTCACTCGTTGGAGGTAGTTGGCCCAAGGCGGGATCCAAGGGCATTGATGAAGAATTTTATAGTTTTAAAAATGTATCCAAACTATAATCTTGAAATAGGCTAGTGTACCTATCGAAATATAGTATAGAAAATTGTCGTATTAAACTCGGGGTATGTTGAGTACTTCTACTCACACAAATAAATATTATTTTATCTAGATATAAAATAAGTAAATTAAACTATAGCTAGAAAAATTGAATAGAAGAACACACTTGATCTAGACTAACTTTGAAATAAAATGAACTTATCTTAAGGGCAAACTTCTAGATTATCCGCGTCGACCGTGGAGGTTCCTAAAATACGAAAACGCCTCTCTCGAGAATACGCTCTCGACTAAACTTTGGTTGATCAATTAAGACCTCTCTGTCAGTCGAAACCCCTAAGCCTGCTTTAGGAGGTGAACCCCTCTATTGGATTCTACTCCAATCCGAAAGAGTTATGTCGTCCTCTCTCGAGGATTGCAATCAACTCCTTTTATCCTTGAGTGATCTCCCCGTATCCGCAACCTCTCGGTCATTTAGGATACAGATCTTAGATCAGAATCGAAGCTAATAAATCAAAGATAACTCGAAATGATAATAAAAGAGTTTGACAAAAAGAAGTAGTTTATTATATTGAAAATCTTTTCATGATCAAGTGGAAATGAAAATAGGGATACATGGAAAACAAAATAAAAAGTGCTAGAATTAAAGCTTAAACTATGAAATTGAAAAGTACATAAATAAAATACATAAAAAACAGGAAAATAATCTGGTGAAGCTACTCCTAGATTGACCTTCTCCTCCCCCCCCAAAGCTTCTGGCTCGATCTGGAATTTATAGAAATTTTTCTGGAAGGTCACGCCCTGGGTCACGCCCGTGACCTAGGGCGTGTCAGGCTTGGAACCGCCGTCTTGAAAGCCTGGGAACGTTGGAGGAGAAACCGCCAAAATCTGTTAAATGGCGGGTCACACCCCTTGGTCACGCCCGTGACCTAGGGCGTGTCACTTCAGTTTCTGGAAAACCGCGGGAAGCTGAAAACGGCGGGAGTAAATTCTGGCAGTTCCTGAAGTGTCACGCCCCTAGGTCACGCCCGTGACTTAGGGAGTGTACTGACCGTGTCAGCAAACGACTGGAAACGCCGCATTCTGACATCAATTCGTCAGTTTCGGGTTAGTCACGCCCTAGGTTACGCCCGTGACAGGGGGGCGTGTACTTGGGAAATGTTCCAGAATTGCCCCGGGAAGATTTCTGGAGAAAATTATTTTCTTGAACTAGACACGCCCGTGTTCACACCCTGGTCACGCCCGTGTCCTTGGGGCGTGTACTTGTGAAATTATTTAGATTTGTAGAGGACGTCGTGCTCTTTCCGTTGACTGGTTGCACATCCCGTAACTCTTCCTGGTTTGAAAGTTATGGCCATTTGAATTTCAGCTATCCATGGCCAAAAATGTTAATTTTCTCAAAATGTTTTCAGATCTTTGCCATGGACTTGAAAATGATATTTGGAGCCCATATTGACCTGAAATATAAAAATAAACGAATTATTATATATATTAATATAAATCTAAATAAATTATACTATTTATATATAAAAAAACTAAACTAAAATAACTATATAAATTAACTTATCAGGCATTAGGAGAGCGGGGGATTTCGGCGTTGTAGCACCCAGTCCCATGGTACCAAAGGCAGGAGTTATAGAAACAAGGATGAGCAGCCTGGAAAAAGGCGAATGGGCAAAAGAGGAGTTACCATTGTCTTGTGGGAGATCCTTCGATTTATGAGGGGAGGTGATCTCGGGGGCCACCTCATCATTACCAGCCTCAAGCGAGTGTGGTGCAACACTCTCCTCCCCAACCTCCTTCCCCTTCGGTGGGATCTGTATACGAACACGTTGGCATCAGTTTTCTATCCCAATAAGGAATGCAAAGAGAGTGAAGGTACTTGAGGGATCTCGGGGTGGGAAGGAGTCCGCAAGATGTACTCATCCCTTGTCAGGTCGCACCTGACCATCTTGGCCTTCTTCATTTTGGGGGAAGAACTCGGGGCCTTTCGGGAAAGCTAGAGGGCGAATGATCCTATCAAAGTCTTAGTCTCAGCTTGGGAGGCGTTGAGGCGATCCTGGGCTTCTTTTGAGAGCGACATCAGGTTGGAGGAGAGATTACCAGGAAAAGGGGTAGGGCCAAATCCGTTTGCCTGTGGTTGGATATTTATAGAGCTATGGAGAGGCCCACAAAAGATTATCCTTCAGGTCAGCAAGCGCTTATCAAATACTTGGGGTAGGATGATTCTTTCCGAGCTTTACAAAAGCTCGCAAAAAGCGCAAATTGTGTACAACCCCGTATTCCCTGAGTGGGCCCTCCTCCAGTAGGATCAGTGTATTATGGGGGCATTCAGGCCCATGAAGACCAGATTGGCGAATGGGGTAGGATAACCTGCACTCGCCCAGTGCCCAAAGGAGCACTAGCCTAGAAAAGTAAGAATGCAATCAGGCCCTTGGGCGAGTGTGATCTTTGTCACGCACTCGCCCCGTTCTCATGCCTCAACGCGCATACATGGAGTCATCTCACCGAGCCAGGCGAGTGGTTGCCCAAACTAGCACTTGCCCTTCAAAAAGATCCTGGGAGGCGAGTGCGCGGCTCTCCCTACACTCGCTCCCTTAGGCGAGTGGCGGCTTCATGGACCATTCGCCTAGTGGTGTCCAAACGCAAAATTACCTGGATGCACTTGCAGGGCTGCAAATAGCCTTCCAGAACATCAGAGTTTGGGTGTTGGCAGACCACTTTTGGCTGCATTTAGCAGTTTAGAATATCGGAGCCTCACTATTTGCAGGCTAGGTTTTGAAATCCATAAATAGATCCAAGGGAGTGTCTCCGAAGGAAAGTTCTCTAGTTATTTAATTCCCAGATCATCTTGTGCTTTCTGAGGTGCCCTTAGCTCAGCACAAGCTAAGAAGGGGAAGCGCTCTAAGATCTTCCAAGTGTGTGGTGGGACCTCCGTGCTGGATCCTTGGTTTAGTTTTGAGCTCTAAGCCTTCGGTCAGCCAAACTTGCTAGGCGAAGTAAGTGTGTGGTCACCCCTTCCCCAAGGGTTCGAACTCTACAGAAGTCGGTTCCCGGATTCAAAAATTCTAACCTCCCCCTTTGATATTATCGAAAGGGGGGCGGGCTAGACCAAGAGACGCTATATGCATGTACGGGAAAAAATGCAGTATATGATGAGCGTGATAAAGATATCAAACAGTGCACATTATAAATAATGAATCGAGAGGGGAAATACAATAGGGGTGACCAAACACAAATCAGAGAGTATAAAGCATACAGGTCAAACAAATGAGCGGAGTACGCAGAAAAAAAATTAATAGAGTTTTTAGAGTTAAAAAATTGGACAGCACAGGTTAAATACAACACACAACGATGTAGAATGCAATGTTAAGAGAGTTATAGAGTCAAACACAATGTAATATTATAATAATCAAGAGTAGAAATCGTGTACTAGTACCTACATGCTATAGATATACAATGCAGTGTCAGTCCAATTCTTATACATGGAAGCGTTAGATAGTGCAATTACGTGTGAAAGTGTAGCATCAAAAGAGAAAACATCAAGTAGAAATAACCTTCATTACATATTTTATCTCAATAAATCACTATGTTATCACAAGAGAAGTAAAGTGAAAAATCACGTCACGTTTCCATCTATGGCATACCAAGACTCGAGCTAGGGGCACTAAGTGAAAGAAATAGTGCCTAACCACCTAGAGGGGGGGGGGGGGTGAATATGTGAACTTTATCTTTTTAAATTTAAGGCAGAAACACTGAACAACTAAACCTGTATTTGCAATTTTCTATAGCAATTTAGCACAGCTAACTCAGCAATCACAGAAATAAACAAACACAGAGTGCACACAGATTTTTATAGTGGTTCCCCAAGGTCTGGGTACATCCACTTTCCCCCTTCGCCTATCTAGTAGTGTACTAGATTCGGCCTAACTTCAGCACTTCTCCTCAGATCCTCAGATCTTACAGTTCAGAACCCCAAACAGGTTCCTGCAACTCAGAGTGTCCCCACTCCTATAACTCAGGCAAAAAGCCCTACCACTCAGTCTTCAACAAGACCTACACTCAGAGAACAATGTCTCCTACAACTCAGGCACAAGGCCCTACCTCAATCTTCAACAAGACCTACACTCAGAGCACACAGTCTCCTACACTTAGCCTTTATAAAATAGGCTTACAGCTCAGATATATACAAGATCCTATAGGAGTTTGATTATACAAGGTAATTAACCACAACTCTGACAGAGAGAGATGAGTTGACTGGGTTCTTGATGAGTTCTTGGAAGAACTTGGAAAGAGATCAACCTCCCTTAGCTTTCTTCAAAGCTTCTGGAATTAGAACTCAGTAGGGTTGAATCTCCTGTGAAGATGATCTTCAATCAACTTCTGTCTTGAGATTCAGATCTCAGTCTGAATCTTACTTTGCAGCCTGGTTCACCAGCTGCTCTTCTTAGAAGGAGCTCTCTCTCCAACTTCTTAGATCTTCTGTTGAAGGTCTTCTTCTTTTGTGTTGTTAGATCTCTTGATTAATTGTGATCAATCCATTTCTGTTGAAGGAGAAAGGTCTTTTTATAGTCTTCCTCCAAGGTAACAGCTGATCCGGTTTCTAACAACCTTCTGGCAGCTTTGACAGTTGCAGTTGACCGGTTGAAATGACAGCTGTCAAGTCATCCAGTCACTTCTTGAAATCACGGTCACTGTCTAAAAGTGTCGAGACAGATAGTCATTATGTGTCGACACAAATAGACTAAGTGTCGACACAAGTAGACTAAGTGTCGACACTAGCCTTGATGGTGTCGACACAACTCCTTGTGTTATTGTAACAACTTCTCGACACTACTTCTTCAGAATGTGTCGACACTGATTCTGTGTGACAACACAAGCCTTCTGTTGAATGTGTCGACACTGGTTGAGTGTGTCGACACAAATACTTCTTCTTTAATACTTAGTTGAATTCTGCTGTGTGTCGACACAACTCCTTTGTGTCGACACATGCCTTCTTGCGTTGAAACTTGTTGAGTGTTGACACATCTCCTTTGTGTCGACACATGCCTTCATATGTTGAAACTTGCTGAGTGTCGACACATCTCCTTTGTGTCGACACAAGTACTTTAACTTTGTTGAAGCTTGCTGAGTGTCGACACAGCCTCCTAGTGTCGACACATTTGATGTCGACAAAGTTTCTCTGGGTGTCGACACTGCCTCTAAGTGTCGACACAGATTATGTTGACAATTCTTCACGGTGTGTCGACACTGCTTGTATGTGTCGACACTTTTCTTCTGGTGTCGACTCTGCCTTTCCTAGTATTGACACAACTACTCCAAGTGTCAACGCAGCTTCTCTAGGTGTCGACACAAGCCTTCATAAGTGTCGACACTTCACCTCTAGGTGTCGACACATGGACTTAGAACTTTTCTGCAGTTTCTGCAATTACTTAACCTGCACATATATACTCAAAGCACATCAAATTCACCTTGATGTATATCATTGAGTAGGGTGAGGCTTCTTCAAATCTGGTACATATATTCTAATGTACCCTACAATCTCCCCCTATTTGGAGAAGTCATAACCCTTAGTCAATGATATACATCATTCATAACAAATACTCAATATGATGTATAACAGTATTATATGACAGGGTAAAAACTAAACATGTATAAACAAAACATGTATAAACAATTATCTCAGAATAACAATGTAATAGATTAAACATTAAACGTTGTTTTTATAACTTCCAAAAGTTTTATTAATCAAAAGTTTACATGGAGTTTAATGCAAATGATTATAGAGTTGTAAACTTAAGAAAATTCTATCCTATGGCTGCTCTGGCTCCTTGATAACAATGCCCTTCCCAGATTGAATCTTGGCTTGAACTGGAGCATCATTGTCATCAGCAGGCTTCTTTCCCTTAAGATCTTTCTTCTTCTGTTCTTCAGCCCTTATTATCTATCTCTCAAAATAATGATAAGGCTTAGGGAAATACTTGCTAGGCTCCTGTGCATTAGGAGGTAGCTTCCCTAATTTAGCCTTTCTTCTGTATTGTACAATGGCCTCTTGCCTAGCTTCATGTTTTCTCTACTCTTGGTCAGAGTACCATTTGCCACTCTCTAGGAAATTATCCTTTGCAGCCTTCCAAGCAGTCAATATGATATTCCTAGAAGTTGGGCTCCATTGCTCAAAATCTGGCCTTAATTCAGCCTGCTCTCTAAACCTCTTCTTGGATAATTGAGCTTCTTGCTCTTTTAATAATGCCTCTTGCTCTTTTAATATGCCCTTTGGCACAAGATGTACTACTTTCTCAATAATAATATTCCGATTACCCTCAGGAGGGTTATACATAGATTGTACCTCCTGATGTATCATGTCAAAATCTATAGGAGGGCAGATCACCTGAGCTACTTCAGCTTGTTCTCCTCCAAAATATGCAGGATTTATTCCAGACTCTGCTACATTATCATCATCACACAAGGGTGGATATCCAAGGGTAGCTCTGATGCTGTTTGAAATCCATTTAGCATGGTCAGAGCCTGCTTTGACTAATACCCTCTCTCCCTTTATGACTTCTCTTTCTATATGATCCCTAAGATCATCCTTCTGAAATCTGATTTGAGCATTCAAGTAGTTAACTCCATCTTTATAAAAAGGTTTTAACCTTTGAAGCTTGTCAGTAATAGCCTTTTGAGAATCTTCAATGGCAGTTTTAACAGCAGTTAGGCTCTCTTGTAATTGTCGATCAAAGGCTTCTTTGGCAGTAGCACTTACTGCAGTCTGGGCAGTAGCGATATTTTTCATTTCACTTACAATGGTATTATGAGAAGCAGTCAGATTATCATTCATCCTAATCTGATTTTCCAAGACATATCCTTGTTTCACTGCCATATCATCAACCTGTGTCTTGATCTTCTCTTGATGAGTAGCCAGATATATCACTGCATTGCCTCCTTTGTGGAAACAATCAGTCATTTCCTTCTTATGTTGATTTACTTCAAATCTAATAGATTTGATATCTTGAGCCAGATCAAATTGAAGGGATTTATGTCCTTCATCTATATATTTTTCTAAAGCTTTTCTTTGCTCATCCATCTTGATTTGCAAAGCCACCAACAAAGAACTATAGTCAGCAGTTGGGGCTAGTTGGGGAACAATGGTTTGCAGTGTTTTCTTGTAGGTCTGACTTCTCCTCTTGAAAACCTGTAGATTTCTTTTCTTGGCTCTAGCAGCCTCTTCATCTTTAGATTCAGATGTACTAGCAATGTCTACTCTATCCTTTGGAGTAGGGGCAATTCCTTCTCTGCTCTTGGTAGCTCCTCAGCACTTCTTTGCTCCTCAGTTTCTTTTCTAGCAGTCTCCTCCTGAAACTCTACATGCTCCCCCTCAATATTAGCCGAGTCCCCCTAAACAGCTGCTTTCTCTCCTTAAAATCAGTCTGTAAAAGATCAGGGAACAGCTCTTCTACTGTAAACTCATGTTGAGGTTGCACAGGAGAATCTCTTATCTCAGGAGCATTTTCTACAACTGATGTGTCTTTCATGACTACATCCTGTGGTTGACTATGTATCTGAGTTTGCTGATCAACATCAAGTAATGAGTCAGTCAATACTTTATCCTCAATATTGAAAATAGATTGATCAATTTCATTGATTACCTCAAGAATTGTTTGGGTTGCCCTTTCACTATCTAAGTGAGTTGGCTCATCCACATGTTGAGGCTCCCCCTGGAGTGGATCCAGGTGAATAGGGCTAGCAGATGGTAGCTCCCCCTGCCTCTGGGCATCTTCATGTCTTGCTGGTGACTGTCCAGCATTGCCATCCTCTCCATCATCAGAACTAAAAACCACTTGCTCCTCTGAGCTACTTGAGGATTCAGGAGCCACAATGGCTTTCTTATTCTTCTTCTGAGGTGTTTCCTTCTTTGGTGTAGGCATTTCTTTTATCAACACCCTATTCCACCTTGAGATAATCCTAACATCCATTCTCCTCAGATGATTTATTTTAGAACCAGCAGCTTGGTTCATGACTTCAGGAATACTTCAAGCTAAGTATAAACTCATAATCCTACCCAGATTGGGTTTCTTCAGACTTTCCTTTATCTTGTCAAACATCACTGCTGACCAATCAGTTTTGAGTTTGAAAATTATCCTTGTCATCAAACTGAACATGTGAGCTGATATCCTATCATGCCCACCAGGCTTGCTCAGTCTCACCTTCCCAACTATTTCAGATAAAAACTTTCCTTGTATGTTCATCCCTTTCCTGTTAAAAACTGATCCAATTTTCATGCTTGAATCTAAACCACACCATTGCAGTGCCTCCCTTGTCTTTGATGCAAGTACATCTTCCTCTTCTTTAGTTCTAGGGAGATGTAGAACTTTTCTTAGACTTTTCTGAGTGATCTTGACTTTTGCCCCATGGACATTGGACTTAATATTGAGTCCAGTGTCATCAAGGGTAGCTGCATTAAAGAATTCAAGGACCTCCTTCTTCCAAATCTTGATAGGTTCTGAAACAAGATACTATAACCCAGTCTCTGCATCTAGGGTTACCACACCTTGAATTTCTGGTTCCGCGTGTTCAAAGGCGTGTCGCACGAGCTCATAACCTTCATTGATGTTCTCTTCTAGCTTAGGCGCCATTAGGGTTTGGAAAAATTTTGAATTTATAGATGAGAGATGTCGACACACAAATTTGGTCTCGAACCTATGGTGAGCGTGTCGACAAACAATGGTGAAGACCTATTTATACCTTTCTAAAATCGAAGGTGAAAAGGCGCGTCAAAATACTTGAAATGTGTCGACACTGTTGAAAAGTGTCGACACTTACTTCTAATGTCGCGAAGACTATGTGTCGACACAAATATAGTCGACAGAATATATGTGTCGACACTTATACATCTCAGCTCGACGATTAGTCGAAACTCTACTCGACGAATTCTGTATAAATCCTAAGTGTCAACAACACCCTGGATGTGTCGACACCTACTCTGGATGTGTCGACACTAATTCTCTGAAGTGTCGACACTGACTGTCTAGATGTGTCGACACCATTTCTCTGAAATGTCGATACCACTTCTATGTGTCGACACAGACAACTCTGTGTGTCGACACTATTTTACTTAGCCAATTTTGTTAAACTATTCTAAGTTTAACATTCCTAATTCAATTTTAAAATTATTGAATTTGGTTTCATCTAAGGGCTTAGTAAACATATCAGCTATCTGACTATCTGTCTTAACATATTCTAGTGAAATGTCTCCTTTTTCTACATGTTCTCTAAGAAAATTGTATTTAATTTCTATGTGCTTAGTCCTACTATGGGAGACAAGATTATTTGCAATAGAAATGACACTTGTAGAATCACAAAATAAAGGTGTTCTACTTACTTGAAAACCATAGTCTTCTAGCTAGTGTTGAATCCACAGAAGTTGTGCACAGAAACTTCCTGCTGCCACATATTCTGACTCAGCTGTGGAGATAGCCACACTGGTCTATTTCTTACTGCTCCATGACACCAGCCTTCCACCTAGAAATTGACAGGTTCCTGTAGTACTCTTCCTATCTTCTTTGCAGCCTGCAAAATCTGCATCTGAATAACCTGTCAGTACAAAATCTCCATTCCAAGGGTACCAAAGGCCTAGATAAGGTGTGCCCTTAAGATATCTCAAAATCCTTTTGACTGCTATCAGATGAGATTCTTTAGGGCAAGCTTGGTACCTAGCACAGACACATGTAGCGTACATGATATCTGGTCTACTAGTAGTCAAATACAGTAGGGAGCCAACTATCCCTCTATACAAAGTTTCATCTACAGGTTTCCCTGCATCATCTTTGCTTAGAGACATGCTTGACCCCATAGTAGTTTTCATGGTAGTGTATGATTCCATACCATACTTCTTTATCAACTCTAGGGTGAACTTAGACTGGCATATGGACAAGCCATCTTCAGTCGGTCTAACTTGGAGACCCAAGAAGAACTTAAGTTCCCCATACTGCTCATTTCAAATTGTCCTTGCATAAGTTTTGCAAACTTTTTGCAAAGACTACTTTCTGTAGACCCAAAGATTATGTTATCTACATATATTTGGACTAAGATAATCTTGCCTCTGGATTCCCTAAGGAATAGAGTCTTGTCTATTTTCCCCCTTGAGAATTTGTTCTCAATGAGGAAACTAGACAGGGTTTCATACCAAGCCCTTGGGGCTTGTTTTAACCCATACAGAGCCTTCTTAAGTCTATAAACATAATCAGGTTTAAGAGAATCAACAAAACCTGATGGCTGCTCTACATAGACTTCTTCCTTCAGATTTCCATTCAGAAAAGCTGAATTGACATCCATTTGATATACCTTAAACCCTTGATATGTTGCATAGGCAAGGAACATCCTGATTGCTTCCAGTCTTGCTACTGGAGCAAAGGTTTGATCAAAATCAATACCTTCTTCCCGCCTATATCCTTTTGCAACAAGTCTAGCTTTATTCTTTATGATGATTCCATTCTCATCCAACGTGTTCCTAAAGATCCACTTAGTTCCAATAATGTTGTGGTCCTTGGGTTTAGGAACTAGCTCCCAGACCTTGCATCTTTTGAATTGATTCATCTCCTCTTGCATGGCCTCAATCCAATGAGGGTCTAGGATTGCTTCTTCAAACTTCTTTGGTTCCACTTGGGATAGGAAGCTGGAGTAAAGAACTGTACTTAGATTCCTGCTCCTTGTTTGCACTCCTTGTCTGGGATCTCCAATTATTTGATTGGTTGGATGATCCTTTAAGTGTCTATTTATTGGAGGCAACCTGTCTTTAGGTTGTACACCTTCAGTCTCTTCATTTAGCCACACCTCTTGGTCTTCTTCAGCATCAGGTGTATCTTGTACTCCCCCTGGACAGCAGCCACCATCTTCCACTTGCTGACTTGTAGAAGAACCTTCTGTTAAGGTAAGCTTGTCCATTCTCTCAGTTACACCTGTGGAGCTGCAAACATTTCTTGGCAATTCACAGTTAATGAGTCTTGTTTTTCAAAAACTACATGAACAGACTCTTCTACAACTTGAGTAATCAAGTTGTAGACCTTATAAGCCTTACTATTATTGATATACCCAATAAAGATCCCCTCTTGGGATTTGGCTGCAAATTTGTTATATAAGACTTACCATTGTTAAGTATATAACACTTGCAACCAAAGATCCTGAAATAGGATAAATTTGGTTTTCTGCCCTTCACAATCTCATAGGGGGTCTTCTTGTGGCTCTTGGTGATAGTAGACCTATTGATCACATGACAAGCAGTACTTACTACCTCAGCCGAGAAATATTCTGGGAGAGAAGTGTCACTCAATAGGGTTCTACCAGCCTCTATCAAGGTTCTATTCTTCCTTTCAGCAATACCATTTTGCTGAGGTGTTCTTGGTGAAGAAAATTCCTGAAAAATCCCAAATTCTTCACATAATTTTGTCATATTTTCAGACCGAAATTCAGTGACATTGTCACTTCTGATTTTGACCACTGTACTGTCCAATTCATTCTGAATTTGTTTGACAAAACTATATAAGATACTTGGGGTTTCAGATTTTTGTTTAAGGAAGAACACCCGGGAATACCTTGAATAGTCATCTACAACCACAAATGTGTAGACCTTCCTACCTAGACTGTGAACTGGCATAGGACCAAAAAGATCCATATACAAGAGGTATAGACACCTCATAGAATCCTTGTTCTCAAGGCTATGAAAGGTGGATTTGGTCTGCTTGCCTTTTTGACAAGCTGAGCATATCCCATCCTTTATACACTTAACCTGAGGACCATTCCTCACTAACTCTTTGCTAAAGAGTTAGTCAATTGTCTTATAGTTAAGATGAGCCAGCCTCTTGTGCCATTTAACACAATATGAGATTTTCTCATCATCTACAAGACAAATAGGAGAAACATTGTTCTCACATACAAAGTCAAGACAATAGACATTTCTCTTCCTATATCCTGTCAGAATGATCTTTTGATTTCTTGACATTTTGATATGATAACCATTCTTGACAAATGAGATGTCATATCCTAAATCACTCAGCTGACTTATGCTAATGAGATTATGTTTCAAACCCTTTACATAAGCCACTTGAGTAATTGTAATTTGGTTACTAGAAATGTTACCAAAGCCTTTGATGATTCCTTTTTCTAAACCACCAATGGTAACTTTAAGGCCATCCTTGATAGGTGTATAGTCCTTCAAGCAACCCCCTAGTTCCAGTCATGTGCCTGGAACATCCACTGTCCAAGTACCATATAGGGGCATGGCCACTTGGACTCACCTGCAAAACAGATTACTTAGCCTTAGAACCCAAATAACTCTTGGGTCCTTGGTGCACGTTAGTCTGACTTTTAACAAAACTACCTATAGCTCTTCTAGCGGGCAGTTTGCTACTCTTCTTGACACTTGAATTGTGCCAACAATCTAAGGGAAAGTGGCCTATCTTGCCACAACACAAGCACTCAAACCTGTTGTACCTTTGTTTAGGTACAACCCTGGCTGGATTATGTACTGCAGGCTTCTTGTTTAGTGCTGGGGCTTTACCCTTAGATTTGGACATAGCTGCCCAGGCAGGTTTTGTAAACCCCAATCCAGTCTTACCCTTTTGAGGTACAAACTCATCTATCAAAGGTAAAATAGATTTAGGTTTAGAAAAACTTGCTACAATCTCTCTCTCCTTCTGAAGTCTAGTCTCCAGATTTCTAATTTGATCATTCTTAAATGTAATAGTACCCATCTGAATACCAGTAATGTTCTTCAGCCTGGCTATTTCATTCAGTTTCTGATCTAACAACTTGTCTGAATCAGCAGCAGCCAATTTAAGACTAGCAATCTCCTTTGCCTGAGTTTTGACTAAGGTTTTGCTTTTCTTCAAGGCCTGCAACAAGTCCCTATATTCATCAATTAACTGATGAATATCTCCTTCATATTCAGACCCACCTACATCACTTGATGCAGATGTATCTGATTTTGACTCAGTACTAAAAATTGAACTAGAAGAACAACTTTGTACCTTACTTGGTCTAGGATGATCTTGGATTTTGTCTCCTTCAGATAAAGCCATCAGCCCTTTGCACTGATTGTCCTCATGCTCATAAATTGAGTTCATTAGCTGCATGAACTCATCTTCTTCCTCTTCAGCAAATAATCCAATATAGGCTTCAGCTTCTGATTCTGTTTCTCAAGATGACTGATCAGTCAGACTTTTGTCTTTCTTAGCAACAAAGGACTTTTCCTTTTTGCCCTTAAACTGAGTCTTCTTTTTGTCAGCTGACTCCTTTCTCTTTTCAGGACAGTCAGCCACTATATGTCCCTGTCTATTACAACAATAGCACATAATTTTTGAAGATGTAGCTTTGCTTGGCTTGGACCTTCTTCTGTCATTCCTTGATGACTTTCGTTTCTGATAGTAGACATCTTTTGCTGAGAAGTGGTAGGCTTAGACCTCCACTGCTTCTTCTTCAGAAACTTGTGAAAATGCCTAGTAAAAGAAGCAAAGTCTTCATCACTTTCACTGCTATCTGAATTCTTGCTTTCTGAATTATCTGTCACAGCCTCAATAACTATTTGAGGTGAGATGCAGACTTGCTTCTATACTTCCTTGTTGCTTCAGTCTTGAAGGCCACATCTCTTTCTTTGTGCTCCACTCTAGTAGTCTTCTCTTCCTCCTTTCTAGCCAATAACTGCATCTCATAAGATAACAATTTTCCAAACAAAGTTGGAGAAGGTATGTCAGCTAGTTTGGCCACTTCCCTAACGGCACAAATCTTGGTGTCCCAGTCCTTAGTCAGGGATCTTAAGAACTTGTCATTCAGCTCATAGTTGCTGAATTCTCTTCCATAAGACATCAATTCATTGAATATCCTATAGAACTTCTTGTAACATTCTGTAATGCTATCAGACTTTCCTTGTCTGAAGCTTTCATATTCCTGATTTAACAAGGACTTCCTATCTTATCTTACTTCCTCTGAGCCCTCCATATAGACTATTAATGTGTCCCACATTTCTTTAGAGGTTTTACAATGAATCAAGTTCTGAAATGTTGCATCATCAATGACACTAACAATTATATTCTGGGCTCTCTTGTCCATAGTGGCCAGAATAATTTCATCTTTAGTCATTTCAGAAAAGTCCTTGGGTGTTTTCTGATTTGCATCCAGAATGGATATCTTTATTGGCACATATGGGCCTTATTTAACTGTAATATATATTCTTGGGTCAGAAGCTTCCATAAAAGTCTAACCCTCTCTTTCTAAATGCCAAATATCTCTTTTCCACATATTGGCAATTTCATGGACCCCAGCTCTTTGTGATTCTCACTAGAACCCATTTTCTTGATTATTGTTTGTTCTGAATTTGCCAACAGGATCTTACTCAGAATGTTATGTCCCTTTGTGAGTAACCTGGCTCTGATACCACTTGAAAGAAATAGTGCCTAACCACCTAGAGGGGGGGGGGGGTGAATAGGTGAACTTTATCTTTTTAAATTTAAGGCAAAAACACTGAACAACTAAACCTGTATTTGCAATTTTCTATAGCAATTCAGCACAGCTAGCTCAGCAATCACAGAAATAAACAAACACAGAGTGCACACAGATTTTTATAGTGGTTCCCCAAGGTCTGGGCACATCCACTTTCCCCTTCGCATATCTAGTAGTGTACTAGATTCAGCCTAACTTCAGCACTTCTCCTCAGATCCTCAGATCTTACAGCTCAGAAGCCCAAACAGGTTCCTACAACTCAAAGTGTCCTCACTCTTACAACTCAGGCAAAAAGCCCTACCACTCAGTCTTCAACAAGACCTACACTTAGAGAACAAGGTCTCCTACAACTCAGGCACAAGGCCCTACCTCACTCTTCAACAAGACCTACACTCAGAGCACACAGTCTCCTACACTCAGCCTTTATAAAATAGGCTTACAACTCAGATCTATACAAGATCCTACAGGAATTTGATTATACAAAGTAATTAACCACAACTCTGACAGAGAGAGATGAGTTGACTGGCTTTTGATGAGTTCTTGGAAGAACTTGGCAGAGATCAACCTCCCTTAGCTTTCTTCAAAGCTTCTTGAATTAGAACTCAGTAGGGTTGAATCTCCTGTGAAGATGATCTTCAATCAACTTCTGTCTTGAAATTCAGATCTCAATCTGAATCTTACTTTGCAGCGTGGTTCACAGCTGCTCTTCTTAGAAGGAGCTCTCTCTCTCCAACTTCTTAGATCTTCTGTTGAAGGTCTTCTTCTTTTGTTTTGTTAGATCTCTTGATTAATTGTGATCAATCCATTTCTGTTGAAGGAGAAAGGTCTTTATATAGTCTTCCTCCAAGGTAACCGGCTGATCCGGTTTCTAACAACCTTCTGGCAGCTTTGACAGTTGCAGTTGACCGGTTGAAATGGCAGCTGTCAAGTTATCCAGTCACTTCTTGAAATCAGTGTCACTGTCTGAAAGTGTTGAGACAGATAGTCATTATGTGTCGACACAAATAGACTAAGTGTCGACACAAGTAGACTAAGTGTCGACACTAGCCTTGATGGTGTTGACACAACTCCTTGTGTTGTTGTAACAGCTTCTCGACACTGCTTCTTCAGAATGTGTCGACACTGATTCTGTGTGACGACACAAGCCTTCTGTTGAATGTGTCGATACTGATTGAGTGTGTCGACACAAATACTTCTTCTGTAATACTTAGTTGAATTTTGCTGTGTGTCGACACAATTCCTTTGTGTCGACACATGCCTTCTTGTGTTGAAACTTGCTGAGTGTCGACACATCTCCTTTGTGTCGACACATGCCTTCATGTGTTGAAACTTGCTGAGTGTCGACACATCTCCTTTGTGTCGACACAAGTACTTTAATTTTGTTGAAGCTTGCTGAGTGTCGACACAGCCTCCTAGTGTCGACACATTTGATGTCGACAAAGTTTCTCTGGGTGTCGACACTGCCTCTAAGTGTCGACACGGATTATGTTGACAATTCGTCACGGTGTGTCGACACTGCTTGTATGTGTCGACACTTTTCTTCTGGTGTCGACTCTGCCTTTCCTAGTATCGACACAACTAGTCCAAGTGTCGACACAGCTTCTCTAGGTGTCGACACAAGCCTTCATAAGTGTCGACACTTCACCTCTAGGTGTCGACACATGGACTTAGAACTTTTATGCATTTCCTGCAATTACTTAAACTGCACATATAAACTCAAAGCACATTAAATACACCTTGATGTATATCATTGAGCAGCGTGAGGCTTCTTCAAATCTGGTACATATATTCCAATGTACCCTACACTAAGCTTAAGGTTTAGTCTTTGCACAAGATCGAAACGATTTTTTTTGTCCAAGGTGCTCATCCTCACAATGCTCATAAAGACTTACCAGGAGGAATGCGTAGTGCTTGGGGGTATTCTTGACACATGATTTGATAGCATGTAGAGTTTTTTTTTTCATTCATGACATTTGTACTATCAATTTTATAGTTTTGATTTCAAGGACCCCGAATCAATCGAAATCTACCCACATAGATAATACGCTTTAACTTGTATACACAAGACTTGAGCACTAGTGATTTGTCCCAAAGTTCTAACCTTTATATAAACATATATATATCGTGACATTGACTATTCAACTTATTTCTAACGTGTTAAACACAATATCACGAGTTATAATATGTAAGCATATAATTTCTACGAGAGTGCTCTGTCTAGGGATGTGTGAATGGTATATAGTCATTATGCTACCTATATCATCACACGTACCTAGAGTCATATTCAACAAACACTGAGATGTCTAGTCGCACTCAGTAGCTACGCACTTATAGATTTGACACATTATGACATAGGTAGACAAGTTCACAGATATTAACAGTCCTAAATCAAACATTATACATAATCGTTATGCTCTGCGTTCTAGTCATCTGTGTTCTAAGAGTTAACAATCCACAGTTTTTTGTATTTTTGTTTTTATAATTTTTTTGATTTTCTAATTTAACAAAAATAAACACAGTAAACAACACATGCAAAACAAATGAAAAAGAACAATACATGTTTTTGGTTTTTTAGTGGGATTTTTCAAACAAAATTTGTTGTTTTGTTGTTTTGTTTTTTTTTTGTAAAGGCAACACATAAAAAACAGAAGTAGAAAGCAAACAAAACGTACCGCCAGTACTTAGGCTACCGCGTGACGGTAACTAACAGAAATCAAGAAAAACAAAAAAATGCTCCAATGGCAGTTAGTAATGCTGCATGACTAGGTAGGGAGATCCAAAATGCCCAGCTCTAGTCGAAGTAGCGAAAAACGAGCATCTGGAGGGGTTTTGTGAAGATATCAGCTAATAGATCATCAGTTCCAATGAAGCTTACTCTTGCGTTCTCTTTCTTAATGTAATCCCGAATGAAATGATGATGAACGTCAATAAGTTTGGAACGAGTGTGATGTACTGAATTATTTGTCAGGTCTATTGCACTCTTGTTGTCGCACCTAAGTTTAACGTTCCTAAATGTTATTCCAAAATCCTCTGACGTTTGTGACATCCAAAGTGCTTGTGCACAACAACTTCTTAAGGTAATATACTCAGCTTTAGCAGTAGAGAGGGCAATAGAGTTTTGTTTCCTGCTTGACCATGAGACTAGTGCCAGACCTAGGAAGTGACAGATACCACTTGTGCTCTTGCGATCAAGTGAGCATCCAACGTAATCACACTCAGAGTACTCGTGGAGTGTGAAGTCGGTGGTGTGGGGGTACAAAAGACCAAGATTTTGTGTGCCTTTTAGATACCTAAAGATATGTTTAACTACTTTGAAATGAGATTCTTTAGGATCGGCTTGATAACTAGCACAAAGACACACCGCGAATGTAATATCGGTCCAAGACACACTTAAGTAGAATAGTGATCCGATCATTCCTCTAACTACAGTTTGGTCCACCAGGACATTCATCCTTTCCTAATTTTAGAGAAGCACTCATTGGAGTTTTGACTTGTTTCAGAGTTTCAAAGCCAAATCGCACAAGCATATCTTTTATGTATTTCAATTGACTTATAAAAATTTCATCATTACGTTGAGAAATCTGAAATCTTAGAAAACATGTTAACTCTCCAACTAAGCTCATTTCAAATTCGTATTTCATTAAAGTGACAATTTCATAGCATAATTTTTCATTTGAGGCCCCAAAAATGATATCATCCACATAAATTTGTAAAAGAATTAGATCGAGATTCTCGTTTTTCACAAACAGAGTAGTGTTCGCACTCCCCATCCTAAAGTCGTGTTCTAGGAGAAAAGTTATGATCCTATCATACCAAGCACGGGGTTCTTGTTTCAGTCTATACAAGGCTTCCACTAACTTGTATACGTGATTTGGGCAGTCATCGTTTTTGAACGCGGATGGTTGCTCGACATACACCTCTTCCTTAATAGATCTTGTTGGAACACCCTATTACTAATTTGGGTTAGGATCACTATGTCTCTAGGAATCTGTGTTTGACCTTCTGTATAGCTTAATAGGTCAATTAGAATTGAGTCTAAGGGTTAGAAGTCTAGGATTGGAAGCTGCCTTGAAGACCAAGTTTTTCTGTAGACCAAGTCTAATCGTCGAGCTCAGCACGACGATTCGTCGAACTCCGGTCGACGATCATCTAGCTCAACTTCAACAGATCGTCGAGCTCCACTCGACGATCGCTGAGCTCAACTTCGCAATATCGTCGAACTCAGTTCGACGATCGGTGAGCTCAGGTCGACGATTTTGACTCTGCACTGGATCCTTATCTCTGAGCTCAGTTCGACGATCTTTGAGCTCAGATCGACGATTGTTTTGTTGCTTAAATTTTCCAGTTCGCTGAGCTCAGCTCGACGATAGCAGAGCTCAGTTCGACGATTTCAGTTATCTTTCAGAATTCAAATTCAAATCAATTAGAAGTTATTCTGCAATTAATTCAGAAGATCTGCTAGCCGTTTTCATTTACTTCTGGACCAAGTTTCAAGGGATTTTTCAAGGAATAATTCAGTGGACTTTCCTTCAGAAGAAATTATGCAATTAAGGCTGTAATCAATGCAGACCAACGGCTATTTTTGACAGAGTGATATTCTATTCTGCACAGAGAATAAAAGACAGAATGTTTTTGAATGAAGATAGGTGACATACAGAGATTGACAAGAAGAGGACACACAACTCAGAATACAGAAACTCTTTCAAAATTTTCTGTCAAGAAGAATTCTGAAGAACACTCATCAAAGAGATCAAGCATTCTTCAGATCTCTTCAGCTCTCAAAGTGTTCAAGGCCAACACTATTTCAAGACTCCAGACACTCAACATTTAGCTTGCTGAAATCATCTATTGCTGGAGATCTATCTTTGAAGGCCTATCACCCTCAGCAAAGCTTTTCTTCCTGAAGATTTCAAGGACTCAGGGGGAGCTTTGACATCAATCCACTTAGTCTTCTCAGTTGATTGAGAAAGAGAAGACTGCCATAACTCTCTCACCCCCACTCTGTAAAGGGTTTTTCAAACTCCCTTCAAAAGTTTGAATCTGGTTTTTGAGCACCTTGTCAAAAGCTCATTGGTGGCAAGACACCTGATCAAAAAATCTGCTTTGGTTTTTGAGCACCTTATCAAAAGCTCATTGGTGCTCAGGACACTTGATCAAGTCATCCTGCAGTGGATTCCTACCTAGGGTGGTAGAAGAGTGGATGTACCGAAGTTTGGGGAACCACTATATTTCCTTGTGTCATCTGGTTCTGCTTGTTTTTTTTTGTTTCTGGCCTAGATTTTCTTGTGCTTAGTCTCTGCATAGCTTAGTTTTGTGATTAGTTTTATTTCTGCTTCCCTGCTCACACTCATTACAACAATTGTTGTAAAGCTTTGCAAAAGTTTTTCTTTGTGTTTTAAAAGCACCATATACTCTATTCACCTCCCTCTAGAGTATATCAGATCTAGTTTCCCTTTCAATTGGTATCAGAGCCAGGTTGGTTAAACATACCATATCTGTTTGGTTGTACAGGCTAACACCTGAACCCAAAGATCCCAAACTAGATCTGCTTTCTTTTGTATTTTATTATTAGCTTCTGTTTGCACAACTCATGGCCCAAAACAAAGATTATGCAAGCACCAGACCTCCAGTGTGCAATCTGTCAAAGTTTGAACTTTGGAAAGCAAGGATTAGACTCTACATGAATTCTATTGACGAAGATATTTTTAATTCTGTTTTGACAGTGTGTCCAAGACCCCCAGAAAGTACAAGTACAAATGCTGTTCCACCTCCATCAGGAACAGATGCTGACATCATAAAGTGGAAAGTAGCTGATGCCAAGGCTATGAACATTCTAGCTCAGACAATGTCAGATGACATCTTTCAAAAGGTAGCTGAATGTAATTCAGCCAAGGAGATTTGGGACAAGCTCTCAGAAATAGTTTCAGGCTCAGCTGATGAGAGAAAGGACAGAAGATCCCATCTCATCTCCCAATATGAGAACTTCAAGAAGGGAGAGACTGAGTCAGTGGGAGACATGTACAACAGACTGAGTCTAATTGTCAGTGAACTGAGGACATTAGACAAAGAGATCTCACTGACAGAACTTAATGACAAGATCCTAATGTGCTTTCCCAGCACTTGGGATTCAAGAATCTGGCCAATTAAAGATACCAGAAGTCTGAATGAGATCACCACTGAAGCCTTGTTGGGTAAGCTCAAATCTTATGAGCTACTCATCAAGAACAGAGAGGAAGAACAGAAGGCTGCTTCACCAGCCACAAGAAAGGAGAAGACCATAACATTCAAGGCAACTGAGGATCTGCCTGAAGAAAAAGCCACAGGCAATGATGAACTTCTCAGCTTGTTGGCCAAAAGATTCTATAAGATGGCCAGAAAGGACTTCAGAAGAAGATCATACAAGGAGCAGGATAAGCCAAGGTATGACAAGTCCATTGGCAATAACAAAGACATTATTTGCTTTGGTTGCAGGAAACCAGGGCATATAGTTCCTGACTGTCCAGAGAACAAGAACAAGGACAGAAGGGAAAGAAAAGAGAGAAGAAAGGAGAAAGACTCCAAAAGGAGTGGCAATAGCAAACCTTCTTCCAGCAAAAATAAGCATACAAGGAAAGGATTTGTTGCTGAATCCTGGAGTGAGACTGAAGAGGAGTCAGAAGCCTCTTCCAGCTCCAGTGATGATGAGGATGATGCAGAGGAAAAGGAGTTCTGCATGATGGCAATCAATGCCTCACAACACAACTCAGAGGAAGAGGAGTCAGAGTCAGACTCAGAGACTCAACCTGAAGAAGATCAGGTAATCAGCTCTTTTGATTTTACTTCAGAAGATTTTAAATCTGAATTTAAAGCACTATGTTTATACCTGCTAAAGTCTGAGAAAGAGATCATCTCTCTCAGAAATCAATTATCTGGACAAAATGTTTTGAAATCAGAAAACCTCAAACTCTCTCAGGAGTTGGAGAACTATAAGGAACAGATAGCTACACTGAAAAGTGAGCTCTATGAGGCCAAGAAGCTTGAAGAATCCCTTAATGAGAGAAGCATCAAGCTGATGGACATCACAAGCACAGTGAACTCAAGATTCAACAGTACACTGGGCTTGGGTGCCTCATCCAGCCAACCTATTGTTCTAACAACTCCCATCAAGTTCATTTCTGACAAGGGAAAGGAGAGTTGTAGAGGTTGCCAGGAAAAATTCTGATCTGCCTCAGAAAACTAAGTCCCAGCAAAAATCGTCGAACGGAGATCGACGATCGCCGAATGAAGATCGACGATCGCCGAACGCAGCTCGACGATCTCAGGACAAATCGTCGAACGCAGATCGACGATCTCAACCAAAGTCGTCGAACGCAGGTCGACGATCCCAAATACCTGACCTCACCCATAGTCGACCGTCGAACGGAGCTCGACGATCTGACCCACGATCGTCGAACGCAGCTCCAAGATCGTCGAACAGAGGTCAGAGCTCTGGAAACTTTTTCAAAGGCAAGTCAAAATTGAATCCTAAGGGTTCTTCATCCCAAACCTTCAACCCTTATACTGAATGGATTATACCTCCAAGGAGATATCATCCTGAAGGATATAAGAGTCAGCCAGGGATGTCTTTCATTTTTGAATTTAAAGGTTATCAACCTAGGCCCAAGGTAAAATGGGTCAAAAACAAGTGAATTGTTTTATGTGCAGGTGAAGACCTATCCAACATCTAACCAACAATGGTATTTGGATAGTGGGTGCTCTAAGCACATGACAGGGAACAAGGACAACCTCAATTCCTTTAGAGCCAAGCTTGGACCCAAAGTTCATCTTTGGTGATTCCAACTTTGGACAAACTAAAGGATATGGTGCAGTCCAGATTGGTTCAGTAACCTTCAAGAAGGTAGCATATGTGGAAGGACTGAAGCACAACCTAATCAGCATCAGTCAGCTATGTGATGAAGGGTACCAGGTGACCTTCAGCAAAACCTTATGCAAAATCAAGTCAGAGGACAACACAACTGTGTTGACAGGTAAAAGGAAAGGTAACATCTACCTAGTAGATTTTCTTTCAACTACTATAGATATCTGTTTATTCAATTCAGTATGTAGACCAAATGTATTATGGCATAAGAGATTAGGACACCTAAACCTTAGAACTATTGCTAGGCTCTCCAAGGACAACCTTGTTAGAGGACTACCTTCTGGCCCCTACAAGAAGGAAGGACTCTGCAAGGCTTGTCAATTAGGCAAGCAAACTAAAAACAGTTTTAAGTCACTTAATAAGAGTGATTCACCTAGGATATTGTATCTGTTACACATGGATCTTTTTGGACCCATCACAGTACAAAGCCTAGGAGGGAAATCCTACACTTTAGTAATTGTAGATGACTTCTCTAGATTCACTTGGGTGTTCTTTCTAAGGAAGAAGTCTGATAACTTTAAGTGTCTGACAGAGTTTCTCAAATGTATACAGATTGAGTTCAATACTCACATTGCCCTGATCAGAAGTGATCATGGGACAGAGTTTGATTCTCTTCTTATGCAAGAGTTCTGTCAGAGTGAAGGGATCAGGCATACTTTCTCAGCTCCTAGAACTCCTCAACAAAATGGGGTAGCTGAAAGGAAAAATAGAACCCTTATTGAATCTGCCACTACATTGTTGTCAGATGCTCATCTACCTCTATCCTTTTGGGCAGAGGCAGTGAACACCTCCAACTATGTGCTGAACAGAAGTCTGATACATAAACTGAAGGGAAAGACTCCCTATGAACTTACTCAAAGGGAAGAAACCTAAAGTTGACTATTTCAGAATTTTTGGTTGCATTTGCTATATTCACAATAATGACAAGAAATACTTAGCAAAATTTCAAGCCAAAGCTGATGAAGGAGTGTTTCTGGGATACTCCATGATCAGCAAGGCCTATAGGGTATACAATAAATCATCATTGAAAATTGAGGAATCTGTTCATGTTTCTTTTGATGAAACTAACATGTCTTTCAAGGAGAAGATTTCTTCTACCATAGAACCTTTGCAGGAACACTCTCTAGTTGAAGATATGAACAAGCTACAGGTTGCTCAAGATGATGAAAGCAGTGAAGATGAAGGGAATGCTCAACACATTGAAGCACAACCTGAAGAGCCAGTTGTTGTACCACAAGAAGAAACAACAACACAGGTTGGTGAACAATCAACACCCCCTGTTGATTTAGTAACATCAAGAGACCATCCAATTTCCCAGATAATTGGAGAAATCTCAGCTGGTGTGCAAACCAGAAATCAGGTCAACCAAAACCTGTTGCACACCTGCTTCCTTTCTCAAATTGAACCTCAGTCCATTCAAGATGCAGAGCAAGATCCACACTGGATCATTGCAATGCAAGAGGAGTTGCATCAATTTGAGAGGAACAAAGTATGGGAACTAGTGCCAAAGCCAAAGGATCATTCCATTGTTGGAACAAAATGGGTATTCAGAAATAAACTGGATGATCAAGGAGTAATAATAAGGAACAAGGACAAGGCTAGTTGCCCAGGGATATTCTCAAGAAGAAGGAATTGACTACGACCAGACCTTTGCACCTGTTGCAAGATTGGAAGCCATCAGAATATTTCTAGCTTATGCAGCTCACAAAGGCTTCAAGGTTTATCAGATGGATGTCAAGAGTGCTTTCTTGAATGGAGACATCAAAGAGGAAGTCTATGTCAGACAACCTCCAGGTTTTCATCTCTCCAACTTATCCTGATTATGTTTTTAGATTAAATAAAGCATTATATGGTCTCAAGCAAGCTCCTAGAGCATGGTATGAGACCCTAGCATGCTTTCTCTTGGAAAATGGTTTTATCAGGGGTAGAGTAGACCAAACTCTTTTTATTAGAACCCATAAGTCCCATACCCTACTAGTACAAATTTATGTAGACGATATCATTTTTGGTTCTACTGACTCAAAACTGTGCAGAAGGTTTTCTAACCTAATGCATTCTAAATTTGAGATGAGTAGCATGGGTGAGCTATCCTTCTTCCTAGGATTGCAAGTCAAGCAACATGCTGAAGGCATCTTTATTTCTCAAACCAAATATGCTAATGAGCTGGTTAAGAAATTTGGTATGTCTGAGGCATCTTGTATGAAAACACCCATGCCTACCAATGCTGTACTGGATGCTGATGAACATGGGAAACCTGTTGATCAGACAACATATAGAGCAATGATTGGCTCTCTACTGTATCTTACAGCTAGTAGGCCAGATATAATGTTTGCTACATGTATATGTGCTAGGTTCCAAGTTAGCCCTAGAGAGTCACACCTAACATTAGTAAAGAGGATTCTCAGGTATGTTAAAAGTTGTCCAAATCTAGGTCTCTGGTATCCAAAAGATTCAGCATTTGAGTTAACTGGATTCTCTGATGCTGATTATGCTGGATGCAGAATTGACAGGAAAAACACCAGTGGAACTTGTCAGTTCCTTGGTGATAGACTTGTCTCTTGGTTTTGCAAGAAACAAACATCTGTGTCAACTTCAACTGCTGAAGCTGAATATATGGCTGCAGGCAGTTGTTGTTCACAAATACTATGGATTCAAAATCAACTCCTAGACTATGGTTACAACTTAGAGAAGTCAAAAATCTTTTGTGACAATACAAGTGCTATTTCCATAGCTCAAAATCCAGTCCTCCATAGTAGGACAAAACACATAGAGATTAGGCATCATTTCTTAAGGGACAATGTTGAAAAGAATAAAATTGAATTACAATATATCCCAACTGATTTACAAAGGGGAGATATTTTCACCAAGCCTTTGGATGAAAAGAAACACACCTTCTTCCTAAATCAGTTAGGAATGTTAGATGGAGGAAGTCTTAAATAATATCCAAGATTTTGAAAGCTAAAAATTGACCAAGACTAGGCAAAATTCTGATTTCTCTTAGTGTCTAGAATTTTCTGATCTCTGAACTGCGCTCGACGACTTCCCCAAAGATCGTCGAACGGAGTTCGACGATTTCCAGAATCGTCGAACTGAGTTCAGCGCCCCTCAGATAGTGTGTACTATCTCTTCCGGTCAACGATCGTCGAACGGCGCTCGACGATTTTGGTTCCCTGAACGATCGTCGAACGGAGCTCGACGCCTTTCCAGATCGTCGAACGGAGATCGACGATGTTGGAGTCTCTTCAGATTCCTTTAGAAGCCTCGATCGTCGAACTGAGTTCAACGATCTTTCCAATTCTGCGTCGAACCCTAATATAAAACTCATTTTTCGCCGTCGTTCTCTCTTGCGCTTTCAATTTCTCTGCAAGAATTTTCTTCCCTCCAAACAGTTCTACGCTTGTTCGTTTGTGTTTGTTAAATTTTTGCAGGTACAATGGCCGTATCAGTTCGCTGTTCTAGCCGCCATGAAGTTCGATGCAGGATTTGATATTGATCTGGACTCATTCAACACTACTGATCAAATCTTCCAGGACATTTTGAATTTATTCAAGGATCAGAACTTGTCTGCCCTCATGACCACTAGAATGAAGCTTGCTTCAGATGAAATAAAAGAATGGGTCTATACTGCTCACAACCTTGACAACAACACCATAGTTGGATCTATTGCTGGAACCCAGGTACCTCTGACCCCCACAGTCTTAACAGAGGTCTTTGGTTTGAGAAATGGAGATGAAACTGCTGAATTATCTGGGGAGGAATTTTCTGATATACTTGCCAGGATGGGTCATCCAGAGGGAAACCCTAGCAAGTTGTTTAAGAGGAACTTGTCAGTTGAGTACAGGTTCCTGGCAGATGTTGTAGGCAAGGTGCTGTTGGCAAAGCATTCTGCACATGATACCATCTCCAGACATCAGCTCTGCCTCATGGGAGCTCTGGTAGATAAGAAAAGCTTGAATTGGGGAGAGGTCTTCTTTGACCTGATAAAGAAAAAGATTAACAAAAGCTTTGTAAATTTTGGAAGAATTCTTGGAGTTTTCCTTCAGGCAAGGTGCCCTGCTCTGCTGGTCTCCTCTGGAGTGCACATCAATGCCTCCAAGAGACTTACCTGTGCCCTATTTGGCAAGTGTGACAGGCAAATTAGCAAACCCAGCAGGCCCTCTTCAACTGCTCCTTCAGGCACCAGGACTCCAAGAGTCACTCCCCCACAGGTCTCTGCTCCTGCAGAGGACCTGGCTGTTGTTGTTGCTGCTTCCTCTCCTCCTCCAAGTCCAACCCTACCTCCAGCTCCATCCACCATTCCAGCCTCATCCCCCATTACCATCTCCAGCCCATCTCCAACCTCAATTCCATCTCCAGCCACATTTCATCACCTCCTGCAGAACACTTCCACCCATTGTTCTCATATCCACCACCAGATGTCACCTCTTCTCCATCCATACCATCATTCACCCTTCTGGATGAATCCTACATGGATGATTCCCCCTCTTCTCCTCCAGAATTACCCTCCTCCTCAACCTCATTCCAAGATCTCCTCCACCACATCATTGACCAACCCACATTTACTCCATCCATCTCCATCCCCTTACCCTCCATCTCCACAATCCCCACACCTCAGCCATCCATCCCTCCACCATCCAGCCCATCCACTTCCAGCATCCTCAGCCATCCTCATACCCCCTACCTCTGCTCCTGCTAGTGAGCATGTAGATCTGCCAGCCTTAGCTGACAAGTTGTATGAGCTCATTGCCCCCAGGCTCTCCTCCTCTTGGAGACCTCTTTGGCTCCTCTACAACAGTCAGTGGCAGCTCTGTCTGCCAGGCTTTCCTCCCTCATTCCTCAGGCAGCACCTCCAGCAGTGTGCCTTGATACAGCTGTATCTGCATCCAGGCAGGGGGAGATGCCATATGAAGCCAGCCTTCATGCTGCTGTTGCTGCTGTTTCTGCTCCTGCTGTTGATACTGCTGCTGCTGCTGCTGTTGTTTTTGTGTCTTCTGCTCCAGTTGCTGTGCCTACTCCAGTTCTGGCAATAGACCTAAGGTCTTTGCTCTCAGCCTTTGATCCTGCCTTTTTCAGTTGTTTACCAGAAGGTATTGCTGTCCAGCCCTCAGAAGACCTCTCTAAGGCATTGGTGCCTTTCTCTGGCTGTGACCCCAACATTATTTCCTCCTTTGTACTCTCAGTGATTACTGCTGCTGCTGCTGATGAAGAAAGGATTGCCTTTGCTTCTGAATTTGTTGATGCTAATGCTGAAGTTGTTCTCCCTCCTGCTGAAATTCAAGTTGCTTCTGATGAGCAAACATCCCAGGATTTTCTGATGCCAGAGGCCACTGTTTTTGAGCCTGCTGAAGATTTTGTTATTGTTACTGAAGCTGCTGCTGCCATCTCTCCTGAAGTTACTAGTGTTGTTTCTACTGTTGCTCATGTATCTGCTGTTGTATCTATTGCTACATCTGCTGCTGAATCTGTTGTTATATCTGCTGCTGTATCTGTTTCTGTTGCTCCTTCTGCTTCTGCCTCATCTGTTGCTGTTCAACTGAAAGAAGATTTGATGAAGAGAATTGATGCTTTATATGATGCTCAGAGCTCTGAATCTGATGATTACAACACTGCCTCTGATGATTCTTCTGCCACTATTGCAAGGAAAAGGAAGGCAAGAAGTAAGGCAATGAGAAGGGTTCCTCCTGCCCAAGTCAAGGATAACAATGATGTTCCTTATTATATTCTACACAACTGCCCAATTACTGAACATTGAATGCAGTACTCTAAAAATCAGTTAAAAGCAATGAAGAAGAAAAGAAAGTATGAGAAGGGCTCCTCCCAGTTCAAGCACCCTCATCCTCCTCCACCACCTCCTCCTGATGCAGGTGCAGGTGGCAGCTCTGCAAGTTCAGCCCCAGCTAGAAGCCAGGCTCCCTATCAACCCCATGCTAGAACCTATCAAAGGGAAAGCCAGTCTAGGGGTTCTTACTCTAGGAGAGGAGGATACAGGGGAAATCAAAGAGAGACTCACGTTTATTCCAAAGGGCATTCCAGGCAGCACCCTTACTCCAGGGGAGGACATGGTTCTTCTGATACATCATCAGGTCCTTTCCCCTACAAGCTCAAAGAATCTGTGACTGCCAGGACTCCTCAAGATAATTCTTCCAACAGGTATGAGCCACCTGTACCATTTGAGGACCCTGAGAAGAATCCTGTTGCTTGGACTGCTAGGATGAAGGAGTTGGCTGCATTAGATCAGATAAAGAAAGCCAAAGAGCAAGGCTTAGACACCTCAAATATTTCTACAATGTCAGAACAAAGACAAAAAGAGCTAGAAAGATATGCCTCCAGCAAGTTCTTTGATGCAGACAGATACATGGAGTTGCATCCTACTGCTGTGGTTCCCAGGACTTCAAAGCAAACATACTTGGGTGCAGCTGATGATACTAGATCCAACAAAGAAGCTTTAAATCCTAACAGAGAAATCAAAATGGTAAAAGGCAAAGAGAAGAAGTAACTCTGTAAGGTGACAATCCTTGGTTTTTCTAACTGCTATCTGGATGTCATATTTATATATCTCTGTGATGTTTCTGCAATGTGTCTAGCTGCTATTCCTTTTATGCTTTTCTGATTGTATGATGTTATTTAATTTTTCCAAAGTCTGTAAATAGTTTTCCTAACCCAAATAGGGGGAGATTGTTGGAACACCCTATTACTAATTTGGGTCAAGATCACTATGTCTCTAGGAATCTGTGTTTGACCTTCTGTATAGCTTAATAGGTCAATTAGAATTGAGTCTAAGGGTTAAGAAGTCTAGGATTGGAAGCTGCCCTGAAGACCAAGTTTTTCTGTAGACCAAGTCTAATCGTCGAGCTCAGCACGACGATTCGTCGAACTCCGGTCGACGATCGTCTAGCTCAACTTCAACAGATCGTCGAGCTCCACTCGACGATCGCTGAGCTCAACTTCGCAATATCGTCGAACTCAGTTCGACGATCGGTGAGCTCAGGTCGATGATTTTGACTCTGCACTGGATCCTTGTCTCTGAGCTCAGTTCGACGATCTTTGAGCTCAGATCGACGATTGTTTTGCTGCTTAAATTTTCCAGTTCGCTGAGCTCAGCTCGACGATAGCAGAGCTCAGTTCGACGATTTCAGTTATCTTTCAGAATTCAAATTCAAATCAATTAGAAGTTATTCTGCAATTAATTCAGAAGATCTGCTAGCCGTTTTCATTTACTTCTGGACCAAGTTTCAAGGGATTTTTCAAGGAATAATTCAGTGGACTTTCCTTCAGAAGAAATTATGCAATTAAGGATGTAATCAATGCAGACCAACGACTATCTTTGACAGAGTGATATTCTATTCTGGCACAGAGAATAAAAGACAGAATGTTTTTGAATGAAGATAGGTGACATACAGAGATTGACAAGAAGAGGACACACAACTCAGAATACAGAAACTCTTTCAAAATTTTCTGTCAAGAAAAATTCTGAAGAACACTCATCAAAGAGATCAAGCATTCTTCAGATCTCTTCAGCTCTCAAAGTGTTCAAGGCCAACACCATTTCAAGACTCCAGACACTCAATATTTCAGCTTGCTGAAATCATCTATTGCTGGAGATCTATCTTTGAAGGCCTATCACCCTCAGCAAAGCTTTTCTTCCTGAAGATTTCAAGGACTCAGGGGGAGCTTTGACATCAATCCACTTAGTCTTCTCAGTTGATTGAGAAAGAGAAGACTGCCATAACTCTCTCACCCCCACTCTGTAAAGGGTTTTTCAAACTCCCTTCAAAAGTTTGAATCTGGTTTTTGAGCACCTTGTCAAAAGCTCAATGGTGGCAAGACACCTGATCAAAAAATCTGCTTTGGTTTTTGAGCACCTTATCAAAAGCTCATTGGTGCTCCGGACACCTGATCAACTCATCCTGCAGTGGATTCCTACCTAGGGTGGTAGAAGAGTGGATGTACCCAAGTTTGGGGAACCACTATATTTCCTTGTGTCATCTGGTTCTGCTTGTTTTTTTTTGTTTCTGGCCTAGATTTTCTTGTGCTTAGTCTCTGCATAGCTTAGTTTTGTGATTAGTTTTATTTCTGCTTCCCTGCTCACACTCATTACAACAATTGTTGTAAAGCTTTGCAAAAGTTTTTCTTTGTGTTTTAAAAGCACCATATACTCTATTCACCCCCCTCTAGATTATATCAGATCTAGTTTCCCTTTCAGATCCATTTAAGAATGCACTCTTAACATCCATTTAATATAGTTTAATTTTTTTGTAACTCGCAAATGTCAAAAACATACGAATGGATTCAAGACGTGTTACCGCTGCAAATGATTCCTCAAAATCCACACCCTCTATTTGTGAGTAACCTTGTGTCACCAACCTAGCTTTGTTTCTAGTTATCCTAAAGTCACCATCAAGTTTATTTTTGTATGCCCATTTAAAACCTATAACTGGATGGCTATCAGTACGCTCCACTAATACCCAGACCTTACTTCTCTCGAACTGATTTAAATATTCATTCATAGCTAAGAACCACAATTCATCCTTTGATGCATCTGAAATATTTTTGGGTTTAATTTCATATATAAAGCATATGTTCATGAAGGATTCATGTAGGGCCGACCGAGTTCTAACATCCATGTGAGGGCTCTCCTATAACTACTTCTCGTTGATGTTGTTTAAAAAAATCTAGAGTGCTTGGAGGCCTATATCCTGCTATGAGAGTTGGAACCTTAACTGCCACTTGTCTCTCCTCACTCTTATCTACTAACTACACATCGTCATCAACTTCCTCTTCATTCATCCTAGACTCTTCAAATGGTATATTTTCATTAAAGTGCACGTGTGCCGATTCTTCAACAACTAAAGTTCTCTTATTATAAACCTTATAGGCACAACTTGAAATCGAGTATCCTAGGAAGATGATGAGGTCTGATTTTTTGTCAAATTTTCCCATGTGATCCTTAGTGTTTAGAATGTAACACGGGCAACCAAAAACTCTAAAATATGATATATATAGGATTTCTTATCGAAATATACCTCATATAGAGTTCTCTTAATAATGGGGCGAAGCATGACCCGGTTCAACACAGAGCTTGCTGTGTTAACCGCTTTAGCCCAAAAATATCGAGGTAAGCCGAACTCGATGAGCATTGTGCGTGCCAGTTCTTTAAGTGTACGATTCTTTCTTTCTACTATCTCATTCTGTCATGGAGTGTATGGCGAGGAGAATTTGTGCTTTATTCCAACATTATTACAAAAGTTTGTGAAGTATTCATTCTCAAACTCTCCCCCATGATCCGACCTTACGCATTTTATGTTTAGTTCCTTCTCATTTTGAAGTCTAGTGCATATATTTGTGAATTCACTAAATGTGTCAGATTTATTTGCATGAAAGATCGTCCAACAATAATGAGAGTAATCATCTATGAGAACAAACATGTATCGTTTTCCACCTATACTACATGTACTAAGGGGTCCAAACAGATCCATGTGAATGAGTTCAAGTGGTCTAGTCTTGGAAATGTCATTTTTGCTTTTGAATGAGGTTTTTACAAACTTTTTTTTTGATACAGAGCGCATAAAGAGTTTAAACTACCGCTTAATTTTGGGAGTCCACGAACAAGTTTATGTTTCGATAGTTTGACAATTAGTTTACTTCCTGAGTGTTGGGTACATTGGTCAAATGTACCTGATTTGAAGAAGCCTCACCCAACTCAATGATATACATCATAATGTATTTGATGTATGTTGAGTTTACTTGTGCAGGTTAAGTAATCACTGGACTGAAGCAAAAAGTTTCTAAGTCCATGTGTCGACACCCAGAGGGAAAGTGTCGACACTCAAGAAAGCTTGTGTCGACACCCAGACAAGCAGTGTCGACACTTGGAGTCATTGTGTCGACACCTGGGATGCAGAGTCGACACCAGACAGAAAGTGTCGACACTTGGAGCTGTGTCGACACTCAGTGAAGAAAAGTGCAGACAGAATGTGTCGACACAAGGAGCTGTGTCGACACCCAGTGAAGCTGTGTCTACACCAGAAAGTGTCGACACTTGGAGTTGTGTCGACACTCAGCAAAAGTCTGCAGAGACTAAGTTAAAGTGTTGACACTCAGAACAATGTGTCGACACTCAACAGAAGAGTCAGCACTTGAAGAATGTGTCGACACCCAGCACAATGTGTCGACACACAACCAGAAGAGTCAACACATGAAGTAAGTGTCGACACCCAGCACAATGTGTCGACACTCAGCTAAAGACTCTACACTTGAAGAAAGTGTCGACACAAGGAGCTGTGTCGACACTTATCAAAGATCAGAAAGTTCAACAAAAATATTCTAAGTACAAGTGTCGACACTAAGGGAATGTGTCGACACTTAGCTGAAGTCTCAACAAGAAGAAGGTGTGTCGACACAAGGAGCTGTGTCGACACTCAGCAAGTAACGACATTGAAGACTATGTGTCGACATCAAGAAGCAGTGTCGACACTTGACAGATTCAACACAATAAGTTGTGTCGACACAAAGGAGATGTGTCGACACTTAGAAGAATTCAGCAAAAGCTAGAAGAACAAGTACTTGTGTCGACACTCAATTTCAGTGTCGACACATGCAGAAGAATCTGTGTCGAGACATACAAGGAAATGTGTCGACACCTTGTAGACTTGTGTCGACACTTACACAACATGTGTCGACACTTGGACTATAAGTGTCGACACTTAAAGACAGAAAGTCTCGACACTTACAGACAGTTAGAGATTTTCAAGAAATGACTGGATGATTTGACAGCTGCCGTTCCAGCCGGTCTACAGCACCTGTCAGAGATATCAGAAGTCAGTTATGGACCGGACCAGCCGGTTACCATGAAGAAGGCCTATAAATAGGCACCTACAGTTTACAGAAACTGTTGTTGAAAGTTGTTAAGTGTGGATCAGATTATTGCTCAAAAGTTTAGTTTGTTGAAAAACAAATTATTAAAGTGGTACCAAGAGAATCAACACAAGAAGATCTTGCAGTCCAAGTGCAGATCTAAGAAGTTGGAGAGAGAGGGCTCCTTCCAAGAAATCAGCCTCTGGAACTAGGCTGAGAAGAAGGATTCAGATTCAATTCTGGATCTTAAGTAGCAGAGGTCAAGGAACTACTGCAGGAGGATTCAGTCTTATTCAGTTCTACTCAAGAAGCTTTGAAGAAAGCTAAGTCAGAGTGAATCCAGCTGAGTTCTTCCAAGAACTCATCAAGAAACTCTCAACTCCCCTCTTTTATTTCTGAGTTGTAGAGTTATTATTTATAATACATTTTAACTTGTAGGATCCTTTGGATCTGAGTGATTTGTAAGCCTGTATTTATAAAGGCTGAGGGTAGGGCTTGTTAGCCTGAGTGTAGGAGATAGAGATCTCTGAGTGTAGGCCTTGTTGGCTGAGTGTAGGCCTTGGTTGGCTGAGTGTAGGCCTTGATTGGCTGAGTGTAGGCTTTGGGATAAAGCTGAGTTGTAAGGCTTTGGGCCTGAGGTGTAGAAACCAATTTGGGTTCTGAGACAGTGGAGGAGTTTGGCCGAATCTAGTACACTGCTAGATAGGCGAAGGGGGAAAGTGGATGTACCCATATCTTGGGGAACCACTATAAACCACTGTGTTGTGCTGTGATTGTGCTGTGTATGCTGTGAATACTTTGTGATTGCTGTGCAAAAGTTAAAAATCTGTGATAATAAACTGTTTGCTGCCAGTAAAGTTAGAAAAGGATTAGGTCACCTATTCACCCCCCCTCTAGGTGTTTAGGTACCATATCTTTCAAGTGGTATCAAAGCGAGGTTCCTCAAAAAGGACTAACAGTCTGAGGAGATCCTGTTTGGCAGATTCAGTATAAGACAAAACACAGTTTCAAGAAATTCAAGAAAATCAAGAAACATGGGTTCTTCTGAGAATCACAAGGAATTGGGTTCCATGAAATTACCCATATGCAGGAAAGAGATCTTTGGGATCTGGAAAGAAAGGGTAAGGCTATTTATGGAAGCCTCTGACCCTAGAATCTACATCACAGTAAAGGAAGGGCCTTATGTGCCAATGAAGATTTCAGTTTTGGATGCAAATCAGAGAACTCCAAAGGATTTCTCTGAGATGACTAAGGATGAGATTGTCCTAGCTACAATGGACAAGAGGGCACAAAACATTATTGTAAGTGCCATAGATGATGCAACTTTTCAGAATCTTATACACTGTAAGACAGCTAAAGAGATGTGGGACACTCTTATAGTGTATATGGAAGGATCTGAAGAAGTTCGGGCAAGATAGAAAATCCTTGCTAAATCAGGAGTATGAGAGCTTTAGACAAGGTAAAGGTGATAGCATAACTGAGTGCTACAAGAAGTTCTACAGAATAGTTAATGAACTCATGTCTTATGGAAGAGAGTTCAGTAACTATGAACTAAATGATAAGTTCTTAAGGTCCCTAACCAAAGATTGGGACACAAAGATCTGTGCCATAAGAGAAATGGCTAAGTTGGGGGAAATTCCTCCTCCTACACTGTTTGGCAAGTTATTTTCATATGAGATGCAATTGACAGTGAGGAAAGAGGAGGAGAAATCAACAAGGACTGAACACAAGGAAAGATCAGTTGCTTTCAAGACAGAAGTTCCCAAAAAGTGCAGGAATAAGTCATCAACTCCACCTCCAGAGGTAGTTGATTCAGAGTCTGATGAGTCAGTCAGCACAAAGAGTGAGAGCAGTGAAAGTGATGAAGACTTTGCTGCCTTCACTAGGCACTTTCAGAAATTCTTGAAGAAGAAACAGTGGAGGTCAAGACCTTCTTCTTCAAAGGGAAAGGAAGTCTTTTATCAGGAGAAAAAGCCTTCAAAGAAAGACAGGAAGAGGACAAAGTCAAGCAAGGCAACTGGATCTAAGATAGTATGCTACTGCTGCAATAGACAGGGTCATGTTATTGCAGATTGTCCAGAGAAGAGAAAGGAATCTGGTGACAGGAAAAAGGCTCACTTCAAAGGCAAGAAAGAGAAGTCTTTTGTTGCCAAGAAGGAGAAGACTCTATCAGACATTTCTTCTTCAGAAACTGAGTCTGAGGCTGAAGCCTACATAGGGCTGTTTGCTGGAGAAGAAGAGGAAGAATTCATGCAGATCATGGAGTCTATTTATGAACAAAAAGACAGTCAATGCCAAGGACTAATGGCTTTGACAGACAGTGCCAAAATCCTGGAGCAGCCAGGACCCAGTCAGGTACAAGGTTCAAGTTTAAATTCAGTTTCTTGTTCTAGTTCAGAATCAGATTCATCTTCATCAAGTGATGAAAGTGTATCTGAGTCTGAGGATGATATTCATCAACTTATAGATGAATATAAGGTGCTGTTGCAAGCTTACAAGAAAAGCAAATCCCTAGCCAAAAGTCAGGCAAAGGAAATTGCTGAACTTAAAGCTGGTGCAACAGATTTTGAGAAGCAGTTTGATCAAAAGTTGAATGAGATAGCTAGGCTGAAACACATAACAGTGATTCAGATGGGTACTATATCATTTAAGAATGATCAAATTAAGAGTCTGGAGATCAATCTTCAGAAGGAGAAGAACTTAGTTGCTAGGTTTTCTAAACCTAAGTCAGTGTTACCTTTAATTGATGAATTTGTTCATCAAAAAGGCAAGGCTGGACTGGGCTTTATTAGACCTGCAAGGACTGAGCAGTCCAAGTCTAAGTCCAAGGGCAAAGCCCCAGCATTCAACCAGATTGCTGTAGATAATACAGCAAAGGCTGTACCTAAGCAAAGGTACAACAAGTTTGAATGTTGGTGTTGTGGCAAAATTGGCCACTTTGCAGTGGACTGTTGGCACAATGCCAGTGCCAAGGTGAGTAGCAAGCTACCTGTTGGAAAGCCTGCAGGGAGCTTTGTCAGATTGCAGACTAACAAATACCAAGGACCCAAGAATTCTTTGGGTTCTAAGGTCCATTAATCTGTTTTGCAGGTAAGTCCAAGTGGCCACACCCCAACATGGTACTTGGACAGTGGATGTTCCAGACATATGACTGGAACAAGAAGATTACTAAAGGACTACATTCCAGTAAAAGATGGTCCAAAAGTAACCTTTGGTGGTTCTGAAAAAGGAATCATCAAAGGATTTGGTAACATTTCTACAAACTTAGTTACCATTACTCAAGTGGCTTATGTTAAAGGGTTGAAACACAACCTAATAAGTATAAGTCAATTAAGTGATGTAGGGTATGACATCTCATTTGCTAAAAATGGTTGTCATATCAAGAGGTCAAGTGATCAAGAGATCATTTTGACAGGATATAGGAAGAGGAATGTCTACTGCCTAGACATTATGGTTGAGAACAATGGTTCTCCAGTTTGTCTTGTAGCTGATGAGACAGTCTCTCATTGTGTCAAATGGCACAAGAGGCTTGCCCATCTTAACTACAAGACTATTAGCAAACTCTTTAGCAAAGAGTTAGTGAGGAATGGTCCTCAAGTTAAGTGTGTTAAAGATGGCATTTGCTCAGCTTGTCAAAAGGGCAAGCAGACTAAATCCACCTTTAGAAGCATAGAGAACAAAGATGCTGTGAGGTGTTTATACCTCTTGCATTTGGATCTTTTTGGTCCAATGCCAGTTCACAGCTTAGGTAGGAAGGTCTATACCTTTGTAGTTGTAGATGACTACTCAAGGTTTTCCTGGGTGTTCTTCTTAAGACAGAAATCTGAAACACCTAGTGTCTTCTATAGCTTTGTCAAGCAAATTCAGAATGAACTAAATAGTACAGTGGTCAAAATTAGAAGTGACCATGGTACTGAATTTCAGTCTGATAGCATGACAAAACTGTGTGAAGACTTTGGGATATTTCAAGAATTCTCTTCACCTAGAACACCTCAGCAAAATGGCATTGCTGAGAGGAAGAATAGGACCTTGATAGAGGCTGGTAGGACCCTATTAAGTGATACATCACTGCCAGAGTATTTCTGGGCTGAAGCAGTTAACACTGCATGCCATGTTATAAATAGGGCTACCATCACTAAAGGGCTAAACAAGACCCCCTATGAAGTTGTGAAAGGCAGGAAACCAAACCTATCCTACTTCAGGATCTTTGGTTGCAAATGCTTCATACTTAACAATGGGAAGTCTTACTTAACTAAGTTTGCTGCCAAGTCCCAAGAGGGAATTTTTGTTGGGTACAACAATAATAGTAAGGCTTATAGAGTCTACAACTTGACTACACAAGTTGTAGAAGAATCTGTGCATGTAGTTTTTGATGAGACTAAACTTATTAATAATGAGTTGTCTAGCAGTGTATGCAGCCCCACAGGTTTATCAAAGAAAATGGACAAGCTTACTATAGAAGAAGTGCCTGCTGCAAGACAGCAAGGAGAAGAGAGTAGCTGTTGTCCAGGGGGAGAACTACATGTGCCTAGTTGCTGAAGAAATACAAGGTGTACAGCATGATGCAGATGCTGAAGTGGTTCAACCAGAAGTTAGGATGCCTCCAGCTCACAGGCATCTTAGAGATCATCCAGTAGAGCTGATTATTGGAGATCCAAGACAAGGAGTTCAAACCAGGAGTAGAAACATGAATGCAGCAATCTACTCCAGCTTTCTGTCACAAGTTGAACCTAAAAAGTTTGAAGAAGCAATACAAGATCCACAATGGACTGAAGCAATGCAAGAAGAGCTTAATCAGTTCAAGAGGTGCAAGGTTTGGGAACTTGTTCCTAAACCTAAAGACCACAATGTAATAGGAGTTAAGTGGATCTACAGGAATAAGATGGATGAACAAGGGGTCATCATTAAGAATAAAGCTAGACTGGTTGCTAAAGGATATAGGCAAGAAGAAGGTATTGATTTTGATCAAACCTTTGCTCCAGTAGCCAGACTGGAAGCCATAAGAATGTTCTTGGCCTATGCAACCTATCAAGGATTCAAGGTATACCAAATGGATGTCAAGTCAGCATTCCTAAATGGTAATCTTAAGGAAGAAGTCTATGTGGAGCAGCCTTCAGGTTTTGTTGATCCAACTCTACCTCATTATGTCTATAGACTTAGGAAAGCTTTATATGGGTTAAAGCAAGCCCCTAGGGCTTGGTATGAAACCCTATCTAGTTTCCTCATTGAGAACAAGTTCTCAAGGGGGAAAATAGATAAGACTCTATTCCTTAGGGAATCTAGAGGCAAAGTCATACTAGTCCAAATATATGTAGATGACATTATATTTGGGTCTACTGAAAGCAGCCTTTGCAAAAAGTTTGCAAAACTTATGCAAGGTCAGTTTGAGATGAGTAGTATGGGAGAGCTGAAGTTTTTCTTGGGTCTCCAAGTTAAACAGACTGAGAATGGTTTGTCCATTTGTCAGTCAAAGTTCACCCTAGAACTCATAAGGAAGTATGGTATGGATTCATCCAGTACCATGAAGACTCCTATGGGGTCAAGTATGTCTCTTAGCAAGGATGATGCAGGGAAACCTGTAGATGAAACCTTGTATAGAGGGATAGTTGGCTCCCTATTATACTTGACTGCTAGTAGACCAGACATCATGTATGCTACATGTGTTTGTGCAAGGTATCAAGCCTGCCCTAAAGAGTCTCATTTGACTGCAGTCAAAAGAATATTGAGATATCTAAAGGGCACTCCCTATCTAGGCCTCTGGTACCCTAGGAATGGAGATTTTGATCTAACAGGTTATTCAGATGCAGACTTTGCAGGATGCAAAGAGGATAGAAAGAGCACTACTGGAACCTGTCAATTCCTAGGTGGGAGACTAATT
The DNA here is from genome assembly GCA_039583875.1 of Platanthera guangdongensis. NCBI lineage: Eukaryota > Viridiplantae > Streptophyta > Magnoliopsida > Asparagales > Orchidaceae > Platanthera > Platanthera guangdongensis. The sequence goes on from CM077163.1 coordinate 52,320,938, forward strand.
TCATGGAGTAGCAAGAAGCAAACCAGTGTGGCTATCTCCACAGCTGAGTCAGAGTATGTGGCTGCAGGAAGTTGCTGTGCTCAACTTCTGTGGATTCAACATCAGCTAGAGGACTATGGATTTCAGGTAAGTAGAACTCCACTTTTCTGTGATTCTACAAGTGCTATTTCAATAGCTAATAATCCTGTATCCCATAGTAGGATAAAACATATTGAGATTAAATATCATTTTCTTAGGGAGCATGTAGAAAGAGAAGATATTTTATTAGAATATGTTAAAACAGATGAACAAGTAGCTGATATGTTTACTAAGCCACTAGAAGAAGCTAAGTTCAATAGATTCAAAATTGAACTAGGAATGATAAACTTAGAGTAAGTTTACAGATTTGAAAATGACTAAGTAAAAAGGTGTCGACACATAGACAAGTCTATGTCGACACAGAATAGTGGTGTCGACACTTCAGGAAAAAGGTGTCGACACATCTAGGATGTTGGTGTCGACACTTCAGAATGTTAGTGTCGACACATGTCTAGTAGGTGTCGACAAATCCAATGTGGTGTCGACACTTATGTTTTACTCAGAATTTTCTAAGTAAAGTCTCGACAATGTGTCGAGTTATGTTGTGTCGACACATAACCAAGTGTCGACACATAAAATCTGTTGACTAAACTTGTGTCGACACATGAGTGTCGAGACATTATAAGTCAGTGTCGACACTTATTAGCCAGTGTCGACACATTTTAAGTTAGCTGTCCCGCCTGTTCATCTTCAAAATTAGACTGGTATAAATAGGGTTCTGTCTTTGTTTGTCGACACGCTTTCAAAGTTTCGAGACCAAAACTACTGTGTCGACACCTCTCTTTTCTACAGACAAATTCTACAAACCCTAATGGCTCCTAAGCTTGAGGAGAACGTTAACGAGGGTTATGAGCTTGTGCGCGGCGCATTCGACGATGCAGATCAAGAAATTCAGGCAGTGGTAACCCTAGTCGCCGATTCTGGACTAGAATATCTCTTGTCTGAACCTACAAAGATTTGGAAGAAGGAAGTACTTGAATTTCTTAATGGAGCTGCCGTAGATGAATCTGGATTCAGAATCAAATCCAGAGTTCATGGAACTAAGATTAAGGTTTCACCTAAGAGTCTGAGGAAGGTACTTCAGCTACCAAAAATTCAAGATGAAGAAGAGGTTACTGCTTCAAAGACCAGGGAAGCTTTAACCTGGTGTGGTCTTGATCCAAAGATGAAGATAGGTTCTGTCTTTAACAGGAAAGGCATGAATACTCAAGGAAAATTCATGTCTGAGATTGTGGGAAAAGTCTTACTCAGTAAGCCAGGAGGGCATGACAGAGTGTCTGCCAATATGTTTGGAGTAATGACAAGAATTATCTTTAATCTAAGAACTGATTGGTCAATCATAGTATTTGACAAGATTAAGGAGAGCTTGAAGAAGCCCAATCTGGGCAGGATCATTAGTCTCTACCTAGCTGGTACCATACCAGAGGTGATGAGTGCAGCTGCAGGTAGCAAAATAAACCACATGAGGAAGATGGATCTAAGGATCTTTTCAAGATGGGACAGGGTGTTGTCAAAGGACATGCCAACCCCTGAGAAGACAGTTACTGAGAAAGTCACTCCTCCTAAGAAGAAAAGGAAGATAGCTCCTGTGGCACAAGAGTCCTCCAGCAGTTCTGGGAGTGAAGAACAGGTTGTTTTCACTCCTGATGATCATGAGGAAGTGCCAGCAGTGAAGTCTCCTGCTCCTCCAGCTGATGCTGAGATCCAGGGGGAGCTGCCTCCAGCTAGCCCCATCCACAGGGATCAAAGCCAGGGGGAGCATCCAGTTGTAGAAGCAGCATCTACACTGGACAGTGAGCAAGCCACCATCATCATCCAAGAGGTACTCACTGACCTAAAAACTTTAGAATATCTTATAGAAGATGCTGATTTGTCTGATGTTCCTCAGCAAACTCAGCTGCCTAGTCAAGAACCAGATGTTGTTATCAAAGACACATCTGCTGTTCTAGTAGTTGAAGAGCAAAGAATGTCTCCAGCTCAATCACCTCAAGAGTTCACCATGGAAGATCTATTTCTCAATCTAGATCAAGTTGATTTTGACATGGACAAAGAAGCTGCTGGAAGAGATACTGCTGCTGCTGAGGGGGAGCAAGTACAAGATCTGGAAGAGCCTATTAGGCCAGAAAATGATAAGGCACCTGATGTGCAAACTGAAAAACCTCAAAGCCCTAAGGATAGGGTTGAGATAGCCAGCACTTCTGCCTCTGAAGATGAGGAGAGTGCTAGGGCAAAGAAGAAGAAATTATATGTTTTTAAAAGGAGAAGTCAGAGTTATAAGAAAGCTCTGCAATCTATAGCCCCACAGCCTATAATTCAACAAGCCCCAACTGTTGATTATAGTGCCTTAATGATTGCCATGCAGATAAAACTTGATGAACAAAGAAAGGCTATAGAGGCTTATGTGGATGAAGGGCAGAAGACTTTACAATTTGATCTGGCCCAAGATATAAAATCTATAAGGTTTGAGATGAATCTCAACAAGAAGGATATGACAGACTGCTTCCACAAGGGTGGAAATGCAGTGGTGTATTTGGCAACACACCAAGAGAAGATCAAGGCACAGGTAGATGATATAGCATTGAAGCAAGGGTATATCCTGGAAAATCAGATAAGAATGAATGACAATTTGACTGCTTCACATAATGCTATAGTCACTGAGTTGAAGACCAAGGGTGCTGAACCTTCTACATCTACTGCTGCTGCTAAAATAGAATTTGACAAAGCCTTTCAACAAGAAATTTCTGCTGTCAAGACTGCCATCCAAGCCTCTCAGAAAGCTATATCTGATCAACTGCAAAAGCTCAAACCATTCTTTAAAGAGGGAATCAGATATTTGGACAGTCAAATAAGATTTCAAAAGGATGATGTCAGAGACCATATGGCTCGAGAAGTCATAAAGGGGGAGAGAGTATTAGTCAAAGCTAGCTCTGACCATGCAAATGGATATCTAATTCCATCAGAGCTACACTGGGCTATCCTCCACTCTGTGATGATGATAATGTTGCTGAATCAGGGATTCAAACTGCCTATCTTGGAGGTGAGCAACCAGAGGTAGCTCAGGTCATTTATCCACCTCCAGACTTTGACATGATTCAAGCAGATGTGAGCACCATGTATAGCCCACCTGAGGGCAAGGACCATGTTCATATTGAAAAGGTTGTTCAACCTATATCTGAAGCCATGCAAGAGGAATTATAGAAAGAAGAAGAGACAAGGTTGTCAAAGAAGAGGTTTAGGGAACAAGCAGAACAAAAGCCAGATTTTGAACAGTGGAGCCCTACCTCTAGGAATATAATATTAACTGCCTGGAAAGCTGCCAAGGACAATACTCATGAAAGGAACAAGTGGTTCTCTGAAGCTGAATGGAGAAAACATGAATAAGACAAGAAGCCATTGTTCAATTCAGAAGGAAGGCTAAGATGGGAAAGCTACCTCCTACTACAGTGGAGCCTAGCAAGTACTTCCCCAAGCCATATCACTACTTTGAGAGGCAGAAGATCAAGGCAGAAGCACTCAAACAGAAAGATCTAAAAGCAAGAAGCCTGCTGTTGCTGAAACTGCTGAAGCCACTGTCAAAGCTCAAGTCCAACCTGGCAAAGGCATAGTTATCAAAGAACCAGACCAGAAATAGATTAAGAAATTACTTGAAGATTATTTTGTAATCTTTTAAATGTAAAACATTTTTGTAAACCATTGAAGGTGTATTAGAAAAATGTTAGAACAATATATGATAAATATATTTCATGATTGTTCTGTGAATGTGTCTATTTCTTGTTCTGAAATGATGAATGTGTATACATGTGTGAATTATTACATGTTTTTGTTTACCCTGCTGTAAATAATCTGCTTTACATCATTTTGTAATCTTTAATTATGAATGGTGTATATCATTGACTAAGGGTTATGACTTCTCCAAATAGGGGGAGATTGTTGGGTACATTGGTCAAATGTACCTGATTTGAAGAAGCCTCACCCAACTCAATGATATACATCATAATGTATTTGATGTATGTTGAGTTTACTTGTGCAGGTTAAGTAATCACTGGACTGAAGCAAAAAGTTTCTAAGTCCATGTGTCGACACCCAGAGGGAAAGTGTCGACACTCAAGAAAGCTTGTGTCGACACCCAGACAAGCAGTGTCGACACTTGGAGTCATTGTGTCGACACCTGGGATGCAGAGTCGACACCAGACAGAAAGTGTCGACACTTGGAGCTGTGTCGACACTCAGTGAAGAAAAGTGCAGACAAAATGTGTCGACACAAGGAGCTGTGTCGACACCCAGTGAAGCTGTGTCTACACCAGAAAGTGTCGACACTTGGAGTTGTGTCGACACTCAGCAAAAGTCTGCAGAGACTAAGTTAAAGTGTCGACACTCAGAACAATGTGTCGACACTCAACAGAAGAGTCAGCACTTGAAGAATGTGTCGACACCCAGCACAATGTGTCGACACACAACCAGAAGAGTCAACACATGAAGTAAGTGTCGACACCCAGCACAATGTGTCGACACTCAGCTAAAGACTCTTCACTTGAAGAAAGTGTCGACACAAGGAGCTGTGTCGACACTTAGCAAAGATCAGAAAGTTCAACAAAAATATTCTAAGTACAAGTGTCGACACTAAGGGAATGTGTCGACACTTAGCTGAAGTCTCAACAAGAAGGTGTGTCGACACAAGGAGCTGTGTCGACACTCAGCAAGTAACGACATTGAAGACTATGTGTCGACATCAAGAAGCAGTGTCGACACTTGACAGATTCAACACAATAAGTTGTGTCGACACAAAGGAGATGTGTCGACACTTAGAAGAATTCAGCAAAAGCTAGAAGAACAAGTACTTGTGTCGACACTCAATTTCAGTGTCGACACATGCAGAAGAATCTGTGTCGAGACATACAAGGAAATGTGTCGACACCTTGTAGACTTGTGTCGACACTTACACAACATGTGTCGATACTTGGACTATAAGTGTCGACACTTAAAGACAGAAAGTCTCGACACTTACAGACAGTTAGAGATTTTTAAGAAATGACTGGATGATTTGACAGATGCAGTTCCAGCCGGTCTACAGCACCTGTCAGAGATATCAGAAGTCAGTTATGGACCGGACCAGCCGGTTACCATGAAGAAGGCCTATAAATAGGCACCTACAGTTTACAGAAACTGTTGTTGAAAGTTGTTAAGTGTGGATCAGATTATTGCTCAAAAGTTTAGTTTGTTGAAAAACAAATTATTAAAGTGGTACCAAGAGAATCAACACAAGAAGATCTTGCAGTCCAAGTGCAGATCTAAGAAGTTGGAGAGAGAGGGCTCCTTCCAAGAAATCAGCCTCTAGAACTAGGCTGAGAAGAAGGATTCAGATTCAATTCTGGATCTTAAGTAGCAGAGGTCAAGGAACTACTGCAGGAGGATTCAGTCTTATTCAGTTCTACTCAAGAAGCTTTGAAGAAAGCTAAGTCAGAGTGAATCCAGCTGAGTTCTTCCAAGAACTCATCAAGAAACTCTCAACTCCCCTCTTTTATTTCTGAGTTGTAGAGTAATTATTTGTAATACATTTTAACTTGTAGGATCCTTTGGATCTGAGTGATTTATAAGCCTGTATTTATAAAGGCTGAGGGTAGGGCTTGTTAGCCTGAGTGTAGGAGATAGAGATCTCTGAGTGTAGGCCTTGTTGGCTGAGTGTAGGCCTTGGTTGGCTGAGTGTAGGCCTTGATTGGCTGAGTGTAGGCTTTGGGATAAAGCTGAGTTGTAAGGCTTTGGGCCTGAGGTGTAGGAACCAATTTGGGTTCTGAGACAGTGGAGGAGTTTGGCCGAATCTAGTACACTGCTAGATAGGCGAAGGGGGAAAGTGGATGTACCCATATCTTGGGGAACCACTATAAACCACTGTGTTGTGCTGTGATTGTGCTGTGTATGCTGTGAATACTTTGTGATTACTGTGCAAAAGTTAAAAATCTGTGATAATAAATTGTTTGCTGCCAGTAAAGTTAGAAAAGGATTAGGTCACCTATTCACCCCCCCCCCCTCTAGGTGTTTAGGTACCATATCTTTCACTGAGTGTCCTAGTCTCCTATGCCAAATATCTACTTTCTCATTCTTGGTAACTAAGCATTTCAAATCAGAGGTAGATATATCTTCAAAACTAACAGTGTAAACATTATGAGTTCTATGAGCAGTAAATAAAACACTATTTGTTTTAGCTTCTAAAATATTGCAAGTGTTTGTAGAGGATTCAAATATAACATTCAGGCCTTTATCAAATAGTTGACTAATTGAGATTAAATTATGCTTAAGTCCATCTACAAACAATACATTTGAAATTGAAAATGTTTTGTTACCTATTGTGTCGATTCCTAGAATACGTCCTTTGTTGTTGTCCCCAAACTTCATCACGCCCCCTTTTTCTTCTCCAGGCTAAGGAACTTGTCTTTATCTCCTGTCATGTGGTTGGAACACCCAGAGTCCAAGTATCACATGTTCTCCTTGTCCTTAGCCTGCCAACACACCTAAAAAGAAGATGAGGGTAAAGGTCTGTTGAAGGGGGGTGAAGGCAGATTGAAGAATGGGATATTGTCCAGATGTATTCCTGAAGGGGGGTGAAGGCAGATTGAAGAATGGGATATTGTCCAGATGTGGGGGTAAGGGAGATGAAGGTGGTGAGGAAATGGGTGTACCATGAGGGGATTGAGGTGGGGTTGGTTGTGGTGATTAATAAGGAGAGGGTTGATGGTATTCCTGATGGTAGTGTCTCGCGCTTTACATTGAGGCGGAGGGATAAAGCAGAGGCGGAAAGAAAAAGAAGAGGGGGCCCCTCATGGAGACAAGCTGTACCCCTCCGAGCTCCCGCTTGAGCTCCCGCTGGAGCTCTCGCCGGAGCTCCCCCCAGAGGTCTCGCCACCCGCTGCAGGGGACTTCGGGACATCCGAGGGTGGGGTATCAGGGGCGCCCGAGGTCTTTGGAATGGGCTCGAAAAGCCATGGAACGAGCTGTTGAGCAGTGATGTCTTTGCCCCTCCCATCCCAGCAGTTGATGTCTCGCAGCGTCTCCAGCGTCAACTTTACTGTAGCTTGCGCGTTCCCCTGGAGCAGCTTGTCAATATCATAAACTGAGTAATACCGGCTCTTCAGTCTCTCGTCCAACGGGGGGGGGGGGGGGGGCACTCGCCTCGAGACGCGCAATCTGCTCCCGCAGGAGAACGTTATCATATCGGGCTTGGGACAGCTACTCGCGAAGTGTGGCTTGGGCGGAATCCTGAACAGCGAAAGGTTAGCATAAAAGAGAAGAGTTAAGGTGGCGAGAGCAAGCGATTGTGAAAGATCTCGCTTACCCCTTTCGCTTGGCGCGAGGATAACAGTTGCTGGGCCTCAGCCAGTTCCTTGGCCAAAGTGGCCGCCTGAGCCACCGCATCGTCCCTGGCCTTGAACATGTCCTGAAAGTTGCGGTCTATTATGATGCTCCGGCGGGCACACATGTGCGCAAGCTCCAGCCCACGCATCAGGGCGCGAGTGGAGTCGTAGGCCAGCAGCCGGGTCGATATCCTGTCGTAGATGCTAGCATCCTCCCGGCTGTAGAGGCAATAGCCTAAGGCGAAAGCCTCGCTTGTGACCTCATCTCGCTCTGACCAGCTTGGCAAGAGGGACGAGATCGAGACCTTGTTGGCGTCAGGATCCCACTGCAGCAGCGACTTGTTTTCCGCGTCCAGGCACCTCATGTCGAGACCGAAGTTGCGGTGGCCCCGCGGCACCTCTTCAGACAGGGGCTGGCCGGAGGTCCCGGCGGCGGCACCCTGGCTCTCTGCGGCACCAGGGGCCTGAGGGTTCTCGGCAGGGGTCTCGGGGCCGCCCCTGGTGGCCGCAATCTTGCTAACGGCCTGCAAGACCTCCTAAATGGAGCAGCCTGCAGGGAGAGGTTGGGCGGGCGGCACCACGACGGCCTTGCCCTTCTCGGTGTCATTCGTTTTGGGTCTCTTGATTGGTTGAGGCGCAGGGGCACCGGGTTTCCGCTTCGCAACTCCGGATGAAGAAGGCGGGGGCGGCTCTTTACGGCAGGCATGTGCAGCGGCCTTTGCGAGAGCCAGCGGGTCTTTCGGAGGTTGGCCCCCGCCAGCGCGAGCCTCGTCAAAGGGTTGGCGTCGAGGGATCTCGCGCTCTCCTGCGAAATGGACAATGACACTAAGTTCCAGCCTTGAAGAGGACAAGGAAAAGCAAGATAAAGGCGAGACTTTTACCTTCTCCTGGAAGCACAGGGAGGAGGGTATCGACGTCTCGCCGAAGGTAGAGGACATCGAAGTCCTTGGTTCCAAAGAACTCAAGGAGGGCACTGTCGCGCGAGCCCAAGGAGGGGGTCTTGTAGGCGGCATCCTCGTATTGGATGGGGGAAAGGGGTACGTTCCCGAAGTCACCAGAAACGTAGATGAACCTCTCGCCCCAGTGATGGTGCTTGTTGGCGAGACCGATTGTCTTGAGCAGTTGCCCGGAGAAGAACACCACACCTCCTTTCGTGCGGAAAGTAAACAGCTTGCGGAAGATCAGCAAGCTAAACTCGATCCTCTCAGACCGCATATAACATATAAATGCCATGAGAATCGCCACTGAATTTGGGTTCAGCTGCGCGGGAACCACCCCGTAATATCGGAGGGCCTGCCGCATCTCGGGCTACAGCGGGAGACGAAAGCCCACCTCGAAGTGCTCGATGGGGATGGCAAGCTCCCCCTCCCCTGCGGAGTTTACCTTGTCGTGATTGCCCGAGTTCCGCGCAGTGAAGCTGGCGGGAACGTGATGAGACTTGATCAGGTTGAACTCATCAACGGTGAGAGTGCAGGAAGGAAAAAGATGCTTCTGGAAAGCTTCCGCTCAGTTTGAACGTCCCTCACCTCTGCCCGGCATCGCGATAAAGTTTGAAGGCGAGAACTACGAAAAGAAGGCGAGAGCGAGAACTACGAGAAGAAGGCGAGAGCGAGAACGATACGAGAATGGAAGGAGAAGGCGGAGACATGCGAGAGCTTTGGAGAGACCGCGAAAGCAACAGGAGAGGAGAGAGACTGGAATCGGAGAAATGAATGTGGTAGGTGAGCTTCCCTATTTATATAAAACCGTGGTAATGATGGCTGTTTTTAGAAAGGCGGCGGGGGTACAGCCGACGCGCCCTAGGTCAGCAACGTTTCGTTTTCCCGCCCGAGTTTGACAGTGACCGATTGATTAAGTGACTAGCGCAAACGTTGCGAGATGACATGCGACGGGCAAGGTAGGCGGAAGAAAGGTGGCTCTCGCCACCCAAAAACCCAGGAAAACAACACATACGCATACAATATCAAAAAGTAATAAATACCGAGTTATTGCTCTCGCTGAGCGAGAACGGGAGAAAAAATAAGCGATAAGTGCAGAATTATTAGTTACAGTTCTAAGTAAATAAAGGTACATCTGAGAAGGGAAGGCCTGGAGAAGAGAAGGGGAGGTCTCGCGCTTCAGTAAGGCTCCCAGCGCAATTTCCCTTGCTCCCACCGCCGTTTTCCTCGGTCTTGCAACTTGGTCCGGGGTGGCGCCTGCGGGTTGAAGTAGGACGACATAACACTGCATCCCAGGTCAACCCGGCGAGACAAGTCCCGGATTCGCTCGATGCACCGCTCGGGTGAGGATCCGGCGGTAGCTCCCCCCGGCCGGTCCATCTCGCCGATGAGATAATCCCGCTCCAGTGTCTCTAGCCTCTTCTCCACGGACTGGCGAAACTCTTTCGCCGCAAGGTCACGGACCCGTTCTCACCGGATGAGCTTCGATAGGACGGCGGCGACCTTCTTCCCCCGTCTTTTAGCGCTCCCGGCACCAGCCAAGATCTCCTCCATCTCGTCAGACGAGGGGAAGGGAGAGCTCTCGCCATCTTCCCCCTCTCTTTCTTCTTCTTCTTCTTCTTCTTCCTCTACCTCAGCTCCAAGCCGCGAGCCCGTGTCCCCTGGCAAAAGAGTTCCTGTTATGGCGAGAGCTAACGGGTAGATGTGATAAAGTTTCCATATACCTGCAGCATGATGAGGCCCCCCGGTCGACGGCAGGCGAGAATGCCCAGCCCCCCTCAGCTCCAAAGAGGAGGTGGATTGGCTTTCCTTTTCCGGGGGGGCGGGGGGGGGGGGGAAACTTTGCGAATGGTGATCCCGGCTTGTTCGGGAGCGGGGGAGTGGGTCTCCTCTCCCGCAGGAGGGCTGGCGTCTAACAAAGGCGAGGAGGACTCGGCAGTATTTCCTCCCGCCAGTAGGGAGGAACCAACCGCGAGGGGAGGTCGATTCGCAGCTCTCGCCCCGCTCTCCCGGGTGGCGAGATCCGGCGGTGCGAAAACTGGCGCTGTGAGGAAACAGTTCAGCATTTAAAAATTTGAGTTGAGGGCGAGAGGGGAAACCGTTACCTGCGGTGTTCGGGTCAGGTGGAGGGGCCACCTCTGGAACCCGTGGTTGATCCTCGTGGTGGCTAGAGGATGGATCCAGGGGTTCTCGCGGGGATGCGGCAGCATCGGGAACCGTCTCCTGCGAGAGGTATCGCGTCAACTACTAAGCAACTGGTTTTCAATAATTGGTAAATCGGACATACCTTCCACGGCGAAGGGCCTTCCGCACGGCTAGGGGTTGGGGTAGGCGGGCTCCTGTTCTCGCGGGGCAGGTCCCGCTGAACCACCTTCGCCCTCTTCTTCTTCTTCTTGGGCAGAGAAGGCTCAGCGACCGACGGATGTCTCGCTAGCCATGGGGCAACCAGGGCACTGTTAGCCTTGTCTCGCGCCTGTGCTGCGTTGATACGGTCTTGCAGATCCTGCGGAAGCGCGTTGTCGGCACTCTTGGAAGGCATCGCGAGAGGAGGCGAGAGCTGAGGCGGAGAATGACGACTCGAGGGAAGTGTTATGACGGTCTATCGGCACACATATTTATAGGCACTGTACGACCCACCGAAAGATTCCCTGATGTTGACACGTGCTCAGCGAATATTTTTGGGTTGGACATGTCTTTTTGAGCGCAGAGCTAGCTCAAAAAGAGCGGGATTGTGTACAACCTCATATTCACTAAGCCAGACCAGGAGGCACAAACGGTCAGACAGGCTAGCCGGGGAAGTTCTCACCCAAATAGGCGGGAACGCTTGCGCTAAGCGATAAGCTCCCGCCACATATGAGCTCTCGCCCGCAAGGCGCCCCGTATTCGTCGAGCCCAGATCGGCGAGCGCAGCCAAATCGTCGAACGAAGATCAACGCGCGAACGCTTGCGCCAACCCCAGATTGTCTTAAAGAAACTCTCGCCTATAGGTAGGCGAGACCACTTCCGCCAGGCTCTAGCAGAAGATTCTCGGCTCGGGGCTCTCGCCGAGTGGGGACCAGGGACCTGGGTGGAATGACCAAATTGCCCTCAGGAGAAATTACTCCAGTACCCTCAGAAAAACAGCGGGTTTTGGCTATTGGCAGACCAACTAGGGGCTTTTCAGTAATTTCAGGACGACAGGATGCTATAAATAGACCCATAAGGGCTCCTCAGAAGGCAAGCTATCATTATCTCTCAAATTCCAGTGCTTTCTGAGGAGCTCCTAGCCCAGCTTTGGATTTGGAGGGGAAGCTCTCAGATATCTTCCGGGTGTGAGGTGGGACCTCCCTGCTGAGGCTATTGGGTCAGTCTTAGGTCCTTTGAATCCGGTCAAGGATTGAGACTTGAGAGAAGTAGGTTTTGGCTGCACCCCTTTTTCTTCGAACTTCCGTTGAGGTCATATTTGGCTTCAACAGGGATGACATCCCAAACGTCCCTTTCTAAGAAATTAAGTTTCGATTTTCTAAATTTTTTTAAATTTTTGAAAATTGCTTTTTTAACTATATAAAATGCCATATTTTGAAAAACATTTAATTTTTAAATTTTTTGAAATAAAAATTATATAAATGTCATATTTTTTTATGTTTTGCTAATCAAAAAAAGAGATTAAACTAGTGAGAATTATCCCCTCATAGTTAAATGAAACATTGTCCCCAATGTATAAAAATAAAAAATAGAGGAAGAGAAAACTTCCCTGGGGAGTACACCACATCTGCACCAAGTTTGACCTGAAAGAAAATACTAAACCAAAACACAAGATTTTTTTATATATTTTTTATTAAAATAATATTTAAAAAAGTACATGAAAATGCAAATAGAAGAAAAGATATTGTTCCAGCAGTCCCGCTACAAACTCGATACAAAAGGAAACACATTCCTCATCGCTATTGCCACCCTACTGCTGATAGTACGTCCGCAGGTCAGCAAACTCACGCGAAATATGCTCCAGCGTAGCAGATTGTTCGTCAAAATGGGTCTGTATCTAGTCCAGCGTTATGTGAATTGACCCAAATTGAAGATCCTAATAGTTCAAAGGGAAAGGCTAAGGGAAAGAATTCTATGGTGGTGGTGGAATCTGCAGAGAGTGAGAAGCGCCAGTAGGACCTGCTCCGAGATCAAGGTCAAATTCTCTACCAGCGACTATTGGAGGGATTGCCTCAAACTCACCATCACATCGTCATGCTAAGCCAAGGGCCTGGTGGCTCTGGACCTGAATGACAAGAGGTGTTTGAATGCAATGCAGTCGTGGAAGAGCATCCCAAACCCCCATTTGTTTGGCGAGATTCGTCATGAAATTCCCGCCATAAACTGCTCCCAACCTCTCCTTTCAGGTTAATGCCGAAAGAAAAGTGCAAGCGCGTGGCCTAGGTTAAATGGAATCAAATAGAACATACTATATAAATATTGTAAGTCCGCCTGAGTCACCACGCCATGGCTGTCGCCGCGACCAGAGAGGAGGTTTTAGAGAATATGTAAGGTGGGGGAAATTAGGTGGCTATCTTTTGATTTCTTTGGAGTGTAGGAGATGATGTCATTGCTGATTTCTAACTAAAATGTAAGAAGGTTGAAGTTCGAAGGAAAATTAAAATGAAAGGTGGAATAAGCGGGGGAGAGAGAGAGAGAAATCCTCATCACAAAATCCCAAGACAATGTTGAGTTTGTGATTGTAAGTTGATGCGCTGCGCCGCCATCTGAAAGACGATAATGTCATCATCCCCACCCCCAACAAAACTTGAAAGATGATAAGAAGTCCTTGGTAAGCTCGAGAACGGCGGGCTCCAAAATATCAAAAAGAGAACTCCATCCAGGGGTGGATAAAAATTCTCAAACCAAATCTGCCGCGCCAAAGGCTACAGGGATTCCCCGGTCAAGAATCCGGAAGAGGCCAAAGGGTTTGTGTTGGATCCCTAGTTGATTTGGGCTAGGTTCACTAACTAGGATAATTTACCCACCATGTATAGTCAGGGTCATGACATTGTGTTCTAGATTTTAGGCTAAGTCCTTAGAATCAACCACACATGGACCAGCCAAGAGAAGACAGCAGAAGACTCAAGGACTTGGAAGGAAATCAAGTTCAAAAAAGTGAGTTCGACGTTCGTCGAACTCAGCTCGACGAAAGTCGTGCTCAGTTCGACGAAAGTCGTGCTCAGCTCGATGAACTCAGAGTCAATTCTTTGAGTTGAGCTCGAAGATAATCGAGCTCAGGTCAACAAATTCTGGAAGATCAACTTCAGCTCATTTTAGTACAGACTACTTTCTCTGAACTCAGGTCGATCAAGTTATGTTATCAGCTCGATGAACTTGGAATACAGAATTGGGAAGTTTTCTCAGAAAGTAGTTAGCTGAACTCAGGTCGACAAACTTTATTCTCAAGTCGATGAACAAGAATTCCCAGGTCGACGAATACGATTTCTCTGGTCGATGAACTTTGATCTTAGGTCAACGAAATTTGTTCTCTGGTTGATGATTCCTGTGCAGTTCCGGACTTTGAATTTTCCCTCATTTTATCCTTATTCTCTTGCAGTAATTCCTGAATAATCAATGCTTATATTCTCTGAATATAGCCGTTAGTGGCAGCATTGATTATGGTCTTCATCAGGAATATTACTTGCCGTTTTTAATGGGACAGTTAGGGAAATCCATTAATGCAATATTCTCTCCAGCTAATTTTCATTCTCCAGGCCGTCAGCAATTAATGGAATGGAATTCAAAATTCAAAAGGAGAATTCGACTGAAGATATACAAGTTTGAAAGTGCAGGCTAGATCTGATATACTCTAGAGGAGGGTGGGTGAATAGAGTATGATGCTTAAAAACTTTTTACAACAGTTGTTGTAATCTGAGTGAACAGAGAAGCAAATATTAAATCTAATCACAGAAACCTATCTAATCACAGAGCAACCTAATCACAAAACAATCTAGTCACAAACCAATCACAGCCAGAAACAAAAATAAAGACAAGCAACCAGAAGACACAAGGAGCTATAGTGGTTCCCCTAAACTTGGGTACATCCACTCTTCTACCACCCTAGGTAGGAATCCACTGCAGGATGAGTTGATCAGGTGTCCTGGGCACCAATGAGCTTTTGATAAGGTGCTCAAAAACCAAACCAGATTTTTTGATCAGGTGTCTTGCCACCAATGAGCTTTTGATAAGGTGCTCAAAACCACACACAAACTTTTGAAGGAAGTTTGAAAAACCCTTTACAGAGGTGGGGATAAGAGAGTGATGGAAGTCTTCTCTTTCTCAAAGCAGCTGAGAAGACTATGTGGATATTGATGTTGTCAAAGCTCCCCCTGAGATCTGTAGTTGATCAGGAAATGAAGCTTTGCTATAGGGTGATAGGCCTTCAGAAGTTGATCTCCAGCAAATGATGATTTCAGCAACAGCTGAAATGTTAGGTGTCTGGAGTCTTGAATGATGATGGCCTTGGAACACTTGAATCAAAAGAGATCTGAAGATTTCAGTTGGTTGATCTCCTTAGTTGTGGGTTCTTGTATGAATTCTTTGAGACAGAGAATGTCTACAACTCTCTTTCTTTTTCTCTTGAGTGATTGTTGAGAGAGAGATGTTGTTCCAGAGAAAAGTTGTTGCAGAGAATATTTTGTTCTTCTTCTTCTTGTGCACTCTCTTCTTCTTGTGCTTGTCAGAGATTCAAAAATCTTATCTTTTATTCCTTTTTGTTCTGAATAGAAATGATCCTCTGTCAAGAATAGCCATTAGCTTGTCATTGATTACATCCTTAATTGCAATTGTCTTCTGGGGGAAGGTCCAATGAAACATTCCTTGATAATCCCTTGAAACTTGCTCCAGAATAAATGAAAATGGCTACAAGATCTTTTGAATTAATTGCTGACAATAACTCCTTAACTGTTCTGAATTTGAATCTTGAAAATCATTTAACTCTTCAGAAAAACGTCGAACTGAGCTCCACTATCGTCGAACTGAGCTCAGCGATTTGGACTTATACAACAACAAAGATCGTCGATCTGAGCTCAACTATCGTCGAACTGAGCTCAGAGATAGAGAATCAATACTGGAGTCAAGATCGTCGAACTAAGCTCGAAGATCGTCGAATGGAGTTCGACGATTTGTTGAAGTTGAGCTCAGCGATCGTCGAATGAAGTTCGACGATCCGTCGAAGTGAGCTAAACGATCGTCGATTGGAGTTCGACGATTCGTCGTACTGAGCTCGACAAAATGACTTAGTCTCCAAACTAGAAATACCTTGGTCTTGAGGGCAGCTTCCAAACCTAACTACTAACCCTTAGACTTAATTCTAATTGACCTTTAGATCTATACAAAGAGGTCAAAATAGGTTTCCTAAAGACATAGTGATCCTGACCCAAATTAGTAATAGGGTGTTCCAATAATCTCCCCCTATTTGGGTTAGGATTACTATTTACAGAAATTGGAGAAATTAAAAACATCATACAAAGCAACAATATAACAAACAACAACATTACAGAAACACAGATAAAATATCTCAGGCAGATCAGAAATCAGAATAATTGTCACCTTACAGAATTATTCTTTCTCCTTGCTCTTTATAAGTTTAATTTCTCTATTTGGATTAAAAGCTTCTTTCTTTGATCTTCTGTCATCAGCTGCACCTAAAGAAGTTTGTTGTTTAGGCCTTGGTACCACAGCTTCAGGGTACAGTTCCATGTATCTTTCAGAATCAAAGAACTTGCTGGAGGCATATCTTTCAAGTTCCTTCTTTCTTTGTTCTGACAATGTAGTAATGCTTGAGGTGTCCTTGCCTTGCTCTCTGGCTTTCAAAATTTGATCCAAGGCAGCTAATTCCATCATTCTAGCAGTCCATGCAGTAGGATTATTCTCTGGATCCTCAAAGGGCACTGGAGGTTCATATCTGTTGGAAGGATTATCTGCAAGAGCTCTGGATGAGACTAATTCTTTCAGCTTATAGGGAAAAGGGAGTGAAGTTGTATCAGATGAAGCTTGTCCTTCCCTTGAGTATGGATGCTGTTTAGAATAGCCTTTGGAGTAAACTTGGAATTCCCTTTGATTTCCTCTATAATTTCCTCTCCTTGATTGAGAACCTCTGGATTGGCCTCCCCTATATTGAGATCTTCCATGAGGCTGATAGGGGGTTTGGCTTCTAGCAGAGGGATGAGCATCAGAGCTACCACCTGCACCTGCATCAGGAGGAGGAGGTGGAGGAGGATGAGGATGATGAAACTGAGAGGAACCTTTCTCATATTTCCTCTTCTTCTTCATAGCCTTAAGTTGATTCTTGGAATATTGCATCCAATGTTCAGTAATGGGGAAGTCATGAAGAATGTAATAAGGCATGTCATTTGTATCTTTGACTTTGGCTGGAGGAACTCTTTTCATAGCCTTGCTCCTTGCTCATCATATAAAGCATCAATCCTTTTCAGATAATCTTTCTGTTGTTGGGTTGGAGCAGATGAGGCAATGGTGACATCAGTTGTAGCAGCAGCAGATACAGCAGAAATAGTACTGGCAGAAGTTGTAGCAGCAGTAGTAGTAACAACAGATATAGAACTTTCAGATACAAAAGCATCAGCAGTTTCAGATATGATAGTTTCAGTAGCAGCAATATCATCAGTAATAACATCAGCAATGGCAACATCAGCAGTGACAGCAGGCTCAAAGTCATATGCCTCTATCGTATGTATATCCTTAGAGATTAACTCATCAGCAGTATCATCACTGACAGCAGCAGGGGCAGCAACAACAGAACTAGCAGCATTATTGTCAGCGGGAGTAGCAGCAGTAAGATCAATGGAAAGAGAGGGCTCAGCAGTATATAGGGAATTTATGTAGGAGCTTATTAAGCTGGAATCACAGCTTGAAAAGGGGACAATGGCCTTGGAGAGATCTGCAGAGGGCTAGACTGCATTTTGTTCTAGAAGACAGTTGAAGTAGACTGAATCAAAAACTGATAATAAGGACCTGAGGTCCACTGAGAAGACAGCCACTTGAGGAGTTGAGGCTTGAGCTTTAGTAACAACAGCAGCATGAACTTAGGTAATAACAGCAGCAGGGACTAAAGAAATGGCAGCAGAAGCCAATCTAGCAGCTTCATGAGGTATCTCCCCCTGCCTAGATTCAGAGAGAGCTGGATTAAGGCACCCAAATGAAGGGATTGCCTGAGGAGGAAAGATGGAGGAGAGCCTGGCAGATAAGTCTGCAACTGACTTAAAGAGTGGAGCCAAGGAGGTCTCCAACAGAAGTGAGATCCTGGGGGCTATCAGCTCATATAGTTTGTCAGCTAAGGCTGGAATATCCACATGCTCAGTAGGGACTTGAGCAGAGGTAGAGAAGGATGGAGGAGCAACTGGAGATGTTGGTGGACTAGTGTATGGGGGAAGTGAAGGTTGAGGTGTGGGGATTGTGGAAATGGAAGAAAGGGGAATGGAGATAGAAGGTGTGAAAGAGGGTTGATCAATGATATCTTGCAGAAGTTATTGGTAAGATGTGGATGAGGAGGGTAGATCAGAAGGGGATGAAGGTGAATCATCCATGAAGGAATCATCTAGAAGTGTGAAAGATGGGAGGTGAGATGATGCGTCAATGTCTGGTTGAGGGTAGTGATGTAAAGGGTGAAAGATTTCTTCTGTGAGAGTAGGGATTGGAGATGGAATTGATGTAGGAGATGGGCTGGAAATAATGATGGTAGATGAAGTTTGAATGGTGGAGGTTACTGGTGGAGATGAAATAAGAGTTGGAGGAGGAGAAGAAGCAGCATGCAAGTCATCTGCAGGGGCAGAGACTTGAGGGGAAGAGACTGCAAGAGTCCTTGTGCCTGAAGTGGTGCTTGTAGAAGGCCTACTGGGATTCACTATCTGCCTGTCCCATTTGCCAAAGAGGGCACAGGAGAGCCTCTTAGTGGCATTGATGTGCATCCCAGATGAGACTAGCAGGGCAGGGCATCTGTGTTGAAGAAACAGCCCTAGGATCCTTCCATAATTTACAAAGTTCTTGTTTATTTTCTTCTTAATCAGATCAAAGAATACCTCTCCCTAGTTTAACTGTTTCTTATCCACTAAGGCTCCCATCAAGCACAGCTGATACCTGGAGATGCTATCATGTTCTGAATGCTTGGCCAACAGAACCTTTCCCACTACATAAGCCAAAAACCTGTATTCAACAGCTAAGTTCTTTTTCAGTAGCTTGCTAGGGTTTGCATCAGAATGACCCATTCTAGCAAGCAAATCAGAATATTCTTCTCCTGACAACTCAGCAGAATCCTCTCCAGAATTCAATCCAAAAATTTCTGTCAGAATAGTAGAAGTCAGAGGGACTTGGGTTCTAGAAATTGAACCAACCACTGTATTTTGGTCCTGGTTGTGGGCAGTATACACCCACTCATTAATTTCATCTGCATGCAGTTTGATTCTTGTGGACATGATAGTAGCTAATTTTGCTCCTTGAACAGTTCGAGAATGTCTTTGAAAATCTGATCACTGGTGCTGAAGGACTCCATGTATATATCAAATCCTGCATCAAACTTCATTGCGGCTAGAATGACAACTGAGACGACCATTGTTACCTGCAAAAATCAACAAACAAACGACCAAGTGTAGAGATGTTTGGAGGGAAAGAGAATTTGTTTGCAGAGAGATTGAAAGCGCAAAAGGAGAACGACGGCCGAAAAATGAATTTTATATTAGGGTTCGACGCATAAAAGGAAAGATCGTTGAACTCAGTTCGACGATCGGGGCTTCTAAAGGAATCTGAAGGGTCTTCAATATCGTCGATCTCTGTTCGACGATATTGGAGAGCATCGAGCTCCATTCGACGATAGTTCAGAGAACAAAATCGTCGAGCGCCGTTCGACGATCGTTGACCTGGAGAGATAGTTGAACACTATCTGAGAAGCGCTGAACTCAGGTCGAAGATTTCGGAAAGCGTCGATCTCCGTTCGACGATCTGGGGGAAAATCGTCGAGCACAGTTCAGAGACCAGAAATGCACTCTAGACACTAGAAAAAATCAAGATGTTTGCCTAGTCTTGGTCATTTTTTAAAGTTTTAAAATCTTGGATATTATTTTAGACTTCCTCCATCTAACATTCCTAACTGATTTAGGAAGAAGGTGTGTTTCTTTTCATCCAAGGGTTTGGTAAAAATATCTCCCCTTTGTAAATCAGTTAGGATATATTAAAGTTCAATTTTATTCTTCTCAACATTATCCCTTAAAAAGTGATGCCTAATTTCTATGCGTTTTGTCCTACTATGGAGGACTGGATTTTGAGCTATAGAAATAGCACTGGTGTTATCACAAAATATTTTTGACTTCTCTAAGTTGTAGCCATAGTCTAGTAGTTGGTTTTGAATCCACAATATTTGTGAACAATAACTACCTGCAGCCATATATTCAGCTTCAGCAGTTGAAGTTGACACAGATGTTTGTTTCTTGCAAAACCAAGAGACAAGTCTGTCACCAAGAAACTGACAAGTTCCACTGGTGCTTTTCCTGTCAATTCTGCATCCAGCATAATCAACATCAGAAAATCCAGTTAATTCAAATGCTGAATCTTTTGGATACCAGAGACCTAGATTTGGACAACTTTTTACATACCTGAGAATCCTTTTTACTAATGTTAGGTGTGACTCTCTAGGGCTTACTTGGAATCTAGCACATATGCATGTAGCAAACATTATGTCAGGTCTACTAGCTGTAAGGTACAGTAAAGAGCCAATCATTGCTCTGTATGTTGTCTGATCAACAGGTTTCCCATGTTCATCAGCATCCAATACAGCATTAGTAGGCATAGGTGTTTTCATGCAAGATGCTTCAGACATACCAAATTTCTTAACCAATTCTTTAGCATACTTGGTTTGAAAAAATAAAGATGCCTTCAGCATGTTGTTTGACTTGCAATCCTAAAAAGAAGGATAGCTCACCAATGTTACTCATTTCAAATTTAGAATGCATTAGGTTGGAGAACCTTCTGCACAAATTTGAATCAGTAGAACCAAAGATAATATCATCTACATAAATCTGTACTAGTAGGGTATGTGACTAATGGGTTCTAATAAAAAGAGTTTGGTCTACTCTACCCCTTATAAATTCATTTTCTAGAAGAAAGCATGCTAGGGTCTCATACCATGCTCTAGGAGCTTGCTTGAGACCATATAATGCTTTGTTCAATTTAAAAGCATAATCAGGATGAGTTGGAGAGATAAAACCTGGAGGTTGTCTAACATAGACTTCTTCTTTGATATCTCCATTTAGAAATGCACTCTTTACATCCATCTGATATACCTTGAAACCTTTGTGTGCTGCATAAGCTAAGAAGATTCTGATGGCTTCCAATCTTGCAACAAGTGCAAAAGTCTGGTCATAATCTATGCCTTCTTCTTGAGAGTATCCTTGAGCAACTAGCCTTGCCTTGTTCCTTACAATTACTCCTTGATCATCCAATTTGTTTCTGAACACCCACTTTGTTCCAACAATGAAGTGATCCTTAGGCTTTGGTACTAGTTCCCAAACTTTGTTCCTTTCAAATTGATGCAACTCTTCTTGCATTGCAATGATCCAGTGTGGATCTTGCTCTTCATCTTGAATGGATTGAGGTTCAATTTGAGATAGGAAGCAAGTGTGCAACAGGTTTTGGTTGACCTGATTTCTGGTTTGCACACCAGCTGAGATGTCTCCAATTACTTGGGAAATTGGATGGTCTCTTGATGTTACTAAATCAACAGGGGGTGTTGATTGTTCACCAACCTGTGTTGTTGTTTCCTCTTATAGTACAACAACTGGCTCTTCAAGTTGTTTCTCTTCAATATGTTGAATGCTTTCTTCATCTTCACTGATTTCATCTTTTTGAGTAATCTGTAACCTGTTCAAATCTTCAGCAAGAGAATGTACCTGCAATGGTTCTATGGTAGAAGTATTCTTCTCCTTGAAAGACATGTTAGATTCATCAAATGATATGTGAACAGATTCCTCAATTTTAAGAGATGATTCATTATAAACCCTATAAGCCTTACTGATCATGGAGTATCCTAGAAACACTCCTTCATCAGCTTTAGCTTGAAATTTTGCTAAATATCTCTTATCATTATTATGTATATAACAAATACAACCAAAAATTCTAAAATAATCAACTTTAGGTTTCTTCCCTTTGAGTAATTCATAGGGAGTCTTGTCCTTTAGTTTATGTATTAAACTTCTGTTCAGCACATAGTTGGAGGTGTTCACTGCCTCTGCCCAAAAAGATAGAGGAAGGTGAGCATCTGACAACAATGTAGTGGTAGATTCAATAAGGGTTCTATTTTTTCCTTTCAGCTACCCCATTTTGTTGAGAAGTTCTAGGAGCTGAGAAAGTATGCCTGATCCCTTCACTCTGACAGAACTCTTGCATAAGAAGAGAATCAAACTCTGTCCCATGATCACTTCTAATGAGGGCAATGTGAGTATTGAACTCAATCTGTATACATTTGAGAAACTCTGTCAAACACTTAAAGTTATCAGACTTCTTCCTCAGAAAGAACACCCATGTGAATCTATAGAAGTCATCTACAACTACTAAAGTGTAAGATTTCCCTCCTAAGCTTTGTACTATAATGGGTCCAAAAAGATCCATGTGTAACAGATACAAAATCCTAGGTGAATCACTCTTATTAAGTGACTTGAAACTATTTTTAGTTTGCTTGCCTAATTGACAAGCCCTGCAGAGTCCTTCCTTCTTGTAGGGGGCAGAAGGTAGTCCTCTAACAAGGTTGTCCTTGGATAGCCTAGCAATGGTTCTAAGGTTTAAATGTCCTAGTATCTTATGCCATAATACATTAGGTCTACAAACAGAATTAAACAGGCAAATGTCTACATCTGTTGAAAGAAAATCTACTAAGTAGATGTTACCTTTCCTTTTACCTGTCAACACAGTTGTGTTGTCCTCTGACTTGATCTTGCATAAGGCTTTGCTGAAAGTCACCTGGTAGCCTTCATCACATAGTTGACTGATGCTGATCAAGTTGTGCTTCAGTCCTTCCACATAGGCTACCTTCTTGAATGTCACTGTCCCAATCTGGACTGCGCCATATCCTTTAGTTTGTCCAAAGTTGGAATCACCAAATATGACTTTGGGTCTAAGCTTGGCTTTAAAGGATGTGAGGTTGTCCTTGTTTCCTGTCATGTGCTTTGAACACCCACTATCCAAATACCATTGTTGGTTTGATGTTGGATAGGTCTTCACCTGCACATAAAATAATTCACTCTTTTTTGACCCAGTTTACCTTGGGCCTAGGTTGATAACCTTTAAATTCAGAAATAAAAAACATCCCAGGTTGACTCTTATAACCTTCAGGATGATATCTTCTTGGAGGTATTATCCATTCAGTATAAGGGTTAAAGCTTTGGGATGAAGGACCCCAAGGATTGGATTTTGATTTGCCCTTGAAAGAATTTCCAAAGCTCTGATCTCTGTTCGACGATCGTGGAGCTGCGTTCGATGATCTTGGGTTAGATCGTCGAGCTCCGTTCGACGGTCGACTGTGGCAGAGTTCAGGAATTAGAGATCGTTGACCTGAGTTCGATGATTTTGGCTGAGATCGTCGATCTGCGTTCGGCGATCGTCGAGCTCTGTTCGACGATTTCTGCTGGAACTTGGTTTTCTTAGGTAGATCAGAATTTTTCCTAGCTACCTCTACAACTCCCTTCCCTTTATTAGAAATAAACTTGATTGGGGTTGTTAGAACTATAGGTTGGCTGGATGAAGCACCCAAGCCCAGTGTACTATTGAATCTGGAGTTCACTGTGCTTGTGATGTCCATCAGCTTGATACTTCTCCCATTAAGGGATTCTTCAAGCTTCTTGGCCTCTGATAGCTCACCTTTCAGTGAAGCTATCTGCTCCCTACAGCACTCCAACTCCTCAGAGAGTTTGAGGTTTTCTGATTTTAAGGAACTGTGTTCAGACAATTGATTTCTGAGAGAGATAATTTCCTTCTCAGATTTTAGTAAGTCTAAACATAATGCTTTAAACTCAGACTTAAAGTCCTCAGAATTGAAATCAAAAGAACTAATTACCTGGTCCTCTTCAAGTTGAGTCTCTGAGTCTGACTCTGACTCCTCTGCATCTGAATTGTGTTGAGAGGCATTGATTGCCATCATGCAGAACTCCTTCTCTTCAGCATCATCTTCATCATCACTGGAGATGGATGAAGCTTCTGATTCTTCTTCAGTTTCACTCCAGGATTCAGCAACAAATCCCTTCCTTGTGTGTTTGTTCTTGCTTGAGGAGGGTTTGCCATTACCGTTCTTCTTGAAGTCTTTGTCCTTTCTTCTTTCTTTCTTGTCCCTTCTGTCCTTGTTTTTGTTTTCTGGACAATCAGGCACAATATGGCCTGGTTTCCTGCAACCAAAGCAAAAAATTTCTTTATTATTTGACTTATCATACCTTGGCTTATCATGCTCTTTGTATTATCTCTTTCTGAATTCCTTTCTGGCCATTTTGTAGAATCTTTTAGCCAGTAGACTAAGCAGCTCATCATTGCCTGGGATTTTATCTTCAGGCTGATCTTCAGTGGCTTTAAAAGCTATTGTCTTTTCTTTCCTTGTGGCTGGTGAGGCAACCTTCTGCTCTTCTTCTCTGTTCTTAATGAGCAGCTCATAAGACTTGAGCTTGCCCAAGAGAGCTTCTGTGGTGATCTCATTCAGACTTCTGGCATCCTTGATTGGCCAGATCCTTGAGTCTCAAGTGCTTGGGAAGCACATTAGGATTTTATCATTTAGTTCAGTTAGTGAGATCTCTTTATCCAAAGTCTTCAGTTCATTGACTATCAGGCTGAGTCTATTATACATATCTCCAACTGACTCAGCTTCTCCCTTCTTGAAGTTCTCATATTGGGATATGAGGTGAGATCTCCTGTCTTTTCTTTCATCAGCTGATCCTGAGACTATTTCAGACAGCTTATCCCAAATTTCCTTTGCTGAATTACATTCAGCCACCTTTTGAAAAATATCATCAGACATAGTCTGGGCTAAGATATTCATAGCCTTTGCATCTGCTACTTTCCACTTCTTGATATCAGCATCTGTTCCTGATGGAGGTGGAACAGCATTTGTGCTTGTGTTCTCTGGAGGTCTTGGACAAACTGTCAAAACAGAATTAAAAATGTCCTCATCAATAGAATTCATGTATAGTCTAATCCTTGCTTTCCAAAGTGCAAACTTAGACAGATTGCACACTGGAGGTCTGGTGCTAGCATAATCTTTGTTTTGGGCCATGATTTGTGAAGAAATAATCTAATAACAGAATTTAAAGAAGCAGATCTAACTAGAGGGATCTTTGGGTTCAGGTGTTAGCCTGTACAACCACCAAGGTGTGGTATGTTTAACCAACCTCGCTCTGATACCAATTGAAAGTGCAGGCTAGATCTGATATACTCTAGAGGGGGGGGGGGGTGAATAGAGTATGGTGCTTAAAAACGTTTTACAACAGTTGTTGTAATCTGAGTGAACAGGGAAGCAAATATTAAATCTAATCACAAAAACCTATCTAATCACAGAGCAACCTAATCACAAAACAATCTAGTCACAAACCAATCACAGCCAGAAACAAAAATAAAGACAAGCAACCATAAGACACAAGGAGCTATAGTGGTTCCCCTAAACTTGGGTACATCAACTCTTCTACCACCCTAGGTAGGAATCCACTGCAGGATGAGTTGATCAGGTGTCCTGGGCACCAATGAGCTTTTGATAAGGTGCTCAAAAACCAAACCAAATTTTTTGATCAGGTGTCTTGCCACCAATGAGCTTTTGATAAGGTGCTCAAAAATCACACACAAACTTTTGAAGGGAGTTTGAAAAACCCTTTACAGAGGTGGGGATGAGAGAGTGATGGAAGTCTTCTCTTTCTCAAAGCAGCTGAGAAGACTATGTGGATATTGATATTGTCAAAGCTCCCCCTGAGATCTGTAGTTGATCAGGAAATGAAGCTTTGCTGTAGGGTGATAGACCTTCAGAAGTTGATCTCCAGCAAATGATGATTTCAGCAACAGCTGAAATGTTAGGTGTCTTGAGTCTTGAATGATGATGGCCTTGGAACACTTGAATCAAAAGAGATCTGAAGATTTCAGTTGGTTAATCTCCTTGGTTGTGTGTTTTTTATGAATTCTTTGAGACAGAGAATGTCTACAACTCTCTTTATTTTTCTCTTGAGTGATTGTTGAGAGAGAGATGTTGTTCTAGAGAAAAGTTGTTGCAGAGAATATTTTGTTCTTCTTCTTCTTGTGCAGTCTCTTCTTCTTGTGCTTGTCAGAAATTCAAAAATCTTATCTTTTATTCCTTTTTGTTCTGAATAGAAATGATCTTCTGTCAAGAATAGCCGTTAGCCTGTCATTGATTACATCCTTAATTGCAATTGTCTTCTGGAGGAAGGTCCAATGAAACATTCCTTGATAATTCCTTGAAACTTGCTCCAGAATAAATGAAAACAGCTAAAAGATCTTCTGAATTAATTTCTGACAATAACTCCTTAACTGTTCTGAATTTGAATCTTGAAAATTATTTAACTCTTCAGAAAAATATCGAACTGAGCTCCACTATCGTCAAACTGAGCTCAGCGATTTGGACTTATACAGCAACAAAGATCGTCGATCTGAGCTCAACTATCGTCGAACTGAGCTCAGAGATAGAGAATCAATACTGGAGTCAAGATCGTCGAACTGAGCTCGAAGATCGTCGAATGGAGTTCGACGATTTGCTGAAGTTGAGGTCAGCGATCGTCAAATGGAGTTCGACGGTCCGTCGAAGTGAGCTAAACGATCGTCGATTAGAGTTCGACGATTTGTCGTACTAAGCTCGACGAAATGACTTAGTCTCCAAACTAAAAAAAACCTTGGTCTTGAGGGCAGCTTCCAAACCTAACTACTAACCCTTAGACCTAATTCTAATTGACCTTTAGATCTATATAAAGAGGTCAAAACAGGTTTCCTAAAGACATAGTGATCCTGACCCAAATTAGTAATAGGGTGTTCCAACAAAGTTTTTTTTCTTTTCCAGAACAAGAGACAGAGAATATACAGAGAACTGATAGAATACAGGAATAAAGATACACAGAGAAGAGATCAACAGCAAAAATACTCTGAACCTTCTTTGTATAGAAAACAAATTGTTTTCTCCTTGACATTGCTGAAGAAGAAGAAGAACAATCACTAAAACCAAGAGTCTTCTTCAACCTTCATTCCAAGAGCTTTCAAGGACAACACATTCATATCAGTCAGAAGTTCCTGGATCTCATCTTCAAGTCAAGGCTGAAGACCTACACCCTGTGCAAGACTCCAAGTGTTATTGAGAGGAGTTCTTGACAATAGTAAAAATCCACTAGTCTTCTCTGTTGAAAAAAGAAAGAGAAGACACCATCAATATCTCTCACCCTCTGTATAAAGGGTTTATTAACTCCCTTCAAAAGTTTATTTTGGTTTTTGAGCACCTTATCAAAAGCTCATGTGTGGCAGTCACCTGATCAAAACCTGCTAGTGGATTCCTACCAGGGTGGTAGAAGAGTGGATATACCCAGATTAGGGAACCACTATAAAAGCTCTTGTGTTGTCTGGTTGCCCTTTTCTTTTTGTTCTTGCTATGGCTGTGATAGATTAGATTATCTGTGCTGTGTTAGATTAGATTAACTTAGGTTGCTTTTGCTTTCTTTAAATCTTGGTATCTCTTATCTCATTACTCTGATTTTATTATATAATCAGCAAAAAGTTCTCAATTTAATCTATTAACCCCCCCCTCCAGAGTAAATCAGGTCTAACCCTCTCTTTTAATTGGTATCAGAGCAGGTTCCTTTGATTGTACAAGCTAACCCTTGAACCAAAAGATCCTATGTTAGACCTGATCTTTATTTCTCTTAGGTTTATTTATTATACAGCATGGCACAGGACAAGGATTATGCAAGCACCAGACCTCCAGTCTGCAATTTAAATAAATTTGCTATCTGGAAGGCAAGAATCAGATTGAATATGAATTCCATTGATGTGGACATCTACAATTCCATTTTGACAGTTCCTCCTCAACCAACAGCTTCTACATCCACATCAACTTCAAGCACTCATGCAGTTCCACCACCTGAGTGGACTGATGCTCAGGAGAAAGCCAAAATTGCAGATGTCAAAGCAATGAACATACTGGCTCAAACCATGTCAGATGACATTTTCTAAAAGGTGGCTGAGTGCACCTCTACAAAAGCAATCTGTGATTCTCTCAACCAGATGGTTACTGGCTCTGCAGATGGGATAATAGATAGATGATCAACTCTCATGTCATAGTATAAGAACTTCAAGAAAGATGAAGCTGAATGTGTTGGTGACATGTACAACAGTTTAAGTGCAATTATTAGTGAATTGAAGAACTTGGACAAAGACATCTCTCTCACAGAGGTGAATGACAAGATCCTAATGTGCTTCGCAAGCTCATGGGATTCCAGGATCTGTCCAATCAAGGAGGCCAGAAGCTTGAATGAGATTTCTACTGAATCTCTCCCGGGAAAGCTCAAATCTTATGAGCAGCCGATCAAATCCAGGGAAGCTGCAAAACAAAGGACTCCTCCACTAGCAAGAAAGGAGCAGAATATAGCATTCAAAGCTGCTGAAGAGACTGAAGCTTCAACAATCAATTAAGAACTGATGAGTCTCTTTGCAAAGAGATTCTACAAAATGGCAAGAAAGGACTTCAAGAGAAAGTCATCCAGGAATGATGACAAGCCCAGGTATGATAAAACTCCTACTAAAGGAATAATATGTTTTGGATGCAGGAAACCAGGACACTTCATCTCTGAATGTCCAGAGAATCAGAAGAAGGAGAGGAGAAGAGAAAAAGACTCCAGAAGCTAGCAATACAACAGGCTTTCCTCCAACAAGCACAAAAAGAAGGAGAAGGGCTTTGTTGCTGAAACACGGAGTGACACAGAAGATGAATCCACATCTTCCAGTTCCAGTGAACAGGAAGAAGAGGCAAAGGCAAGAGAAGTCTGCCTCATGGCTATCAATGCATCTTGCAGCCCATCAGATGCTGAAGAAGAATCTGATAATGAAGAAGCTTCAGAATCAGAAGCTGATCAGGTACTATCATAATTTGATTATAGTTCTGATAGTTTTAAAATTGAATTTAAAACTATGTGTATAAATTTAATAAATTTTGAAAAAGAAATCAAACTATTTAGAGAAAAACTAACTGATCATGAAAAGTGTATCTCTGAAAATGTTAAATAAATGGATGATTTAGTTTTAGCAAATGAACAAATAATTTCACTAAAATCTGAATTAGCTGAGGCTAGGAAACTTGAAGAATCCCTAAATGAGAGAAGTATCAAGTTGATGGACATCACAAGCACAGTCAATGCCAGACTTAATGACAAGCTGAGCTTAGGTGCATCATCAAGCCAACCCCCACTTATTCAGAAAAATATATTGACTATACCCATAATTTGTATCAAAAAAGGGAAAGGAAAAGTTGGATAATAATAATGTTAAACAAATTGAATCAAAACTAAAGAATAAGAAAAGAAAACAAAATAAGAAAAATCAAAATAAAAACAATGTTCAGCAGATTTCGTTGAACTCCGATCGACGAAATATGTATAGTTCGTCGAACTCTATTCGACGAACTCCGAATGTAGATTTATATATTAATTATTCGTTGAACTACGATTGACAAAACCAGTATGGTTCGTCGACCAAAGATCGACGGTTTTGGTGCTCAGAAAATTACTTCTATCATTCTCTGAGTGGAGTTCAATGAACTCATCCCAATTCGTCGAACTCAGGTCGACGAACTCACCAGAATTTGTCGAACGCAAATTAGTTTAACAGAAATTTTTATTTCTCTAAAACTTATAACCAACAAAGAATATTTGATAATCAATTTAATTAATGGATAATTCCACCTAGGAAATATCACCCTTTAGGATATAAGAGCCAACCTGAATGTTCATTTATTTCCAGTTTTAGTTATGTAAAGAAAGAAGGACCCAGGGTAACCTGGGTCAGGAATGGCTAATCTGTTTCATTGCAGGTGAAAGACTGTCCTACCATAGAGCAACAGTGGTATCTAGACAGTGGCTATTCTAAGCACATGACTGGAAATAAGGCCAACTTAACACATTACAAGGCAAAGCTAGGACCAAAAGTAATATTTGGTGACTCCAATTATGGCCAGACTGAAGGCTGTGGACAAGTCAGAATTGGAGCTGTCACCTTCAGGAATGTTGTATATGTAAGTGGACTGAAGCATAACCTCATCTCCATAAGTCACTTATATGATGAAAGGTATCAGGTATCATTTACTAAAACCTCATGTATTATTACTTCTTTAGATAATCTTGTAGTATTGACTGGCACTAGATTAGGAAATATTTATGTAGTTAACTTCCAGTCAGCTAAATCTGAAATCTGCCTGTTCAATTCAACTAGTAATAATAATGACCTATGGCATAGGAGATTAGGTCATGTTAACTTGAAAACTATTGACAAACTATCTAGGGACAACCTTGTTATAGCATTGCCTTCTTGGCCCTACAAGAAGGAAAGCCTTTGCAGAGCTTGTCAATGAGGCAAGCAAACTAAAAGTAGTTTTAAATCATTAAACAAGTGTGACTCACCTAGGATATTGTACTTACTATATATGGACCTTTTTGGCCCTATAGCAGTACAAAGTCTAAGGGGGAAATCTTACACTTTAGTGATTGTATATGACTTCTCTAGATTCACTTGAGTTTTCTTTCTGAGATCTAAGTCTGATAACTTTAAGGTTCTTACAGATTTTCTCAAAAACATATAGATTTAGTACTCTACTCCAGTTATATTGATAAGAAGTAATCATGGTACTGAGTTTGAGTCTTTTCTTATGCAAGAGTTCTGTAGGAAGGAAGGTATCAGACATTGCTTCTCAGCTCCTAGAACACCTCAATAAAATGTGGTTGCTGAAAGGAAGAATAGAACCCTAATTGAATCTGCAGGCACATTACTTGTAGATGCTTATTTGCCCCTATACTTTTGGGCAGAGGATGTAAGCACAGCAAATTATGTACTAAATAGAAGTCTTATACACAAGCTTAAGAATAAGACTCCTTATAAGCTACTAAAAGGGAAGAAACGTAAAGTATACTACTTTAAAAGTTTTGGATGTTTATGTTATATACACAACAACAATAAGAAACACATTAGAAAGTCTAAAGCCAAGGCTAATATGGAAATTTTTCTTTGATATTCCCATATAAGCAAGGCTTATAGGGTGTATAACAAATCTACCTTAAAAATTGAAGAATCTATCCATGTTTCTTTTGATGAGACTAACATGTTTTTCAAGGAGAAGACTTCTTTTACCAATGAATCTTTGCAGGAACTTAATTTGTGTGAGAAGCTTGATGAACTGACTCTCACCAATGAGGCAGTTAGTCATCCTTCTCCACAAGGTGCTGAAGAAAGTGAAGAATAAGACAGTGTAATCTGTGATGAACCAACAATAACAAACCTAATTCCACGAGAGGAATTTATTCCTCAAGATGTTGAACAACCAACTCCGCCCACTGAATTTGTCACACTTAGAGATCACCCCATATCTCAAGTGATTGGAGACATGTCAGTTGATGTGCAGACCAGATTGAGCCCCAATCCATCAAAGATGCAGAGCAAGATCCACACTGGATTATTACAATGCAAGAGGAGCTCAATCAATTTGAGAGATGCAAAGTTTGAGACTTAGTTCCAAGACCTAAAAGACTACCCAGTCATTGGAACTAAGTGGGTATATAGAAACAAGCTGGATGCCCAAGGTGTCATCATAAGGAATAAAGCAAGACTGGTTGCTCAAAGTTATAGGCAAGAGGAAGGGATTGACTATGACCAGACTTTTGCTCCTGTTGCAAGGCTGGAAGCAATCAGGATTTTCCTTGCATATGCTGCCTACAAGAAATTTAAAGTCTATCAAATGGATGTCAAGAGTGCCTTTCTGAATGGAGAACTCAAAGAAGAGGTTTATGTTGAACAACCTCTAGGTTTCATCTCTCCAACTCATCCCTCATATGTCTTTAGATTGCATAAAGCTCTCTATGGTTTAAAGCAAGCTTCAAGAGCTTGGTATGAGACCTTAGCTAGCTTCTTGATAGAGCAAAAAGTTTCTAGAGGCATTATAGATATGAAATAATTCACTAGGTATCATAAGGATCAAATATTATTAGTACAAATTTATGTAGATGATATTATATTTGGGTCTACTGATTCCAAACTATGTAAGTGACCTCATGCATTCAAAGTTTGAAATGAGTAGCATGGGTGAGCTCTCCTACTTCCTTGGTGTCCAAGTGTAGCAGCTACCTGATGTCATCTTCATATCCCAGGCTAAGTATGTAAAGGAGCTTATCAAATAGTTTGGTATGGCTGATGCCTCAGCTAAGAAAACACCCATGACTATAAATGTTGTAATAGATTCTGATGAGCATGGGAAACTTGTTGATTAGAAATTATATAAGGGAATTGTTGGGTCCCTGTTATACTTTACAGCAAGCAGACTAGATATAATTTTTGCTACATGTCTTTGTGCTAGGTTCCAAGTGAACCCTAAAAAATCTCACCTAATTTTCTTAAAAAGGATTTTAAGATATCTAAAGAGTTGTCCTAGTCTAGGACTTTGGTATCCCACTGAGTCAGAGTTTGAGTTAACTGGATACTCAGATGCTGACTTTGCTGGATGCAGAGTAGACAGAAAAAGTATCTCAGGAACATGCCAGTTTCTTGGAATGAGATTAGTGTCTTGGTTTAGCAAGAAGCAGTCATCTGTGTCCACTTCAACTGCTGTAGCAAAATATATAGCAGCTGGCACTTGCTGTTCCCAGATGTTGTGGATTTAGAACCAGCTTCTAGACTATGGGTTGAACTTAAATAATTGAACTCCACTATGTGACAACACAAGTGCAATTACCATTGCACAAAATCCATTCCATCACAGTATGACTAAGCATATAGACATTAGACACCATTTCATTAGAGAGTGTGTAGACAAAAATAAAATTAATCTTGTCTATATCTACACTGATTTACAAAGAGCAGATATCTTCACCAAACCTTTGGATGAGAGGAACCATCTGTTCTTCATAAATCAGCTTGGTATGATAAATGGAGAAGCTTTAATTTGATTTCTGTCTATGGTCGATGAATTTTTCAAAGTTTGTCAAACGGAGATTGACGAACATAGAAAAGTTCTAGAGAAGTTCGTCGAACGGAGATCGACAAATTCTTTGTGAGTGAAGTTATTTTCGTTGACCAGAGATCGACGAATTTGCTTCAAAAAACTTTCGTCGAACAGAGCTCGACAAAATGTTTTCACATCTTCTGACTGACATCGACGAATTCTTTTGACTATAAAATTTTTCGCCGACCTCAGATCGAAGATTTTTTATTTTTCGTCGAACGGAGTCTGCCGGTTCATATTCTGAAAACCTTATGTCTAGGTTTTCTTCGACCTCTGTCCCACACTTTCAGTTCCATTGCACTTGATCTTTGTTTCTCTCTTGCAGGTGCATTCATGGCGATTCCAGCAAGCGCTCTCTCCACCATGAAGTTCAATATGGGTTTCGATATTGATTTTGACTCTTTCCAGCATTCTGACCCCATCTTCGTGGACATTTTGAAATTGTTTGAAGATCAACATCTAAAGCAGTTCATGACACTCAGAATAAAGATTGCAATGACAGAAATCAAGGAATGGGTCTTTACTTCATCAACCTATGAAGATAACATGACAGGAACTATTTCTAGTAATCAAGTTTCCCTCTCTCCGAATATACTAACCGAAATTTTCGGTCTATTAAATGGTGCTGATGAGATAGAGTTGGACTCTGAGGAATATAACAATATGTTAATCAAGATGTGTCATTCTGGAGATAACCATAACAAGCTGCTGAAAAAGAACTTGTCTGCTGAATACAAGTTCTTAGCTGATGTAGTCGGGAAGGTGCTGTTAGGCAAGCATACAGCACATGACTACATCACCAGACACCAGTTCTTGGTGATGGGTGCCCTGGTTGATAAGAAAGGTATTAACTGGGGAAATTTATTGTTTGATCTGATTAAGAAAAAGAATAACAAGAAAGAAGTCTGCTTTGTACTGGTTTTGGGGATTTTTCTGCAGGAAAAAGCATCTGAACACCTGGTTTCCACACCAGTTTTCATAAATGCCTCCAAGAGGCTAACCTCTGCCCTGTTTGGCAGATGGGAGAGGAGGATCCCAAAGCCCTCCAAGGCTTCCTCCTCCTCCAGTCCTTCTGAGAGCACAAGGGCTGTCATAGCTGCTCCTCCACCCCCAGAAGAAGTTCCTTCCACCTCCACCATTCCTTCTTCTCCACAACCTCAACCACAACAAAAACAACAACCAGTTCACATTCCAACTCCAGTTCCATCTCCTGAACATTCTCCACCACCACCATCTCCACCTCCATCTTCTCCCCAGATACATATCTCTGACATACCATCCTCCTCCATGCAGGAACCAACATTCCACCTCCTGTCATGACCACATAAATCACCACAATCATCCCCACATCAATCTCCTTTACAATCTCCACATCAATCTCCACTTCCACCTCATTTAACTGCCACAAACCCTGATACATTTATCTCCTCCCACACTTTCAATTTATTGTTTCCTCCACCATCTCCACATCAGGAACCCATCTCCTCCCCCACAACAACAGTTCCCCTTTATACAACTGTAACTCCCTCTGTCCCCTTCCCTCTACTCATCCAAACTAACCTTCCATCTACTATACCTGACTACACACACACAGATATGTCTAGTGCATTTTCTGTCTGTTCAAATTGTGGTCATCACACTCCCTACTCCTCCACTGCTCTAGAATCCCTCTAACTTAACTTTTCTGACATTGCTAAAGATTTATTAGCATTCATCTCTCCCACACTTAATAAACTTCTAGCTCATGCTCTAGCACCTCTCACTACCTCCATCAATACTCTATCTGCTCAAGTTGCTGCTCTATCCACTGTCCCTTCTGCTGGGGAACTGGCTTCAGGGCCCCCTGCAGCTAGTCAGGGGGAGATGCTCCATGATGAAGATGTTCTAGTGATAGCAACAGCAGCAGAAACAGAAACAGATTCTTTAATGTCAGACTCTTCAGAAGAAGCAACCACTCCTTTTGATATAATAGATTTAATTGATTTCGATAGAAATATGGATGAGCCTGTTATGGCTGGAATTGAAACTGTTGGTGATTTTATTCTAAATCCCACAGTTAATTTAAATTTTTTATTAGAGTTATTCAATTTGGTGCACAGAGATATTCTTCCCAGCTCCTCTTATCAACATTCTTTGGCCATTGTACCATACACTGCACCTATAAGCCCCACAGTTGCCAAGCAACTTAAGGCTATTTTTGCAGCAACAAAGCTACCAACTGTATAATCCCCCTCCAAGGAAAATTCTTATCCAAAAGACATCTCAGCTCCAACATATAAGATGGATGACAGTCCACAATCAGATTTGGATGACATCATCATGGCAGATATAAAAGCAGAGAATTTATTAATTGCTGAAAATAAAACATTTGTTGAACAACCTCATGCTCCAGAACCTCAAGTAGTTGCTCCAGCTCCATCTCCAGCTCTAATAACTCAAGCACAGCCTCAGGCTGACAAGCAAATTAACAAAGCTCTTCTGAAAGCTCTAGATGATTTATATGATACTACTCAGGGATCCTCCTCTGAAAAAGATGATGATGATGATATTGATGATTCTGATGATAGCCCTTCTGCTAAAAAGAAAGTTTAAAAGAAAAGGAAGGCTCCTCCAGTTGCTGCTCCCAAGCCAAATCCAACACATGATACTCCTTATTATATCCTTCAGAAAATTACTCCTTACCCTGGGATTCCAGCCTGGATGTGGCTATCTAAGAATCAGCAAAAGGAAAGAAAGAAAAGCAGAAGATATTATCCTCCAACTCAGAGACACAGGAAAGGACATCCTCCTCCTCCTCCACCTGCTGCTTTTGCTTCAGGCAATACTTCTCAGAGGTCTACCTTATATGCTCAAATATACCATAGACAACATGGTAGATCCTCATCTTCTCAAGTAAGCAGCCAGCAGAGGTACTCTTCCAGCAGTCAACAACATCAACAACAGCTACAACATCAACATTATCAGCAACAACACCATTAAGTTCTTGAACCAGTAAAAGCTGCCAGTCCCAAAAGGATAGAGTCTCCTCCCATTCCATTTGTGGATCCAGAGACAGAGACAACTGCTAGAATGGCCAGGATCCACAACTGGTTGGATTATCATTGATAAACAAAGCTAAAGCTAAAGGAAAGGATCCATCACAGTATTCTACAATGTCTAAATACAGAAAAGAAGAACTAAATAGGTATGAGAAAGCTAACAAATTCTTTAATGTAGATGCCTATATAAATCAACACCCAGAGGCTGTTGTGCCTTGAGCTACATCTCTCAATATCACTGGAGCTGCTGATATGACTATGTCCAAGAAGCAAGCAGCAGATCGTAATAGAGAGATCAAGTTTACACAACTACTGAATAGGATAAAGAAGACAAGCAAAAGGAGAAACAGAAGAAAAGGAAATGATATACATTCTGTTTAAGTTTCTGTCTTTCTGAACTCTTTATTTATGTACTGTCACAAAGCTTCTGTGTAAATATCTGCTGCTATTCTAATTTTTCTGCCAGATATATTTTATGCTTTGGGATTATTTTTATTTCATTTGTATTAGTGACCTCACCCAAATAGGGGGAGATTGTTGGATCCCTAGTTGATTTGGGCTAGGTTCACTAACTAGGATAATTGACCCACCATGTATAGTCACGGTCATGACATTGTGTCCTAGAGTTTAGGCTAAGTCCTTAGAATCAACCACACATGGACCATCCAATATAAGACAGCAGAAGACTCAAGGACTTAGAAGGAAATCAAGTTCAGAAAAGTGAGTTTGACGTTCGCCGAACTCAGCTCGACAAAAGTCGTGCTCAGCTCGACGAACTCAGAGTCAATTCTCCGAGTTGAGCTCAACGATATTCGAGCTCAGGTCGACAAATTCTGGAAGATCAACTTCAACTCATTTTAGTCCAGACTACTTTCTCTGAACTCAGGTCGATGAAGTTATGTTATCAGCTCGACAAACTTGGAACACAGAATTGGAAGTTTTCTCAGAAAGTAGTTAGCTGAACTCAGATTGACGAACTTGGTTCTCAGGTCGACAAACAAGAATTCCCAGGTCGACGAATACGATTTATCTGGTCGACGAACTTTGATCTTAGGTCGACGAAATCTGTTCACTGGTCAACGATTCCTATGCAGTTCCAGACTTGGAATTTTCCCTCATTTTGTCCTTATTCTCTTGCAGTAATTCCTGAATAATCAATGCTTATATTCTCTGAATATATCCGTTAGTGGCAACATTGATTATGGTCTTCATCAGGAATATTACTTGCCATTTTTAATGGGACAGTTGGGGAAATCCATTAATGCAATATTCTCTCCAGCCGATTTTCATTCTCCAGGCCGTCAACAATTAATGGAATGGAATTCAAAATTCAAAAGGAGAATTCGACTGAAGATATAAAAGTTTTTTTTTCTTTTCCAGAACAAGAGACAGAGAATATACAGAGAACTGATAGAATACAGGAATAAAGATACACAATGAAGAGATCAACAGCAACAATACTCTGAACCTTCTCTGTACAGAAAAAAATTGTTTTCTCCTTGAGATTGCTGAAGAAGAAGAAGAACAATCATCAAAAATCAAGAGTCTTCTTCAACCTTCATTCCAACAGCTTTCAAGGACAACACATCTGAAAGTCCACCTAGTGTCGGCTATGTGCACCTATGGGGGGGGGGGGGATAGGTGACGTGTGGTTCTTTTGCGGAATTTACAGATGTACCTGCACAATAAAAACAATAGACACAGCACACAGAATACACAGCAAATTTATAGTGGTTCCCCGACTTGGGTACATCCACTTTCCCCCTTCGACCTATCTCCCCAACAAGGGACGACTCGGTCACTTCACCCACGGGATTGAAACCCAATCCCTGCACTAACGGAAGGAGCCCTTCCACACGTGAGAGTCAACACTCCCACAAAGCGGGTTGCACCCAACCCTTACAACTCGGAACAACAGTTCCTTTACAACGAAATGAAAATGTAGAATGTACACGTGATACAAACTTCTTTTGGAGACTACGGTGTTCCTCTTTGTTCGACGACGTGTTCTTGAAGTCGATGAAGAGTCTACGACCTTGGTCTCTCTTGGAGAAGATCTCTCCGGAACCGGCGGCGGCACACGAGCGGCGGCTAGCTTCGGGATCGGCGGCTACGATGAAAAGTGGCTGCAGAACTTGGAGATCTAAACTTCGTAGCGAAGCAAGCTAGGTCTACCAACGGTCACTCTAGGATCAGTCGTCTCGATCGATTCGGACGGGGGAGTTTTCCCGGTCAACAAATCGAGAGACAAGAGATCTCCGGATAGACGCGTGAGACACAAGCCTTGGTAAGCTTCTGTCACCGGAGATCGGGAAGAAGAGCGATCAGCAGCGGCGACCACTTGACGCGAGCGGCGGCGGCGGAGCGGAGCGATTTCGCGAAGTTAGGGTTACGTCGCCGCTGGATTTTCTTTCTCTCATATCCGTCGATTTACTGTTCAAAATACCTGTGAATAAATACTGTAGGATTCTCAAATATGACCGTTTGTGGGACCCACAAATGAAATCCCCAAAATCCGGTTCAAACAAATCCAGAAGCAGAATCCGGTTCAGCAGCATTCTGAGAAAACGACAAGTAAAAATCGGCGAGAATCGCAGACGATTCTCGACGAATCGGCGAGAATCACCAAGTGATTCTCGACGATTCGTCGAGAATCGTTTGTGATTCTCGTCGAATCACTTGTCGATTCTCAACGAATTGGACTTTGTATTCATGGGCTGCTTGACCACTGGTTCGGCGGGAATTATAAGTGATTCTCGCCGAATCTTACTTGGCACCATTTTGAGATGGCCAGAAGGAGTCGGCGAGAATCACTGACGATTCTCGACGATTCGACGAGAATCACCTAGTGATTCTTGCCGATTCGGCGAGAATCACTTGGTGATTCTCGTCGAATTTGCCTTGGACGATTTTTCGTCTTCCACCTAGGAGCTGCTCCTTGATCCTCCAAGCTCCTTGTCTTCTCTTGCATATGAGCGGCCCTGTACTTGAAGGTAAGTGCACTCCAATAGAGAGAATACACATAGGCCAACACACTGATCTGCTCAACGAGGGATTACGTCGTGCAGACCCGTGTATATTGACCTACTGCACCCTGACATTGGTGTGCACTTAGCGTGGAGAGACTGCAAGTACAACTTGAAAGAGTTTATCAAATACATTGTGAATTCATCTTAGCTTGACAGGTGGCTTCCTCAAATCTAGGTAATCGTGGATACAATACCCAACAATCTCCCCCTATTTGACGAAGCCAAAACCCTACTAGCTAAGATGAATAACACCTATCAAATAATAATTATAGCATTTAAAAAATTAAATATGCAACTCAAGGGAATATATGTAATCAGAACAGGACTTGAATCATTCACACATTCAAGAATATATATATATACCAAGAGAAATATATTCACATATAATTCAGAACTGTTCATATGACAGTAATAATTATCAAATGTTCTTAATACACCGTGACCAGCTATAAAATAATGACTATTTGTCCTTAGCTACGTCACCCTTAAGAGTTTGCGCCAAGTACTTTTTGCTCTGCCTTTCCATGTATTCCTTGGGCTTCGGGTAGTACCTAGGAGGAGCAAATTTGTCTGGATCCTTGTTGTTTCTGAAGAAAATGTTGCGCTTCGCTTCAAATGCTTTGTGCGTCTCCCATTCATACTGGTTATATGCTTCATTTCGATTTATCTCTCCTCTTTCTTGCAGCCGGAAGGTGTCTAAGATGATGTTCCTTGAAACTGGGCTCCACCTTTCGTTTCTTACATCCTCCTCACTCAGTCTGATCCTCTTTTGAGTTGGTGTCTCCTTTGATGTCCCTTCCTGAACTTTCCTCTTTCCCCTTGCTTTAGCTAAAGCCTCCTGGTCAAACATACTTCTCAGCTTAGATTTGGAGATGGCCTTAGCGTCAGCTTCATCAGTGAAAATATCAGCAGCACTTGTACTTACATCCTCAGCAATATGTACTTCCTCAGCAGCCTTAGAAGTCTCAGGAACCTGAACACCGGTAGGTTGTTCAGGTAGGACGACGCCTAACGTGCCCAGTGCCTGTTGTAGCATCCACCAGCAACTCTCATAGACGTATTTGCTTGATTGGGCAAAGTTTGCATCCATGCTTTCTTGGAGCTCGGCCAGCTTAGCGATATACTCCTTCTCCCCCTTTTTGGCTTCGTCAGCTATGCAATTGACATATGAGTGCAAGGAGTCATCAATATGCTTAGTTGTCTTGCTGAATTCAGTGATTAGGGCCTGCTGATTTGCATTTAAAGTGACCATGTTACCATCAAATTTCTGAATATTGTTGGCCACAACGTGTGCGTTCTGATTGACAACAGCTAGAGTATCAGTAGCCTTTTTCAAGCCGGCCATTAACAGTGTGACAGCTTCGCCGACCGCGTTATATTTTTCTTCGAATTTCTTCTCCATTACGTCTAGCTTATGGTTGATTGCCACCATATTCTTCAACATGAGATCTTCAGAAGTCTTAATCTCTTGCAGCATTGTTTTCTGAGCTTTATCAAAAGAGGTTTTAAGCTCATTCACGATGCCCTGAATTATATGGACAGTGTGAATGGCTAGGTCATCTCGTAATGGGATACCCGGAGGCACTTCTTGGCCTTGCTCTGGCTCGGCAGCAGACGCATCAGTAGAGCTGGATACCATCACAGTCTCTATGGGAGGAATGTTGGTGGCCTCATTTACCTCCCCCTCCACTGGTGCAGACTTATCAGTAGGAGGTTCATCAGTATCCGGAGACTCAAACACTTCATGGCCCTCATTCACAGCGTCCTCTCCGTCCGCATCCAAAAATTCATCCACATCAGCAGCTTCTTCCTCTTCTTGATCAGCAGAGTCCAGTGTTTCAGCTTCAGTTCCTTGAGTGTGTCTGTTCAGGACCTCCTCATCCTCCAACCCAGGTTCACTTTCTTCATGAACTTCGGCCACCGCATCCCTGGCCACCTGGGCGATGTCAGATATGATATCCATATGAGAGGGTAGAGTCTCCCCCTCGATTCCTGCAGTCAGGGTATCAGGAATTTCACGGGGGGAGGCTGCGGGAGATACTTCCTCATGCTCTTCTACAGCAGGCTGTCCGATGCGCCGCTCCCATCGATCAAACACAGTAGCATCCATCTTTTTCAAGTAATGGAGAGGGACTCCTTTGCTCATGTCGAATTTGTCTCCGTTGAGCTGGTTGAGATATAGACTGATGATGCGGCCGAAGCTTGGAGTGCCCAGAGTGTCCTTGATCTTTTGAAACAGCAACTCTCCCCAGTTGAACCTCTTTCTGCAGACCACAGCTATGAGAATTTTGAACATATCTCCGGAGATATGATCATGGGAGCCTGGCTTGCAGATGAGTACTTTTCCTATGATGTCAGATAGGAGCTTCCCTTCTTCATTCATCTCTTTTCGCTTTACTGATCGAGTGCCTCTGGGTAGACCGCAGAACAGGAGGGTTCTGGCTTTGTCCTCATCCTCCAAATAGTCTTCCTGCTCCGTACTTGAAAGCTGCAGGTAGCATGTTAGCTTACTGGCAGACATCTTTACCTTAGTCCCAGCCACCTTGCTCTTGATGATGGAGTCTCTGTCTCGAAGCCTTGCGGTAGAGAAGAACTCCAGCACTTCTTTATCTAAAACTTTGCAAGGATGCTCCAATACGAAGGTTAGTCCGGCTTCTTCCAGCATGAGAATGATGTTCCGGAACTCGTCCGAGGCATGAGAAAAACCAGTGCGAACCAGCTCGCAACCAGAAATCAAGCCTGCAGTCGTCCTTGGAGCCATTGAGGATCTAGAAGGAAGCCCGACTCTAAACATTAGTGAACATTCAAAAGGAAAACATCACTTGGGGTTCGGCCTTGGAGCCATTGAGGAGGAGGTTACCTAAGGGCGTACACTCAAGTGAGTTGATGAGCTTCGGGAAGATCTTCGGTGGAGGGGAGAGTATCCCGAGGGGTGCGGCCTTGCTAGAACCTTGCCGTGAGAAGAAGGTCACACACAGCAGCGATTCGACGGCGTCGACGAGAGCGTCGGAGGGCTGTGAGTGTCGGCGAGTTCGCGGAAGTGCCTGTGCGAGAGTCTTAGGGAGTTCTCTTGCGCGAGGGTCGTCGGGTGGGCTCTTGCGCGAGTCGTGAGGAAGGCGAATAGGCGGAGATGGTCTTTCGGCGGGATTTATATACGTCGTCAGGATTCTTATGGAAGTCGAGCGGTCGGGAACTTCTTCGGCGGGATTTGTCTAATTCGGCGAGATGTAAAATGGGTCGGCGGGATTCGGAGTAAATATTGAGGTTTTTCTTGACTACTTTAGGAAGCATTGCACCATTTTAGAGATTTTCCGATGTCAAGTTAATAAAAGGAATGATAAATACAAGTATATTCTAAAGTCAATCTATTTGAATTTTACTGAGGTTTTTGCAAAGTCTTCTAAATGTCAATTGTATGTTGTCGAGATTTACAACGACATGTCTTCGA
This sequence comes from Platanthera guangdongensis, assembly GCA_039583875.1. NCBI lineage: Eukaryota > Viridiplantae > Streptophyta > Magnoliopsida > Asparagales > Orchidaceae > Platanthera > Platanthera guangdongensis. The sequence continues at coordinate 52,363,041 of CM077163.1, forward strand.
ATGTCAAGTTAATACAAGATTAATAAATACATGTTTATTATAACGACAATCAATTAGGATTTGAGCGAGACTTCTTCATACACTTCTTGATGTCAATTGTGATGTGTCAAAATTCGCAATGACATATCTTTGTTATCCTTTTATTGATGTGTAATGGTTTGCATGCCTCGTGATACGCATAAGTATACGTATACACAAGGATAGAAATATATATATATTTACTTTGAATGAGGATGCATCATGACACAAGTCCTTGATCTGATCAAAATTACCTGGGATATGGAGAGTCATCGTCTTAGTCCCACAGGTAGAACATATTAGTAGCTTAAAGTGAGTATGCTCAACAGGTAGCACATCTGTTATTGCAGACGCTTGTTCCAAGTTAGCCTTGAGCCACATACTGTCTAGTTCCCAAAGTATTCACGGGGACCTAGACTACCCTGCAAGACAGAATTACTTTACCTTAGGAACCCAAATCATATTGGGTCCTAGGTTTCTATTAGCATAAGCATGCAACTGCCTTCCTTCGGAAAACCTGTCTGGAAGACTACCCCTGTCCCTAGAATGTGGATAAGCCCTTGCTGTGGGCACTGAGGGGTTGTGCCAACAGTCAATGGCAAAGTGTCCAACTTTGCCGCAGCACCAACAAGAGTGAATGTTGTATCGCCGTTTTCGACCTGATCTAGTGACGGATGTAGTCACGGTCCTAGATCTAAAAGGGATAGGGCATGTTCTTGTTGCACAAATTCCTCTTCCGTCGAGGCATGATGAAGGGTGGAACGAATGCATGATGTGAGCGTTATGAGGCCGAGAAGGCGGTGCCATTCTTTCAGGCATCTTCCTTGCTGAGGCTCCATGACGCCTGACATCATGACTTCTATTCTCCCTATCCCGTGTCCTCGAATGGAGAGAATTCTTCTGTGAACTAGGACCTGCAGATCCATACTTTGTTGTGGCAGTGGCCGTGAATACAAAGGGCTCAGAATGAGCCTTAGGTATTTCCTCATGGGTGGCCATGACGCCTCTTGCACTATGGACGTTTCTACATGGGGACAATTCACCCTTGCAGTGACCACGATTATTCCTGTGGTCATACCTGAAGGCGTGATGAGTTGCCTTCCCGCTTGGAGTGGGAGGTCGGAACACTGTTTCCCCATTTCTCCATCCCTGGATAATCCGGGAGATCCACCCGGTTTCTTGTTTTCTCTTTATAGCATCAACTTTGGAAAAGTTAGATACTATACGTTTCTCATTTTCTAGACTATTCTCTAGAGCTGAGATCTTAGAGTCCTTGACCTTGTTGGACGCCAATTGGAGAACCAACAAGATCTTCAGTCGAGCAATCTCTCGAGCTTGCTCCTCAGCAAGTAGATTGCTTTCCTGAAGGGCTCTCTTCAGGGAATCAGTATTTTCTGGAGGGGAGCAGTTTCTGTCTTCAGAAAAGTCAAAAGATGTGGGACAGGATGAAGATGATACCTGCTCATCTGGGTTATTGTCATTCGAATCAGTGACCAATGTTTCGTCCTCGTCGGAGCTGCTTTCCTCACTATCTTCTTCAGTCTCTGACAAGGATACTGGAGCTCTGATGCAATCCGAAGGATCCTTGCATTCATCTTCAGAGGTGAGGACCCCCACATACGCTTCATCCTCTGATTGGCAGCATATTTCAGCATTCTCTGACCCCCCCATCAGCTCTGAGATCGTCATCCACAGAGATTTAGCCGTTTTACATTTTTCCAACCTGGAGTGAGAGGCTCCAGACCAGACATCCATAATAATTAGTCGAATCCTCTGGTCCAGTTGGAAAAGTGAGAGTTCCATCTCTGTCATCTCAGCAATGCACATGGGCACTTGGATCCCCGAGTCGGAGGTCTTCATGGGATAAACGGACCCTCTTCCAGGATGAGGGATGCTCGTGGATCGATGGCATCCAGGTGAAATAATACTCTCATCCTCCAGATGGGATAATAATCCTTTGAGCATGCAGGGAGTTTGAGTGGCAATACGTCATAATCCAGATCCATGCTTCTGACACTGGTGGCAGGATTCTGCTCAAGGTGTTAACCTTTTTGAAGAGCAACCTGCCTCTGATACCACTTGAAAGTCCACCTAGTGTCGGCTATGTGCACCTATGGGGGGGGGGGGGGATAGGTGACGTGTGGTTCTTTTGCGGAATTTACAGATGTACCTGCACAATAAAAACAACAGACACAGCACACAGAATACACAGCAAATTTATAGTGGTTCCCCGACTTGGGTACATCCACTTTCCCCCTTCGACCTATCTCCCCAACAAGGGACGACTCGGTCACTTCACCCACGGGATTGAAACCCAATCCCTGCACTAACGGAAGGAGCCCTTCCACACGTGAGAGTCAACACTCCCACAAAGCGGGTTGCACCCAACCCTTACAACTCGGAACAACAGTTCCTTTACAATGAAATGAAAATGTAGAATGTACACGTGATACAAACTTCTTTTGGAGACTACGGTGTTCCTCTTTGTTCGACGACGTGTTCTTGAAGTCGATGAAGAGTCTACGACCTTGGTCTCTCTTGGAGAAGATCTCTCCGGAACCGGCGGCGGCACACGAGCAGCGGCTAGCTTCGGGATCGGCGGCTACGATGAAAAGTGGCTGCAGAACTTGGAGATCTAAACTTCGTAGCGAAGCAAGCTAGGTCTACCAACGGTCACTCTAGGATCAGTCGTCTCGATCAATTCGGACGGGGGAGTTTTCCCGGTCAACAAATCGAGAGACAAGAGATCTCCGGATAGACGCGTGAGACACAAGCCTTGCTAAGCTTCTGTCACCGGAGATCGGGAAGAAGAGCGATCAGCAGCGGCGACCACTTGACGCGAGCGGCGGCGGCGGAGCGGAGCGATTTCGCGAAGTTAGGGTTACGTCGCCGCTGGATTTTCTTTCTCTCATATCCGTCGATTTACTGTTCAAAATACCTGTGAATAAATACTGTAGGATTCTCAAATATGACCGTTTGTGGGACCCACAAATGAAATCCCCAAAATCCGGTTCAAACAAATCCAGAAGCAGAATCCGGTTCAGCAGCATTCTGAGAAAACGCCAAGTAAAAATTGGCGAGAATCGCAGACGATTCTCGACGAATCGGCGAGAATCACTAAGTGATTCTCGACGATTCGTCGAGAATCGTTTGTGATTCTCGTCGAATCACTTGTCGATTCTCAACGAATTGGACTTTGTATTCATGGGCTGCTTGACCACTGGTTCGGCGGGAATTATAAGTGATTCTCGCCGAATCTTACTTGGCACCATTTTGAGATGGCCAGATGGAGTCGGCGAGAATCACTGACGATTCTCGACGATTCGACGAGAATCACCTAGTGATTCTCGCCGATTCGGCGAGAATCACTTGGTGATTCTCGTCGAATTTGCCTTGGACGATTTTTCGTCTTCCACCTAGGAGCTGCTCCTTGATCCTCCAAGCTCCTTGTCTTCTCTTGCATATGAGCGGCCCTGTACTTGAAGGTAAGTGCACTCCAATAGAGAGAGTACACATAGGCCAACACACTGATCTGCTCAACGAGGGATTACGTCGTGCAGACCCGTGTATATTGACCTACTGCACCCTGACATTGGTGTGCACTTAGCGTGGAGAGACTGCAAGTACAACTTGAAAGAGTTTATCAAATACATTGTGAATTCATCTTAGCTTGACAGGTGGCTTCCTCAAATCTAGGTAATCGTGGATACAATACCCAACAACATCCATATCAGTCAGAAGTTCCTGGATCTTATTTTCAAGTCAAGGCTAAAGCCCGAAGACCTACACCCTGTGCAAGACTCCAAGTATTATTGAGAGGAGTTCTTGACAACAGCAAAAATCCACTAGTCTTCTCTGTTGAAAAGAGAAAGAGAAGACACCATCAATATCTCTCCCTATTGAAACCTAAAATTCAGTCTCCTGTGGAGTTCACCCGTGGGGAAGGGGTGATTGCGCACCTACTTCTCTCCTGTAAGCAAAACAACAAGGGAAGCAAAGAAGAACTGACCCAAGGCCTCGGCGGGAGGACCCACCACACACCCGGAAGATCTTGGAGTGCTTCCCCTCCTTAGCCAAAGGCCGAGCTAAGGTATCCTCAGAAAGTGCTTGAGAGATGGAGCAAGGGGGCACACAAAGCATGCTTTCTGAGGTACCCCTTGGGTCCTATTTATAGATTTCTAAAAACAGCCTGCAAATAGCCAACTCCCGCTGCTCTGAACGGCTATGTGCAGTCTAGGTTGTCCTACCAACAGCGTAACTTTGATGTCCTGAAGGGATATGGGCAGGCCAGCGGGGGCAAAATAGTAAAAAATAACTCATAGATCTGGGCGAGCTGAGTAGCTAGGCCACCCCTGAAGATCCTGCTTGCCTACTGTCTGCCGAGCTCATTAGGGCGAGTGCGAGCTGGACCACAATGCTCGCCCTTCGATCAGCCTCCATTAGTCGAGCTCAGCTCGATGAAACCCGGGCTTGGCTCGGCAAATGCCGAGCTCGGGGTCGACGAATGCTGATCTTGGGCTTCAGATTTCCCTGCCGAGCTCGCTTGGGGCCTGGGTGATCTTAACCGGCCGGTCTGACTCCTGGCGACCCCACTCGCCGTATACGGGATTATACACAATCCCCGCTCTTTTTGAGCTTGGAAAAGCTCAAAAAGAAACATCCAACCCCTAGTGTTTGGCGAGTGCGGGGTGAACCAGAGAGAATCTTCGGGTGGGGTCCACCTGTGGCTATATATATACACCTGCATACCTGCCTGACTCTTACCATTCCCTTTTCTCTAGCTCTGCCGAGATGTCGATCCCAAAGGAGATCCAAGAGCGGCTCGCCCGGGTTCGCCAGACCTCGGCTTCTCGCGTAGCTGCCTTGACTGCGGTTCCACCCTCCATCCCGCAGGGTGGCTCGGCCGAGCCCAACTCCTCCAAGAGGGCGAAGCCATTTCCTCAAGCGGCCGAGCCCATTTATGATGACCAGAAGACAACCCTAGAGCAAGGGGCAGGCTCATCCATTCTACCTCCCCTTGATAAGGGAAAGAATGTTGTTGACCTCTGCGACGGCCCGGACAGCCAGCTGGATGGCATGGGGGGCACCATGCCGCAAGACTCCAACCCGCGGGCCAAGACCGTTCTTGGCAACTCGCGATTCAGAACTCCGGAAAATCATCCTCGGGACTCGTCGCCCCCCTTTGGGACCTTGGGGGTGGACTCGCAGAAGCCGAACTCGCTGGCCCGCGCCCCTTCTCCTGAGCGACCTGTCGTGACCACGAGGGCAGGTTTGGAAACCATCCTCATTCCGGGATTCGACCTACTTTTACCGGGAACGCGCTGCCTAGGCTGCGGGAAGGACTTGATATTTGTCCCTTCCCTCCCCTTGATGGAATTACCGAGCTCGTCGGGTAAACATGACCTTGGATTCTTGTTGTGGTTTTCCGGGACACCTCCCCTTGCTGATGTTTCTGCCTTCACAGCTCCCCACAGCCAATCTGTGGCTGAGGAGTCCTCGCAGACAACCAACTACTCTCCCGTCCATTCCTCGAGCTCGCTGGACTCTTATTTCGGCCATGAGTGAAGAACGACCAGATGACGAGTAGGGGGATCAAGCTCTTCAAAAAGCTCGTGCACGGGGTGCGCGGGGTGTAGGAGGTCAACAAAGCACTTCAATGCGACTACGTTCATCTTGCTGACGAGGTGCTAGGCGGCCAGGCTGGCGAGATGACGTCTCCTTCTCGGCTTCTAGATGAGATTGACGACGACCTTTCAGTGGCGCAGAGGAATTTGTGGCGGATCCATAAGCTTCTCCGCTCGCGGCAGTCTGGGGGACGGGGGATTTGAGGCCGGGGTAGATAGAAGGCGGCTGCCTTGCCGAGCCGACCGACACTCGCCTCCTGGCCCCCCCTTGCCAGTGCGCCCTGCTTTCTTATCTCTGCACTTAATTCCTGTAATAACTTCAAACATTCTTAGAATAGTGTCTGGTATCCGAATAATAGTAAATATATTGCTTCGTATTTAACTCAGCCTGGGATGGGATGGGACAGAAGTTGGCGAGCTGTGGGTTGGCGAGCTGGGATGGCGAGCTGGGCCGATTGGATAGCTTGTCCCCAGATTCCTTTTTCTATAAATACCCCCCCCCCCACCAACCTCGTACCGCTGCCTTAACTGCTTGCTTTTTCTCTCTTTTTTCGCGCCCTCCTTCGTACTCGGCTTCACCCCTTTTGGCTAGCATGGGCAAGACCAACCCTGACGCTGATGGTCGCTCTAAATGCGCCCAGCATTTTAGGGACTACTGCTTCTTCGATTGGAACACGACCGAGATGGAGCTCGTTGAATTCATCAGCGATCACGTTTCGCCCGACTTCGAGGCGCGCCGACCGAAGGAAGGGGAGACAATCAACACTTTTTACGACGACGAGCTCGCCTTCCCCATCTCGCATTTTGAGGTGGGGCTGTGCCTCTCCCTCTGACTGGAAGTCCGCCAAATCTTGAAGTATTACAGCGCGGTACCCGCGCAACTCAACTCGAATGCCATCACCATTAAGGTGGCGTTCTCCTACTACCTCCGCCGAGAGAGGATAGAGTTCAACCTGATGGTGTTCAGGAAGCTCTTCTATTACAAGGCGACTCCGGATGGGGTCGCCTATTTCGAGGGCTCGCTCATCAAGGTTTGCGAGATCTCGAACAAACACCACAACTGGATGACCAAGATTGCCTTTATCAAGGGTAATCTCGGCAACATCCCCTACTCGGCCCAGCAAAAAGACGAGGATGTCTACCGCCCGCCGACCGTGTCCAACAACGATGCCGACCTCCACAAATTCTTCTTCCACAAGGACTTCGAGGTCGCCTTCCTGTGAAGGGGCCTCGACTCACTCCGTCCCGTCCTGCCCGGCGAAGGTATCGTCCTCTTCCCTGCTGCTCAGCTCACCATAACTTCGTGGAAAGTTTCTAAGTTATTTCATGCAGGAGAGCGGCTAGTCCCGGTGAACCCGTAGTTTGCGGACTCGGGGTTACATGCGGACCCTCTGGCTCGCGAGAGGGTGGAGGTGGCGGTCTGCCAAGACGAGGTGACTTTCTCCAAACCCTCCTCCAGCAAGAGGCGACTTGAGGATGCGGGGTCAAGCCCGTCCCATCGCCAACAACTACCAAAAAAGATGAAGAGAGACACAGTAGCTCCTCGGGAGAAACAACATCAATAACATCAACAAATCCCCAAGTACATAATTTCGTCCGAGACCATTCCCGACGGGTCGCCGGAGAGCCCGCTGAAGGAAATCACCAGGAAGGGGTAGAGGGGTGGCGAGACCTTTGCTCCTCCCGTGGCGACCTCTGTTCCCCCCTTGGCGAAGAAGGTGGCCCGCGAGCATGCTCTGCCGAAGGAACACCCCCTCTTCGGCTTCGGGGGGAGGTGGAAGGACTCACCCGGCGAGCCCATGGTCCAGTGGGATACGCTGCCCACCGAGTCTCCATATCTACCCTGCACCCCTCCTGGGCTGTCCGCGTGCTCTCCACCGGTCATGCCTATGCACTGGGATTCAGCCTTTATTGCCGTGAGGACGCTGAGGACTACAAGGTCATGACCCTACGGCAGCTCGGCCATGAGGGGTTGCAGGCCCATATGCGAGCCATGGAGCTCCACCACATGGTGGTTCGCCGTATCTTCAACCTCAACAACCACCTCCAGAAGGCCGAGAAGGCACATGGCGTCGACAAGGATAAGGTCGTCGACCTGGCGAGCCAGCTTGGCATCGCCGAGAGCATCCTCGCCCAAAACGCCAGTGGACTGGTAAGTATCGGGCTCCCTTCTCCCCTTTTACTTAGAATTTTCTGCGTTGTTGCTAACATACTTCCTTTCTCATCAAGATGCCAAGGCCGCTGGGGAGTTGCGGGCTCGCACCACCGAGCAGGAAGAGGAGATCAGCCAGCTGCGTGCCCGTATTGCCGAGCTGGAGGGGGTGAACGTGAAGCTGAAGGTGGTGAACACGACACTCATCTGCGAGGTACGCCGCCAAGCGGAGATCTTCTTCCCGGCACGCGACGTCGAGCCCATCTTCCCGTACAAGAGCCCGAGGATCTTTAGCAAAGCTGACGTCGCTGAGAGGCTGCGGATCAACTCGATCCAGACTGCCAAATGTACCCTCCAGATGATGAAGGATACAACAGTGCTGGTGGAGGGCTGCGAGGAGATCTCAGTCCGGGACCTGATGCAGAGCATGTTCCCGGCGATGCCGCACAGCGAAAAGGAGGACAGCCTTGACGCGTTCTTCAGGAAGGGCTTCCAGGACCTATCCGGCAAAGGGGGGGGGGGGGTAGGATTGCCAGTCCGGCAAGGGGGGCAAAAGCTGATGTATTTCTTTTTGTGTTGTAATCTCGCCGAGGCGAGCTCCTCCTGTAACTATCACTATTTAATGGAATACATTTTGATTATGATCTTGACTATTTTTTCTGTCTTCTTTCTATAATTTTCTGCTGCGCCTTGCTTGCCTGCGAGCCCTTCCCCTGGCGACCTCACGTAGATAGGTTTTTGTGAGTAGGATGGTTCCTATGGCTCGTTCCTGAGAAAACACCTTGAGGGCCCGCCGAATCGTAGATGATCCGGGGGTGGACTATCTGCCGCACTGGGTACACTACCCCCAACTTGCTCACGAGCTGTCCATAAGTTTATCAATATAAAAACAAAATCGAAAAGTTTCCCAAGTAAAATTGAGAAGGGGTAAAATGTCCTGCTAGAGTTCGCCTCCTTCCGGCGAGATCTAAGGGCCCGGCTTGCGGCCCTTATGCCGGGGCCGAGCTGAGCTTGGCGATCCCGGACTCGGCTGTGCAAAGCTTTCTTCTCCTCTTTTTTAGAAAAAATACGAAACTCCTTGGACACCAACTAGAGAGTAAAGGACTCACCTAGGTGACATCCAGCCTTGCCAGCTAGGTGATTGCCTGATAGCGGGATCTGCTCGGGGTCCAGGTAGACAGCATCGAGTGACTTCTAGCCCTACCAGCTAGGTGAGAGCCTGACAGCAGGATCTGGTCTGGGTACGAGTAGATACCATCGAGTGACTTCTAGCCCTATCATCTAGGTGAGAGACTGACAACGGGATCTGCTCGGGGTCTGGGTAGACAACATCGAGTGACCTCCAGCCCTGCCAGCTAGGTGAGAGCCTGACAGTGGGATCTACTCGGGGTTCGGGTAGACACCATCGAGTGACTTCCAGCCCTGCCAGCTAGGTGAGAGCCTGACAGCGGGATCTACTTGGGGTCCGGGTAGACACCATCGAGTGACTTCCAGCCCTGCAAGCTAGGTGAGAGCCTGACAGCGGGATCTGCTCGGGGTCCGGGTAGACACCATCGAGTGACTTCCAGCCCTGTCAGCTAGGTGAGAGCCTGATAGAGGGATCTGCTCGGGGTCCGAGTAGATAGCATCGAGTGACTTCCAGCCCCGCCAGCTAGGTGAGAGCCTGATAGTGGGATCTGCTCGGGGTCCGGGTAGACACCATCGAGTGATTTCCAGCCCTGCCAGCTAGGTGAGAGCTTGACAGCGGGATCTGCTCGGGGTCCGGGTAGACACCATCGAGTGACTTCCAGCCCTGCTAGCTAGATAAGAGCCTGACAGCTGGATTTGCTTCGGGTCAGGGGTATACACCATCGAGTGACTTCCAGCCCTGCCAGCTAGGTGAGAGCCTGACAGCGGGATCTGCTCGGGGTCCAGGTAGACACCATCGAGTGACTTCCAGCCATGCTAGCTAGGTGAGAGCCTGATGCTGGGGTATGCTCAGGGTCTGGGTAGAGACCATTGAGTGACTTCTAGCCCTACCAGGTAGGTGAGAGCCTGATAGCAGGATCTGCTCGGGGTCCGGGTAGAAACCATCGAGTGACTTCCAGCCCTGCCAGCTAGGTGAGAGCCTGACAGCGGGATCTGCTCGGGGTCCGGGTAGACACCATCGAGTGACTTCTAGCCCTGCCAGCTAGGTGAGAGCCTGACAATGGGATCTGCTCGCGGTCCGGGTAGACACCATTGAGTGACTTCCAGCCCTGTCAGCTAGGTGAGAGCCTGACAGCGGGATCTGCTCGGGGTCTATCAAATAAATACATCTTATTGTATGAATTACCGCAGCATAATTATTTCATCAAGAGATTTTATTAAGAACAAAACACAACTTACATGTCTCAAGGATAAAAACGCTTCAAGTAATCACCACTCCAGGTAAGACTTAGGGTCTCGCCCTCCACATTTCTTAGTTGATACCCTCTTAATCTCAATGCCTATTTTACAATGAACGGACCTTCCAAGCTGGGGTTGAGTTTCCCCATGGTTGCCGACCTTCCTGCTGCATCCACCTTTTTCAGCACAAAGTCCCCCTCTGCAAATTGTTTGACTCTGACGTGCTTGTCAAAGTACTTATCCATTCTCCTCTTCACCTCTTCTTGTCGGATGGCGGATAGGTCATGTAGCTCCTCCACCATATCAAGGGAGAGCAGCAACTCTTCCTCGTTCTCGGCCTGCCATTCTTCCCTACCTTCCCCTGCTGCGACAACTCGAGGCGTTTGAACCTCGAATTCCACGGGGAGTACTACCTCGCACTCATGGGAGAGCTTGAAAGGAGTCTCTCTAGTAGCTGTGTTGGGGGTGGTCCTTAGGGCACAAAGTACCGCGAGACGTTGTTCCGCCCAGCTTCCTTTTAGATTTTCTACTATCTTCTTTAGGAGGTTTACGATAATTGTATTCGCGGCTTACACCTGCCCGTTACTCCTGGGGTGGTGGAACAAAGCGAACCTGAGGTCGATCCCAAGCTGCCCGCAAAAGCTGGTGAATTCTACGCTGGCGAACTGGGGCCCATTCTCCATGACAATGGCCTAGGGCAGCCCTTGGCGGAAGATGATCTCCCGCCAAACAAAGTTCCTGATGACCTGGGAAGTCACCTTGGCTAGGGCCTTCACCTCCAACCACTTAGAGAAATAATCGATCATCACCAACAGGAACCTTCTTTGCCCACAGTCCTGAGGGAACGGTTCAACCAAATCCATTCCCCAAATTGCAAAGGGCCAGGGGCTGTGATGCTCTTGAGGCGCTGAGCTGGCTGTATCTGGAGGGGGGTAAACAGCTGGCACTTGTGATATCTTCTCGCAAACTCTGCAACATCGTGGCCCAGGGTGGGCCAGAAATACCCCTGCCTGACGATCCTTCCTTCTAGGGTCCGACTCCCGGAGTGACTTCCAAATTCCTCGGAGTGGACTTCTTCCAAGATTCTTTGTACTTCCCCCTCAGCCATGCAACAGGCCAACATCCCCGATAGAGTCTTCCTATATAGATGTCCGTCCTAGAGGAGGTAGTACGCCGACTTGTACCTGAGCTTTTTCCTGTCCACTCCCTCCGGATACTCTCCCGTGGAGAGGAAAGTTGTGACCGAGTCCATCCTTGAAGGTCGCTGATCTATCTCCATAAGCTCTCCCTCTTCGATGGAAGGGCGGAGTAGATCGGTGATGGTACCCCCCACCCGGGGACCATGCTTTGCTAGCTGATCGACCTGCTCGTTCTCCTCCCGGGGCATGTGTCGGATGGAAAAAGTTTGGAATGTGCCAATGACCCCCTTCACTTTGGCTAAGTATAGCCGCAGGGTAGGCTCTCTCGCCTCAATCTCCCCATTGATCTGGGAAGCTACCACCATGGAGTCAGTGAGGACCTCCACGTCCACCACCCCCAGCTCCTTGGCCAGGTGCAGCCCTGCTATCATGTCCTCATACTGGCCTGATTGTTAGTGATGGGGAAGTGCACCACCACCGTTTGCTCAATTCTAGTTCCCTGGGGGCTCTTCAAGATCACCCCCATCCCCAGGGAATGCTTCCCTGAAGCACCATCTACCTTCACCTTCCATGGAGTCGGACGAGTGAGCTCTTCCTCCGCCACCTCAATCACATAATCGGCGAAAAAGCCGTTCATCGCTTGAGCCTTGATCGAGAGGCAGGGCACGAAGGAGATATCGAACTCGATCAACTCCACCGACCACTTGGCCAACCTGCCTGAGTGCTCCACCCTATCAAAGATGTTGCGGAGGGGATGGTCAGTCACCACTCGGATGGAGTGTGTCTGGAAATAGGGCCGCAGCCTTTGGGCTGAGATGATCAGGGCGAAGGCCAGCTTCTCCAAAATTGGATATCAGAGCTCGGCCTTCCTCAGGACCCAGCTCACGTAATATATTGGGAGATGCTTCTTCCCCTCTTCACAAACTATGACGGAGCTCAAGGCCTCCGTCCCAACCCCGAGATACAAAAATAGGTCCTCCCCCTACATTGGCCCTTGGAGCAACGGAGCCTGCGTCAATTGCATTTTAAGAGCTTGGAATGCCTCCTCGCATTCCTTGGTCCACTCAAATTTTTGGCCCCCCTAAAAGTTTTGAAGAAGGGGGAGCACTTCTCCCCGGCTCGGGAGAGGAACCTACTTAACCCTGCCAGCTTCCCTGTCAACCGTTGCACCTCTTTAGTATTTCGCGGAGACCCCAGCTCCATGATAGCCTTGATCTTATCAGGATTTGGCTCGACCCTCGTGGGGGTGAGGAGGTGTCCCAAGAACTTCCCCATGCTGGCCCCGAAGACACACTTCAGGGGATTCAGTCACATTTTGTACTTGAGCAGGGTGGCGAAGGTCTCCTCTAGGTCCTAGAGGTGAGAGTCCACATCCTGACTCTTGAACATGAGATCATCCACGTACACCTCCAGGTTCCTTCCCTTCTGTTCCTGGAAGACCCTGTCCATCATTTTTTGATAGGTCGCCCCTACGTTCTTCAGTCCAAAGGACATCATTTTATAGCAGTAGCACCCATCACCCGTGATGAACGGGACGTCCTTGACGTTCGGCGGGGTGCATCCTGATTTGGTGGTAACCTGAAAACGCATCCAAAAAGCTCATTATAGAAAAACCGACGGTTGAATCAACAAGCGCGTCGATCCGAGGCAAGGGATAACAATCCTTAGGGCACAATTTATTAAGCAAAGAAAAATCGATACACATACGCCATCGGTCGTCCCCTTTTTTAACCATGACTACATTAGATACCCAGCCGGGGTATTGGATCTCGGATATGAAGCCGGCCCTGAGATGTTTTGCTACCTCCTCCATGATGGGCTCGACCAGCTTGTCCGCGGTAGACCTTTTCTTCTGTTGGACGGGGCGTGCTTCCGGGTCCAGGCTGAGGCTGTAGCAAGCCACATCCGTGTCAACCACCGGCATCTCCGCGGCACTCCATACGAAGATGTCCATGTTCTTCTGGATACACGTCAGCATCTTGCCTTGAGACTCTGGGGTCAGCCCTCTGCTGACGTGGACCTTCTCCACCCTGCCTCCAAGGGTGAGAAGCTCAGTTCCACCACCTCTTCCACAGCCTCCAACATGGACTGCTCCCCCCATTCTTCAACATCCCTCTCCTCTGGAACGTGTACCTCCGCCTCCACCTCTTCCTCCATGAACATTGCCTTGGCCGACTCCTCCCGACCTCCTCCTGCCACCTCAACCTCAGTGCAGCTCTCCATCTCTATCTCCTCCCTCCCAGCTTCCTGCTCCGCCTCCTCCATACTTCGCTCTATCTCCTCGGCCGCTCTTTCCAAGAGATGGAGTTCACGATGGTGACGTAGCATTCCCTTGCTAATTTGGGGTCACCCTTGACCCGGACCTGCATCCCCTCGGCGTTGAACTTTAAGCACTGATGAAATGATGAGGGGTCGTAGCGGAAGGCGCTGATGAGGGGCATCCCGAAGATGGCACTGTAGCTGCTGGGGGCATCCACGATGACGAACCTGCAGTTCGGAGACTGTCCCCTTAGGTGACATGGAGCCCCACTCCTCCTTCTACCTCCTTCCTCTCCCCCAAAAATCCAAATAAGGGCCCATCCGAGGCCGACACCCTCCTCGCCTCCACCTTAATCGCGTCAAACTCCATCTTAAAAAAGACGTTGACGGAGCTTCCGTTGTCGATGAGGATCCGGGAGATGGTGAAATTTTTGATGGCCGTCTGGATGACCAGCTTATCGCAAAATGGATCCTCATGATCCGGCATATCGCTCCTCGAGAAGGTAATCCTCTCTTTTGGGGGTATGGCCTGGGATGTGGAGCCAACGCTCTGACAATACATGGTATGGAGGCTTGCCCTCTGGGAGGCCTCTACCCCATCCCCCATGGATCACTCTGATCTATCCTCGGGTCCCGACGTCCACCCTATCCTCACAATGATCCTCCTCCGCCCGAGGCAGGACCACCTCGATCCTCACTTCCTGGCGCCCCTACTACTGCTGCTGCTCCCTGTTTCCCTTCATTTCGAGGAACTCCGGGCACGTGGCTGTGGCGTGCCCTTTCTCTTGATGGAAGTCGCAGTAGGGTAACTCCACCCTAACTTCTCTCCTCCTCCTCCTTGCAGTCTCCACCTCTCCCCTATGGCTATGGTCATAGCCTGTTCTTGATCGGGGAGTGGAGTCCTCTGCTCCCGCCTCCAACCTGGGGGGTGGAATTGATCATGGCCCCCTTGATGGCGGTCCCTTCCTTGGTACCCTCTCCGTGGCCCCTGCTCTTGCCACTCGGGCCTCCAACCCAACCGATGGTCTGGCTCCTGACGCCCCAACCTGGGCTGCTGCTGCACCTAGAGCTTCCTCTGCTCCCTCTGCCGGTGCTCGAATCTCCTATCCTCCTGCCCCCTTCCACCTCTCGGCTCCTTATCTTCCTTCGTGGCCCACCTGGCCAGCTTCATAGCAAATTCCGGATTTGACGCCTCCCCGTCAACTTCGCTCGCCGCCCTCTCCATCAGTTCCTCGTAGGAGAGAGGGTCACTCTCTTCAACTCCATCCTGAAGAAACCCTGCTGCAGCCAAAGGGTGAAAGCCATCATCAGACTATGGCCCGACATCTCCTGGACCTAGGTGACCTCCTCCTGGAACCGGTCAACATAACTTCCCAAAGTCTCGTTCACTCCATGCTTGATCTGGAACAGGTACTCCGACTCCTTCTTCCTCCTCTTTGATGTGGTGAACCTCAACATGAACCCTCAGTGCAGGTCCTCGAAGCAATAGATGGAGTTGGCCGACAACTGGTGAAACCACTCCCTCGCCTACTCCTTGGGGGTAATAGCGAAGAGTCGGCACTTGAACCCATCCGACATCTACATGATCGATAACACGTCCTTAAACCACTAGACGTGTTGGATCGGGTCTCCCTTCCCGGTGTAGTAGGATATTTCGGGTTCCCTGAACCCCTCTGGAACTGGAGCAGAAGAGACCAACTCGCTAAAGGGGCTGCCTCACCCCACTGGGCGAGCTGGCGTATCTCGCCGGCCTAGCTCGCCGATCCGGCCTCCGCCTGTTGAGCCGGGGAAGAACACGCGCTTGGGGAGCTCTCACCCTCGGCCTTCCTCAGCGACCTCATTCACAGCTCGACTGCCGGGGGCATCCTCGCCTAGAGATGGGGCGGTTGCGATCTGGGTAGCTGGAGTCGAGCACTCGGGCCGCGCGCTGAGTGCGAACTTGACGAGGCCCAGCACCTCGTTCCTGAAATCTTCGAACATTCCCACCGTGGCCAGAGGTGGGGGGGGTGGTGAGTCCGACTTGTTAGATCCTTGTCCTCCTGTCATTGAGCTCACTGAAGATTTTCTGTACTGACCATGCTCCACACTCACCACACCAAAATGTTGAAACCGAAAATTCGGTCTCTTGTGGAGTTCACCCTCGAGGAAGGGGTGATTGCGCACCTACTTCACTCCTGGAAGCAAAACAACAAGGGAAGCAAAGAAGAACTGACCCAAAGGCTCGGCGAGAGGACCCACCACACACCCAGAAGATCTTGGAGCGCTTCCCCTCCTTAGCCAAATGCTGAGCTAAGGTATCCTCAGAAAAGAGCTTGAGATATGGAGCAAGGGGGCACACGAAGCATGCTTTCTGAGGTACCCCTTGGGTCCTATTTATAGATTTCTGAAAATGGCCTGCAAATATCAAACTCCCGCTGTTTCGAACGGCTATGTGCAGTCCAGGTTGGCCTGCCAACAACGTAACTCTGTTGTTCTGAAGGGCTATGGGAAGGCCAGCGAGGGCCAAATAGTAAAAAATACCTTATATACCAGGGCGAGCTGAGGGGCTCGGCCACCCCTGAAGATCCAGCTCGCCTGCTGTCTGTCGAGCTCCTTAGGGTGAGTGCGAGCTGGGCCACTATGCTCGCCCTTCGATCGGCCTCCATTAGTCAAGCTCAACTCGACGAAACCCGGGCTTTGCTCGGCGAATGCCAAGCTCGAGGTCGACAAATGCCGCGCTCGGGCTTCAGATTTCCCTGCCGAGCTCGCTTGGGGCCTAGGTGGTCTGAACTGGCCGGTCTGACTCCTGGCGACCCCACTCGCCGGATATGGGGTTGTACACCCCCCTCTGTATAAATGGTTTATTAACTCCCTTCAAATTTTATTTTGGTTTTTGAGCACCTGATCAAAAGCTCATTGGTGGCAGTCACCTGATCAAAACCTGCTAGTGGATTCCTACCAGGGTGGTAGAAGAGTGTTTGTATCCAGGTTGGGGAACCACTATAAAAGCTCTTGTGTTGTCTGGTTGCCCTTTTCTATTTGTTCTTGCTGTGGCTGTGATAGATTAAATTATCTATGCTGTGTTAGATTAGATTAACTTAGGTTGCTTTTGCTTCCTCTAAATCTTGGTATCTCTTATCTCATTACTCTGATTTTATTATATAATCAGCAAAAAGTTCTCAATTTACTCTATTCACTCCCACTCTAGAGTAAATCAGCTCTAACCCTCCCTTTCAGTTTGGCACGTAAGCGCTCACTCCGGTCTTGCTAGGTTGACTTCTCGAAGATTAACATAGATTCCGCTGTGGTGGGAACCATGGGGTTGCTTGGATGATGACACGGTAGAGCGATGATGATGGCGAGGTGTGTTGGAAAGGAGCAATTTTCGGCCAAGGAGTGTAGAAAATGAAGGAGGAGGGTTGTATTTTGTGTGGAGGAATGAATGTAGAAGAAAACCTTAAATAGAAAAAAAATTTGAGGTCACGCCCCTGTCATGCCTGTAACTGGGGGCGTGTAGCTTAAATTAATCAAAAATGGAATCTGGGGCATTGACCAGGTCAACGCATCAGATTCGCACGACACGACCCAGGGTCACTCCCGTGACCCTTGGGCGTGTACACATAAAATATTTTACATTATTTTTGGATTTGTGGATTTTTTAAAATTTTTCAGTAGTAAGTCACGGGCGTGACTCACCTATGTCATGGGCGTGACATCCCAAACCGATTTTTTGCTCTCACTCGGGTCTAAGAGGTTCCGTCAAAGTCACGCCCATGACCACTGAAGGTCACGCCTGTGACTTTAACGGAAGATGGAATGAAATTCTCCTCCTCGAATACAATGTCGGAATTCATATTCCGTGAACTCCATGTCTGCTGGTCATGCCCGTGACCGTTAGGTCACACCCATGTCCGGGGCGTGTAAAAAAAACTTGCTGGATTTTTTTTGATTTTTTTCAATTTATTGAGAAAAATAAAATAAAACAAATAAAACAAAAATTACCAACTTTGAAGAGTTTAAATGAATCTTGACATTCGCACCTGGCTGATCGTCATCCATCAATAAACAAACAAACTTATGAAAACTAAACATAAAATTTATATATATAAAGGATGATCATGGGGTTCCTCCCAAGAGCGCTTTGTTTAAGGTCGTTGAGCTCGACCAAATTGGTGCACTAGTTTATGGGTTAGGGAGGATAATTTCATCCAAGTGCTCATTAATATTATCGTCGAAGAAAAATATTTTCAAACTGTTCATGTTCACTTTAAACTCGCCTTTTTCGGATGCAAGATAAGTATTGTCCCGTAGGACAACACCTCTTTTACGATAAAGGGAGCGGGACATAAGTTTTCTTAGAAAAAGACATAAATGTGAGTTATAAAGTTGAACATGGTCTCCCGGTTTGAAATCCTTCGGGGGCTTAATTATTCTATCATGATAAAATTTTGTGCGCTTCTTATATAGTTTATTACATTCATAGGCGAAGGAGCGTCACTCATCGAGCTCATTAATTTGGAATTTGCGAAGCTCGGATGACAAAATTTTATCAAAATTTAAAATTTTAAAGACCCAAAAAGCAGGGTGCTAAAGCTCAATCAGTAAGTGTCATGCTTTCCTATAGACTAATCGACACGACGTACAATCGATAGCGGTCTTGTACGCGGTCTGATAAGCCCATAATACATTATCAAGTTTAACCGACCAATCTTTTTTATTAGTTGAAACCGTTTCTTCTAACTTTTGCTTTATTTCACAATTGACTACTTCTACTTGGCCACTTGTTTGATGGTGATAGGGGTGGCCAACCTGTGTTTAACATCGTATTTAGATAAAACTTTAGCAAATTATGCGTTCAAAAATGCCTGCCCCTATCACTCACTATCGCCCGCGGTGCTCCAAATTGTGAAAAGTGCTTTTTGAGAAATATGGTCACGACTCGGGCATCATTAGTGGGAAGGTCTTGTGCTCCTGTCCACTGTGACACGTAGTCAACCTCTACCAAAATATAACAATTTCTAAAGGAAGTTGGTAGCGGCCTGACAAAGTCGATCCTGTAACACCCCCTATCCATCGCATAGCATATAGCAGTAGGTCCGGCCGGGGCCCGACGCCGTATGCCACAGACAGACCGGGTGGTTACTCATGGAAACCATCCAACCAATCATAACGTCCTACACAGAGCATGCTAGCGGAAGCAGTTTTAAAAAACGTTGCAAAATAAGAACCCAACACTAAAGCATGAATGTTCACTAATACCAAAAAGGAATGTTACATAATACACCGGTACAAGCCTTAAGGCCTTACAAAAATTGTTCACTTCATATTACATGTTTTACAAACCACGGCACGCAGGCCGGTCACACATGAATAAAGCAGTAAACACTTCCAATTGGGCCTTCGAGGGCCGGCTTCGCAAAAAGGGCTTTAGCCCGCTATTGACCGCTTGGTCCAGCAACACCTACAAACAACAAACCACCGCACGGTGGCAAAACAAGGCAACGGTCAGCAATGCTGACCAAATTATAACGATCCCGCCCCCAACTCGGGGCGGCGATGCTCCTTCCCTGCATTTCATTAACATAAGCGAGCAATATAACAATAATCATTTCATCACAGGCATAGGCTCATACGGCAACACATCCCGTGCACTCAGGGCACATTCTCGGTGAACGCAGTCTAAGTCTGCCGACTCACCACCATCCCTTTGGACGGCCAATCAATGAGCAGTTTGTCTTCCCGGCATGGGTCACGGTAATTAAAACCATAGACCGCTGAAGACTCTCATCTATGCCAACGACTCTAATCCGAACGACATAGAACATGTACGGTTCCATCTAACCCATGTTCACAACGCAACGGTAATTTAAAACATATGCACCCGCAACGGTAATTTAAACCATATGCGCCGGTCAAACTTCTCCCGAGTCCCGTTTCCATCACATTTCACATAACTCGGTTATGTTCAAGTTGGCTCTCAGGCCACCAAGTTGGCAAGATCACGCATCCGCCCAGTTTTCCGGGTGCACCTTTGGTTAATCCCAAGGCTCCCTGTTGCAATCTACCGTATAGAAAACCCGAAAAACAACCAATAGCACGGAGTCTTCTCCGGCATTATGCAATGCAACATCACCGATCCAGACCAAACACGTCCGGATAGGCTTCACACATCATGCCTATGTCCGATCTCGCTTACAGACTCTAAACAACGGGGACTTCACATATCTACCCGAAGGAACGCCTCCAACTCACCGCAAACTCGCGAGAGCGGGCTTCCTATGCAAAGAAGGAGAGCTACTCATGCTCAAGAAGAGAATCGTTACCCTTGTGTTCTTCTTTGGCGCCATGGAAAAATAAGCGGATGAAAAGCACCGCACTAGCTTTGCCTCCGTGGATCCGGAGTCGGCTCGCGATTTGGAGCTTCGAAACTCCTCCAATGGTCGGATCTACCTTCTTCTTCCTTTCTTGGCTCTCCTCTCTCTCTAAGGTTTTAGAAAGATATCCACTCATGAAAAGTGAGGGTTTCTAAGTCCAATCCCGGGTATATCCCTTCAGGAACAACCCCCAGCCGTTGGATCATCAATTAAAGAATTGAACGGCTTTGATTCGGGACTGAAATGCCCAATCTGGACAGAACACGGCCTGGCACACGCCTGTGTCCAGGGCCGTGTGCCTCATTCGCCGTCAAAATTGGCTCGCCTGGAACAACACACGGGTATCGAACACGCCCATGTTCGAGCTGACACGCCCGTGTTCCACCTGACACGGGCGTGTGGCCGGCCGTGTACCCCCATCATTTTTCCCTGAAAACAACCCGATCACTGCATGGGTTCTAGGACATGCCCGTGTCCTTGCCCGTGTCACCTCAACACGTCTGGGCTCCAGGCCTTGTACACGGTCTCGACACTCGACACTTCGTCGAGCGAAGATCGTCGACCTGACGACACGGCCTTAGACACGCCCGTGTCCTAGGCCGTGTGCCTTGTCTCGACACAATGTCGAGAGCAAAGTGTCGACTTCCCGTACGAGTGTCGACACGGGTCGACACGCCCTGCGACACACCCGTGTCGCAGGCCGTGTGCCATTTCTCGACACTTCGTCGAACGCAGAGTGTCGACTTCGCAGGCTAAGTGTCGACACGGGTCGACACGCCCTGCGACACGCCCGTGTCGCAGGCCGCGTGCCCAGTCTCGACACAATGTCGAGCTCAAAATGTCGACTTCCTGGCTGAGTGTCGACACAAGCTTAACACGACCTGGGACATGCCCGTGTCCCAGGCCGTGTGCTTGCAGCCAGAACCCAAAACTGGCCCAAAACGTCCCCCGTCGCTCCTTTGAGTTTCGGGGCGTTTCAACTCTCCCCCTCTTAAAAGAATTTCGTCCTCGAAATTATATAAAGGAAAGACATGTACAAAACCAAAATTTGTACCTGAGCGGAACAACTCCGGATACTCGTCAAGCATAGTATGCTCTCCCTCCCAAGAGAGCTCCTCACGACCACAATTGTCCCACCGGACCTTGACCATCCTGATCTCTTTATTGCGTAGCCGCTTGACCTCCGAGTCCTCAATCCGCACGAGCTTGACCTTTGTCGTCAACCCACTATCCACCGGCACTTGATCAACCGCGATCACTTGCAAAGGCTCTTGCACCGCCTTCCGGAGCACCGAAATATGGAATACATCATGTAAACCACTAAGCTCCACTGAAAGCTTCAACCGATAGGCCGCTTCACTGACTCGCTCCAGAACCTCAAACGGCCCATGGTACCTCGGGCTTAGCTTTTTCAGTCGCCGTACCCGCGAGACACCCTTGACCGGCTTGATCTTTAAGTACACATAGTCGCCCACAGCGAACTCCACGTTCCTGTGCTTCGCATTATAGTACTTCGCTTGCCGGTCCTGAGCGATAAGCAACCTCTCCCGAATGGTTCTCACCAAAGAAGTAGCATCCTCCACTTCCGATCGCTTATAGAACTTTGACTCACCCATTTCTAACCAAGACAACGGCGTGCGACATTTTCTACCATATAGGGCCTCGAAAGGCGCCATCTGAATACTCGCTTGGTAGCTATTGTTGTATGCTAACTCCACCAAATAAAGGTGGTCTTCCCATTGCTTTCCAAAATCCAAGACACACATGCGGAGTATGTCCTCCATGGTTCTATTGACCCTCTCGGTCTGCCCATCCGTTTGCGGATGGAATGCTGTGCTGAATTTCAACTTTGTTCCCAACATTTGCTGCACTAGCCTCCAATCATTGGACGTGAACCGCCCATCTCGGTCACTCACGATGCTGCGGGGCACACCATGAAGCCGCACTATGTTATCCACATAAAGTTTTGCCAACTTCTCCACCGGATCATCCTTCCTATGCGGAATTAAATGCGGCACCTTCGTTAACCGATCAACAACCACCCAAATGGCATCGTTCCCCTTTTGCGACCTTGGCAAACCGTGCACAAAGTCCATAGAGATGTCGTCAAATTTCCACTCCGGAATAGGCAAGGACTTAAGAAATCCTCCTAGCTTTTGGCACTCCGCCTTCACCAAGGCCCAAGTTTGGCACTTAGCTACGTATAGCGCCACATCCTTCTTCAAACCTGGCCACCAAAACAGTTTCTTCACATCACGGTACATCTTCGTGCTCCCTGGGTGAATCGAGTACTTGGTATGGTGTGCCTCGTACAACAACTCCACCGCAAACCACCCACACTTGGGACGCACAGACGACCGTCCTTCCAAAATAATCCGTCCTCCACGATGAATTGGGAATTTGACCCGTCCAGAGCCTCTACCATGAACTGCTTCATATGAGCATCCATATCCAAAGCCTGCCGAATACGATCAGCCAGGTCATATTGGACTTCTGTCCAATTCAGAACTGCTTCAGCACTTGATTGCCTGTCCACACAAACAATCTCCAACGCCTCCAACTCCCGCAACAACCGCTCATCATGCACCGATAGCCAATTGGCTTGAGCTGGGGCTCGGCGACTCAACGTGTCCGCAACCGCATTCCCTTTACCAGGCACGTAGTGGATCTTGAATGTATAGTCCCCCAGGAACTCCATCCATCTACGCTGCCGCATATTCAGATCTTTCTGATCAATAAGATACTTCAGGCTCTTATGATCGGTGTAGATATCAATCTTCACACCGTACAAATAGTGTCTCCACAGCTTCAAGGCAAAATTCACGGCCGCTAACTCCAAGTCATGGACCGGATAGTTCCTTTCATGCACTTTTAGCTGTATCGAGCCATAAGCTATTACACTTCCGTGTTGCAGTAGCACGCAACCCAAACCGCTGCCCGAAGCATCACTATAAATCTCATATCCTTCGGTCCCACATGGCGAACTCGGCACAGGCGCTGTGGTCAACCGACACTTCAACTCCTCGAAAGCTCGCGCGCACTACGGCGTCCAAACGAACTTATGCTCCTTCCTCGTCAAAGTAGTGAGAGGTAACGCTATCCGCGAGAAGTTATCTACGAAGCGCCTACAATAGCTGGCAAGCCCCAAAAAGCTCCGGACTTCCGCTACCGTAGTAAGCTCAGGCCACTCCCGCATCGCAACAATCTTCGTCGGATCCACAGCAATACCCTCTCCACTCACTATATGCCCGAGAAACGCCACTGAGGATAGCCAAAACTCGCACTTCGAGAACTTGGCATACAACTGATTTCTCCTTAGCATCTCCAGAACCAAATGAAGATGCTTGAAGTGATATTCGTCACTTTGCGAGTACACCAAAATATAGTCGATGAAGACGATCACGAAATGGTCCAAGTACTCCCTGAAAGTCCTGTTCATCAAATCCATGAACACTGACAGCGCATTAGTCAGCCCAAACGGCATGACCGTACACTCATAATGCCCGTATCTCGTACTAAATGCTGTCTTCGAGATATCACTCTCCCTTATTCATAGCTGATAGTACCCCGACTTGAGATCCAACTTCGAGTACACCGTCGACTCGACCAACTGATCAACAAGATCATCGATCTAGGGGATTGGTTACTTGTTCTTCTCCGTCAACTTGTTGAGCTCCCTATAATCAATACACAGCCTCAAGCTTCTGTCCTTCTTCTTAACAAAGAGGACCAGTGCGCTCCAAGGCGAAGAACTTGGGCGCACATACCCTTGCTCCAACAACTCTTGAAGTTGAACTTTCAGCTCCGCCATTTCATTAGGCGCTAGCCGATAAGGAGATTGTGACACAGGTTTTGCACCTGGCACTAGCTCAATCGTAAAATCTATCTTCCGCTGATGCGGGGCTCTGGGAAGATCTGCGGGGAACACATCAGGGTATTCCGATACCATTGAAATACAATCCAACGCGGGCTTCGGCTTTGCAACCTCCACTAGTGTAAAGAATAGTTCTGCACCGGCACGAACCGCCTTCACCACCTGAAGAGCAGACATCAACGTCTTGCTCGACCCCTTTAATCCCGTAAAAGTCGTTTCACGACTTGCTCCCAGCTTGACTTCCTTGCTACCACAATCTATATGGGCCTGCTTCTCCGAGGGCCAGTCCATGCCAAATATGACGTCGAACTCCACCAACGAAAGTAAAGATGCCTGCAGGTCGAACTCCTGATTCCCAATACGAATCTTAACATTGCAGATCCTATCCGCTCGCATCGAACACCCATTGGGCAACAACACATCCAACTTATCCTTTGCCTTCGAAGAAGGGACTCCGACGCGTGATATAAATCCTTCAGACAAGAAGGAGTGTGAAGCTCCCGTATTGAAGAGTGCTCATGCCGGATTTTCACAAATCATTACAAATCCTAAACAAGCAGTGGTAAGGTAACATGTGCATAACAAGTATTTAAAGGAATTGACTTGCTTTAAATTAAACCGTACCTATCACCACATCAGCCTGTTTGATGGCCTCCTGTTGGCCAAGATTATAGACCCTTGGTTGGGCCGGAGCATAGTGGGATGCGGTCGACACCACCGCCTTGCCCTTCTCTTCATAAGTAGCTCCCGGCTTTCTTTCGGACTTGGGACGTCCGCTCCAACAGTGGCGGGCAAAGTGCCCCGTCTTTCCACAAGTAAAACACACGCCCGGGGTTCGACTCGTAGTCGCCCCAGAAGCACCAGAAGGAGCTGGAGCCGAAGTCCTATGCTTCTTAAAGAATCTTTGATAGCCAGACTTTGAAGTAGTCGACACTTTGAACCCAGATTTCATCTCACCCAAGCTTTTCTTTGCCTGCACATTATTCATGTCCTTCTCCAAGGACCGGGCCGTGTTGACCAAGGTTAAGAAACCCTGCGTCATCGGCCCCGAGAGTAGTAATCTCAACTCATCTCTCAGGCCTTCGTGGAATCGATTCGTTTTGCGCTCCTCATCCGCGATAGTGGAGCTAGCATAACGACTCAAACGAGTAAACTCGTGGAGATATTCATCCACGCTCTTCTCACCCGGAACCAACTTCAGAAACTCATTTTCCAACGCTATCTTCTGCGTCGAAGGGAGGTATCTAGCCAAAAACAATCTCGAGAACTCTTCCATCGAGACATCAGCAAGTTGCCTACCCCTCAGTAAGTGCAGCTCCAATCCTTCCCACCACATTCTCGCTTCACCGTCCAGAAGGAACATAGCGATGGTGGTCATTTGCCACTCCTCCGTCTCCGTTGCTGTCATGACTCTCTTCACCCTGGAGAGCCAGTCTTCAGCCTGAGATAGGGTTCCCAACCACGAGAATACCGAAGGGTTAAAGCTCATTACATTCTTAAGCTGCCTCTCGGTTGCCCTCCTTGGCACCACCGGTTCCACAACCACTTGCTCCACTCTCCTCGGCTCATCCTCTTGAAGGTTGCGCAACCACTTGCTGCCTCTCGCGTTTGCCTTGCAGGTTGTGCATTTATCACGGCCAACACAGCTTCTGCCACCAAGCGTATGTTCTCAGCCGATAGAGGTGTTGTAGGAGCAGCATTTGCTAGCCTCAGAAACTCGGCGTTCTGACGGCCCAACACCACTTCTGGTCACCTATAGTGGTACAAAACACTGTTAAGCGACCAGATAAAATTGCAAACAGCAATTATAGGAACACGCATGTTCCTCAAACACGTGTATTTTCATTCCTAAGTGGACATTCATGGTTCTTTTACTGTTATAACGATGATGCACACAATGTGCTCACCACCCCTTAAAAAGAATTCGCCCACGAATTCACTTTAAGCCCGACCAAAACCAGTAGTCTGATACCAAATTGTAACACCCCCTATCTGTCGCATAACATATAGCAGTAGGTCCGGCCGGGGCCCGACGCCGTATGCCACAGACAGACCGGGTTGTTACTCATGGAAACCATCCAACCAATCATAACGTCCTACACAGAGCATGCTAGCGGAAGCAGTTTTAAAAAAAGTTGCAAAATAAGAACCCAACACTAAAGCATGAATGTCCACTAATACCAAAAAGGAATGTTACATAATACACCAGTACAAGCCTTAAGGCCTTACAAAAATTGTTCACTTCATATTACATGTTTTACAAACCACGGCACGCAGGCCGGTCACACCTGAATAAAGCAGTAAACACTTACAATTGGGCCTTCGAGGGCCGGCTTCGCAAAAAGGGCATTAACCCACTATTGACTGCTTGGTCCAGCAGCACCTGCAAACAACAAACCACCGCACGGTGGCAAAACAAGGCAACGATCAGCAATGCTGACCAAATTATAACGATCCTGCCCCCAACTCGGGGCGGCGATGCTCCTTCCCTGCATTTCATTAACATAAGCGA
Organism: Platanthera guangdongensis; assembly: GCA_039583875.1. Taxonomy (NCBI): domain Eukaryota; kingdom Viridiplantae; phylum Streptophyta; class Magnoliopsida; order Asparagales; family Orchidaceae; genus Platanthera; species Platanthera guangdongensis. The sequence goes on from CM077163.1 coordinate 52,389,339, forward strand.
GCAATATAACAATAATCATTTCATCACAGGCATAGGCTCATACGACCACACACCCCGTGCACTCAGGGCATATTCTCGGTGAACGCAGTCTAAGTCTGCCGACTCACCACCATCCCTTTGGACGGCCAATCAATGAGCAGTTTGTCTTCTCGGCATGGGTCACGGTAATAAAAACCATAGACTGCCGAAGACTCTCATCTATGCCAACGGCTCTATTCCGAACGACATAGAATAGGTACGGTTCCATATAACCCATGCTCACAACGCAACGGTAATTTAAACCATATGCGCCCGCAACGGTAATTTAAACCATATGCGCAGGTCAAACTTATCCCGAGTCCCGTTTCCATCACATTTCACATAACTCGGTTATGTTCAAGTTGGCTCTCAGGCCACCAAGTTGGCAAGATAACGCATCCGCCCAGTTTTCCGGGTGCACCTTTGGGTTAATCCCCAAGGCTCCCTGTTGCAATCTACCGTGTAGAAAACCCGAAAAACAGCCAATAGCACGGAGTATTCTCCGGCATTATGCAATGTAACATCACCGATCCAGACCAACACGTCCGGATAGGCTTCACACATCATGCCTATGTATGTTCTCTCTTACGGACTCTAAACAACGGGGACTTCACATATCTACCCGAAGGAACGCCTCCAACTCACTGCAAACTCGCGAGAGAGGGCTTCCTATGCAAAGAAGGAGAGCTACTCATGCTCAAGAAGAGAATCGTTACCCTTGCGTTCTTCTTTGGTGCCATGAAAAATAAGCAGATGAAAAGCACCGTACTAGCTTTGCCTCCGTGGATCCGCAGTCGGCTCGCGATTTGGAGCTTCGAAACTCCTCCAATGGCCGGATCTAGCTCCTACTTACTTCCTTGGCTCTCCTCTCTCTCTAAGGTTTTAGGAAGATATCCACTCATGAAAAGTGAGGGTTTCTAAGTCCAATCCCGGGTATATCCCTTCAGAAACAACCCCCAGCCATTGGATCATCAATTAAAGAAATGAACGGCTTTGATTCGGGACTGAAATGCCCAATTTGGACCGAACACGGCCTGGCACACGCCCGTGTCCAGGGCCGTGTGCCTCATTCACCGTCAAAATCGGCTCGCCTGGAACAACACACGGGTATCGAACACGCCCGTGTTCGAGCTGACACACCCGTGTTCCACCTGACACGGCCGTGTGGCCGGCCGTGTACCCCCATCATTTTTCCCCGAAAACAACCCGAGCACTGCACGGGTTCTAGGACACTCCCGTGTCCTTGCCTGTGTCACCTCAACACACATGGGCTCCAGGCCGTGTACACGGTCTCGACACTCGACACTTCGTCGAGCGAAGATCATCGACCTGACGACACGGCCTTGGACACGCCCGTGTCCTAGGCCGTGTGCCTTGTCTCGACACAATGTCGAGAGCAAAGTGTCGACTTCCCGGGACGAGAGTCGACACGGGTCGACACGCCCTGCGACACGCCCATGTCGCAGGCCGTGTGCCATGTCTCGACACTTCGTCGAACGCAGAGTGTCGACTTCGCGGGCTAAGTGTTGACATGGATCGACACGCCCTGCGACACGCCCGTGTCGCAGGCCGTGTGCCCAGTCTCGACACAATGTCGAGCTCAAAATGTCGACTTCCCGGCTGAGTGTCGACAAAAGCTTGACACGCCCTGGGACACGCCCATGTCCCAGGCCGTGTGCCTGCAGCCAGAACCCAAAACTGGCCCAAAACATCCCCCGTCGCTCCTTTGAGTTTCGGGGCGTTACAGATCCCCCATAGTTCAAAAACTTCTATTTCTAAAAATGAATTTAATGGCATTTCATCAAGGCGGGAAATATTACTTGAGCGTTGGCATTTTTCACAACGACTTACATTAGCATGATCATCTTTGAAGATGCTCGGCCAATAAAAGCTCGCTTCAACTACTTTTTGCGCCATCTGATTCACTTTATAGTGCCCAGCGGCGGGTCCCTCATGGCAATGTTTTAAGATTTGAGCGCTCTCTTCATGAGAAACACACCTCCGCACCACTTGATCTGCATAAACTCGAAAAAGAAATGGATCCTCCGAAAAATAATTTTTCAAATCGGAAAATATTTTCTTCTTTTCTTGATAAGAGAAATCTTTTGGGAGAAATCTCGCAACAAGGTAGTTTGCGAAATCGGCGAACCAAGGAGTGGGGAGAGTTATTATCTTATATATAGCGAGGAGGTGCTCCTCAGGAAAAGTATCATCAATATCCTCCTCGATAAGCTCCTCCAAATTGGGATTCTCCAACCGAGAAAGGTGATTTATCGCTAAATTTTCCGATCCCCTTTTGTCACTGATCTCCAAATCAAATTCATGGAGAAGAAAAATCCATCTAATCAATCTAAGCTTTGCATCTGTTTTTTTTAGTAAATAACCCAAAGTTTAATGATCGGTAAAAACAATAATTTTGGACAAAGTGAGATAAGAGCGAACTTTATCAAAAGCAAAAATAATGACAAGTAATTCTTTCTCGGTTGTGGTATAGTTTTCTTGTGCGGCAGTTAGTGTTTTACTCGCATAATATATATGATGAAAATTCTTATTGAGGTGTTATCCTAAGATCGCACCAACGACAAAACTACTAGCGTCACACATTATTTCAAAAGGAAGAGCCTAATTGGGAGCTATCATGATGGGCGTGTTTATTAATTTTTCTTTAATTATAGAAAATACATGCAAATAATCATCATCAAAAATAAATGGTGCATCTTTTTCTGAAAGATGAGTGAGAGGCTTGGTTATTTTGGAAAAATCTTAAAAAAACGGCGATAAAAACCGGCATGCCCAAGAAAGCTACATACGACCTTAACATTCAAAGGGGGAGGTAGTTTTTCTATAGTTTCTATTTTAACTTTGTCCACCTCTATGCCCTTCCTTGAAATTTTGGGACCTGACACTAAACCCGCATGCACCATAAAATGGCACGTCTCCCAATTTAAAACTAAATTCGTTTTCTCTCATTTTTTGAGAACACAAGAGAGATATTTAAACATAAGTCAAACGAATCTCCAAAAATGGAGAAATCGTTCATGAAATCTTCCATAATATCCTTCACTAGTTTGTCAATAAAATAAAAAGATGTCCATATAGAGAATAATTCAGAGCGATCTTTTAAGAGATACATCCACGTACAGTGGCAGAAATCATCAATAAAAGTTACAAAATATGAACTACCCCGACCTATGGTGAGGGTAGGAGTCGAACCCCAGATATCAGAGTGAATTGGATCAAATGGTCGGGAAGATCCACGACCATGCTTCGGTGGGAAGGAGGAGCGGTGATGCTTGCCAAGCTGACATTCGTCACAGTTGAGAGGACTCTGCAGAGAAAGGTGGGGCTGAAGCTGGCAAATAAGTCGTGAACCTATGAAGGGGAGGTAGTGTTATATTGTACGACAGTAGTTGGCCACGTGTCAGTAAGGCTGAAGCAGTTTTGAGTGATAGAGTGATACAGATTGAGCTAAGCGGTCACCATCTTTGATACCGCGCGGTGTTGGTAAGATACTGCATGGCGGTAGCTCTTTATTTAAGGCTGGACATGTGATTTAGTTCTCATTTGCTCTCTTACTCTCTCTCTCTCTCTTAGTCCTTGAGGTTCTTGAGGGAAGAGAAGGAAGAAGTCCAAGAGGCCAAGGGCAAAGGTTATCCAAGGTGTGCTTATGATCAGAATTGCGAGTCGAAGATGGATCCGTTGAAAGGAAGCTGTGGTAATTAGTTCTATCGGTACAAAAGCAAGAGCATGGATCCTAAGAGATCAACAAGGGTAACAACTTTCTCTTTGGATAAGTGAAGTCCTCAATTTGCATAAGTGCATGGAACCCCTCACTAAAAGGTGAAGAGAAGAGTGGTTTTCAGTGAATAGGTCGTTGTGATCCCCTGAAGAAATTGCATATAAAATCCGGAATCGAAATACGGAATAGGTCTACTGTGTGAATCCCATCTGTATAGGTTAGTCTGCATTGGTGATGAATTGTTTGCGTGATGGAGAAGACTCCGTGGATAAACGTGTAAAATCCTGGGTGATGTGGTGTGCAGGATGCTGTAGTGATAGTACTGGAGATGATCTATAGGAAAACACCCCAAAATGGGGAAGAAACGACTTCTATCCCCTACCACGCGGCGGTAGTACAACCGCCGACAATAGCTAACAGTGAGCTATGTTTGTGAGGCCTGTCTCTGGGAAATTAGGTGCCATTATTTGAAGATGAGAGCCTTGCAAGCCTAGCTAATGGCCACGAGATCCTTTGTGATCATTGCAAGCTCAGGTTATGGGGATAATATGAGCGGCATTTGATGCTGAAAGCCTAGAGTGCCCAGCAAAAAGGCTAGAGAGACGAACGGTCAAGGGAGGCTGACCTACGTCTTGTCATTTTCCATGATGGCTATGACCGTCGACTTTGGCATAGCGATTTGAGCAACGAGCTATGGCTGAACCGTACCCGTGTTATGTAGTTTGGAGTAGATCTCCTAAAGTAGCTGGCTTTCACCATTGGCATAATGAGAGTCTTAGCCCCCTGGCCAAAAATACTAGAATGCTCAAGTGAACCATCAAGTCTGGGTCTGTGGATGGTGGTGGGAGTAGGAGAAGTCTAGTATACCAAGAATGTGCCCTGAGTGCACGGTTCGTGAGGCTGATCGAGCCTACATCTGTGGATAATGGTGCTTAAATTGCTCGTTCTAATTGCCAAGATATATATTTATTGCTGCTTGCAGGGAAGGAGAACCGCTGCCCCGAGTGAGGGGTTGTGTCATTATAATTTTGTCAGCTAATGCTGACCATTGCTTTGTTTGCCATATTTTGGTGAGTCATACTATGCAGGTGCTGGAGATCCAAATGGAAAGTAGCGGGCTGAAGTCCCTTATGCTGCGATTGGCTCGCCCTTGAAGGCCCAAAGGCAAATATTTACTATTTTCATGTGTCGCTGGTCTGCATGCTGATGTATGAAGACAAATTTTTCAAAGGAAATAGTGTTAGGCCTTAAGGACAAAAATGTTTTGTATTTAATATATAATTCCTATGTTTATAGTGTACATTCCTGGTGTGTGGGTTCTACAACTAAGATAACTACTTCCGCTAGAATGCACTCTGAGTTGGGATGCATGAAAGATGAAATGGTTTTAATGAGTAACTTCGCTGACTATCTTTGGAATATTTTGTGTGTCCTCGGTCGGACCTTTTGTTATATTCTACGCGACGGATGGGGATGTTACAATTTGGTACCAGCTTTTGGTGACGATCTTATTCGAATTCATTGTCAAATTCTTTTAAGGGGTCGTGAGCATGTGTATGTGCGCTACCATTATATCATGAATGAACCCATGAATGTCCACTTAGGAATGAAAATACACATGTTTGAGGAACCTAAGTGTTCCTATTATTGGTTTTTGCAATAGTATTAGTTGTTTAATTGTGCGTTTTACGATTATAGTCGAATAGGAGTGGTGCAGGGCAGCATGAACCCCAGCGCTCGGTGGAGAGTAGTGCACCAAATGATGTGCCAACACCTGCTCCTTCTGCGAAAATGATATGGTTGGTCGTTGAAGCCATGTTTGCACTAATCAATGTGCAACCAGAAGGGCGAGTGTAACCTTCTATTCCTGTAGTTGTTCTGGAACTGGTTGGTGTATTTGAGCATGCGACAGTAAGACAAGTGGTCGTGGAGCCAGTGACTGCAAGGCGAGCGACGAAAAAATAATTGAAACACTTGATGAGTTTCAATCATCATGTGTTTGCGGGTACTGGTACCCCAACACAAGCTAAACACTGGCTCTCAAGAATAAAGAGAATCATGACAACAACAAAAACTTAGGAGTGGTATAAAGTTACTGTAGTTACCTTCTTATTAGAGTGAGATGAGAGGCTATGGTGTGATGAGCTGGAGCTGCACCAGTTTGCTGGTCGGCCATTGATTGAGATCTCGATGGAGGAATTCTCGAGACTATTTCTTGCATGATACCTTCCATCTGCAAAGCAGATTGGAATGGAAAGTCAGCTCCAAAGGTTAACTCAAGGCGAGAGTTTGGTGGATGACTACTTGCATGAGTTTACAAGGTTGGGACATTATGCAGGCTTTATGTTTGCCGACGAGGAATGGAAAACAAATCGATTTTATGAAGGACTGAGATATAACCTGCTGTTGCTTCTCTCAGGACCAATGACATAAGGTTTTCTTACCTTGGTCAATACGGACCGTTCCTTAGAGCAAGATATGAAGCACGTGTACGGTAAGAATGAATTGTCGGTTAGGAAGCCAGAGTTCAAAGTACCTAGTTCGGCAAAGTCTGGGTATTGAAAGTTGAAGAAGGCTCAGTCTTTAGGACTAGCTTCTTCTTAAAAAACCCCGAAGTGATGACAGGGTGAGTTTCACTCACTCGTTACACATGTGGTAAGGTGGGACACATGGCCCGAGATTGTCGGAGTGGCCCTCCAAAGACAGAGAAAAATACGAGTGCGACATATGCTAAAAAGGTAAAGACAGTGGTGGAATCGAGTGCATCCCAAGCGCAACCACGAGTCTATAATCATGGCCAACAGGAGGACATAAAACAAAGTGACATCGTAACAGTTATGAGTTAAGATATAGTTTTTACTACTTTCTATACTTGTTACCTTATGCATTGCTTGTATATAAATTTGTTTGTATTACACTTTGTCCTGATAACGGATTATCCAGCGAGAGCACTGTTCGATACAGGAGCTTCTCATTCCTTTCTGTCCAAAGACTTCGTAGTGCATATTAGAGTGTCGTGGTTTGTCTCGACAGATCGTGTGAATGTGTTGCTTCCTAATAGGTGCATCATGCACGCGGTTAAATCTTGTTGTGTTAAGTTGCAGATAGGAAGTCATGATTTTGGTTTAGAAGCATCTATGCTGCCGATGTAATTTTGGTATGGACTGACTCTTAGAGCTGTGTTCCTGTATTGATTGCAACTCTATGGAAGTCATACTAGGAAAATCACCGAATGCAAGAATAAGTTTGCGGGTATGCGAGGATCAAGAAAGATATTGATGTTTGCTCTCCAAGTAGTCAAGATGTTTCAGAAGGGCACGAAATTGTTTTTCACTCTGTTGGAGGCTATAGAGCCAAAGCCCAGTTTAAGTGACGTTCCTATTATATCGGAGTTTGCAGATGTTCTTCCTAAGGATCTCCCTGGGATTCCATCCAAGCTAGAGATTGACTTCACGATTGAGCTGGTGTCAGGTGCAAAACCTGTGTCACGCTCAACGTACCGAGTGGGGCCAAAGGAAATTGCAGAACTAAAAGTTCAATTGCAAGAATTGCTAGAGTAAGGCTATATATGTCTGAGTATGACACCATGGAGTGCACCGATTGTTGGGAATTGTGCCCTACAATGTTCCTCAGGATTTGAAGTTGCATCACCATTCATGCAAAGGGGCAAACTGTATTTGATGTGCTCTTTAGTACATGCATGCAGGTAGTCCATGATTGGACAAGTAAAGAAAAATGAGTTGGGCAGTAAACTCAATTTTTTTCGAACTTAGCTCAGAGTTCGTCGAAATCAGCATGCTGATCGTCGAGCTCAACTCAGCATAAGCATAAGAAATCAGAATAAAAAATTCGTCGAACTTAGCTCGAAGTTCGTCGAGCTAAGGTTACAGTTCGTCGAGCTCATCACAACGCTTGTCAAGCGGAAGCAAGAGAAAAAGTGACAAAGGCAAAAAGCGCTTAAAGCGCTGAGAAGATCAAAGTTCGTCAAGCTTAGTTCACGGTTCATCGAGCTCAGCTCAAAGCTTGTCAAGATAAAGCCAGAAAATCTGTCTAAGGCATAAGTATAGAGTCCACTGAGAAGAAGGCATTGAGACCGCTGAGACAGCTAAGACAGCTGGGAAGATAGCATTGAGACAGCTGAAGACAACTGAAAAGATGGCGTTGAGACTGCTGAGACAGCTAAGAAGATGGGTTGAGACAACTAAGATAGTGGAGAAGATGGCGTTGAAATAACTGAGACAGTAGAGAAAAAGTTAGCTGGAAACTTTCTAAGTCCAGAAACATTGAGTGAAGCAAGTTCACTCAACGCTTCTAAATTAAGTAGGAAGCGCTGAGACAGTCAAGAGGTAAACAACTGAGAATAAAATTAGCTGGAATTTTTCTAAGTCTAGAAGAGTTGAGTGAAACAAGTTCACTCAACGGTTCTAATAAAGAGGAAAGCGTTGAAATAAAGAATTGCCTCAGCTGATAAATGAAAAAATGCAGACACCGTTAAGAAAAAACCACTGAGACAGTTAAAGTGCAAAAACTGCTGAGATAGTAGATGAGAGGAAAGAGCTGAGACAAAGGCCTGTCTCAGCTAATAATGGAAAACTGCAGAGACCGCTGTGACCGGTGAGACAAAACCGCTGAGACAAAGTAAGGAAATTTTATAAGTCCAGAAGAGCTGAGAGCCAATACTGATGGCATTGAGTGTCTCAACATCACTCAACGCTTGACGGGATTCAGGAAAATTTTCTAAGTCCAGATGTTGATGACCACTGTTGTCATCATCAAAGTCAAAACTACAGGAAGACTTGGCGGAAAAGCTACTACAGCACCGAAAGATGTTTTGTCACTTTCTGATGGAGTTGGCGCTTACCAATCCTTGGTGTCGTTGATTCAAATCAACACATATAAAAGGGGAAACAGTAAAGGATTAGGGTTAACAAATCCAAGAAATAGAAAGAGAAACTGAAAGTGGAGGCTAGACATTTACTTCCGATCAAGCTTGAAAGCAACAGTCCAACCAAGATAGCCTGAAGGCAAGAAAGGATAGTTGAAGCTCTTCAAGCTCAGCAAGGATGTTGTCTAGAGAACAATTTAGCTGACTCATCTCTCAGCAAGGTGGAAGCTGCTCACCAGTGCAGTAGTAATAAGTGATAACTATAGAAGAAGGTTGATTCCTTTTACAACAGGTGAGATGGACTGAAATCTGCTCAGTCCAGCAGAGTTGACTCAGAGTTATTTCTCTAAGTCAGTAATTTTATTTTCCTCAACTCCGTATTTAATTCTTGTAGGATTCAGGTTTCTTGAATATAAGTGTATGGCACTTTTTGCCTGAGCTGTATGTGACAAACTTGTCATTAAGGTAGGTGCCTGGAGGGGCACTGAGGTAGGATCGAAGTGAGGATCTGAGCTGTAGGGCTTAAGTGCCTGAGGTAGGAGAGTGATGCTCTCTGAGTGTAGGGCCTTTGTTCTTGAGGTAGGTGCCAAGCTTGTCACTGATCTGTTGGTGCCTGGAGGGGCACTAAGGTAGGTACCTGGAAGGGTACTAAGTTGTAGGAGTGCTGCAGCACTCTAAGAGTAGGTCCTTATGCCTGAAGTTGTAGGGCTGAAAACCCTGAGCTATAGTCCTTAGAGATAAGGCTGAGGTAGGTGGCTTGCGGGTCACTGAGTGTAGGAGTACTGCAGAGCTCTGTGGTAGGATCCTTAGGGATCTGAGGTAGGGCTGTCCTCCCAGCCTTAGTGTAGGGCTTAACAGCCTGAGGTAGGTGGCCTGCTGACCACTGAGTGTAGGCCCTTGTGGCTGAGAAGTGAGTATTGGAGGAGACTTGAAGATTCTGCGGGATCTGTTGTGTAAGCTCTTAGGAGCATTTTGGAGAAGTTGTGCCGAGTCCAAAAAATAAGCTTGGATAGGTGCAGAGGGAAAGTGAATGTACCCAATTGGTGAACCACTATAAATTCTATTGTTTGTTGTGTTTGCTTGTTTTTCTCTTTAATTGTACTACTTAAGGACAAGCTCTAGTTAGCATAATTTGAAAATAGCAAAAGCTACATTAAAAGCTCAAAGACATATTCACCCCCCCCCGCTAGGTGATTAGCTAACCTAAAGTTAAATAACTTTCAAGTAGTATCAGAGGGAGGTTTCTCAAAAAGGATTTAACAATCTGAGTATACCTCCAAAGTTAGCTAAAAGGATTACACTTGTGGGTTCAAAAGTGAATAACAAGGAATGGAGCTCCAAGTCTGCAATAAGGAAAACTTCAAGACTTGGAAAGAAAGAGTCAAGCAAATCATGGAAGCCTCTGATCCTAGGGTGCTTGCAACAGTTCAAGAAGGACCTTTCATCACCATGAAGGTCTCATCTTCAGATGCGAGCATCCAGACTTAAAAGAGTTATGCAGAGATGTTTGAAGAAGAAATCAATCTTGCATCTATGGATAACATGGCACAACACATCATGGTGAGTGCCATGGATGACTCAACCCTCATGAGGGTGGTCCACTGCAAGTCAACCAAAGAGATGTGGAATTCTCTCACTAACTATATGGAAGGGACAGGGAAATTCAAATTTTCTGATAGTGGTTCAGAGTCAGAAGATGAGAAGAAGAAGAAAAAGACATTTGTGACCAAGAAGGAGAGAAGTTGGACAGATTCTTCATGCGTAGATTCAGAAGATAAAGAGGAAGAAGCCTACTTAAGGCTGATATCAGTTGCTGTAGATCTATAAGAAGTGGAATATCCTGCTACCACGATAACAATCAGGGCCCCTCTGTCACTCTCATACAGTGACAATGAGGAGGATGAAGAAATCTATGGATGCCATGGGTTGATGGCAATGTCTGCAGAAGAGAGAAGTCAGGAAGAATCAGAATCAATTAAGGTACAATCTCTCTCAAATTCTTCATCTTTCTCTGACTTTGAATCTAGTCTAGATACTGGTACATCACCATTCTATGATGAAGATTGCTATGAATCTGTGACTGATGTCAATCAATTGATTGACAAGTTTGGACTACTCCTAATTGCTCTAAAGGAGAGCAGATTACTTGCCAAAAGGCAAGCCAAGAAATTAGAGGTCCTATGGTCTTATAAAACTCTCTATAATAATAAATCTATTGAGTTATATAACAAATGTCATGAGATGTCTGAGTTCAAGAAAAATCTTGAGTGTCAGACCATGCTTCTAGAAGAAAAGAAGAAGCACATCAGATATCTGGAACAAAAGTTCTCAGAAAGGTTGGGGATTATAATTAACCCTTATCAGTCATAGGGTCAGTTGTCAAACACTGCAACTTGCCAAGTCCCTGAGAAGCTGAATATTGACCACATAAATTACCACTTCAAATCTGATTGCCCTTATAGGAGGACAGTGTTTTAGAAGGTAAATACACATTCTAAAACTGTCAAGTTTGCACCACTCTTGAAGGATCAATCTAATGTGTGCTCCACCAGTGGGGTGAAGGCACATGATTCAAGAAAGAGTGACATTATCCACTCTAGCCACAAAGTTCAGGAGAAGATCTTTAGATTTGGATCCAAATATCCTTTATCTAAGGAAATGAGAATGTCCACTAGATGATAAGCTCCAAAAATATAACAATTCCATATTGTACCAGCTGTATTTTGTTCCTCAGCTCCTTCACTCAGGAAGAAGGGGGCATCATCATGTAATGCTCATCTAACAAAGCCTAGTGTTGCTCACATCTCTCATGGACAGCAGTTCTGTGTTGTCCTAAAGAGAAGATACAACATTCACAAATGTTGATGTTGTGGAAAGGTGGGTCACTTTGCCATTGATTGCTGGCATAACCTTAATGTGACTAGTGGACAGAAAGGTGCCCAACCCAGGCAGAGATTTGGGCAGATGTTTTATGTTGCTAACAAGAACCTAGGACCCAATTATTATGTGCCTAAGGGAAAATGAACTCTGTTTTGCAGGTTTGTCCAAGTACCTGTCCACTTAAGACTTGGTATTTGGACAATGGGTGTTCCCAGGAAATGACTGGGATAGAATAGTTGCTTTTGGAACATGCTCCAAAAAAGCAACATGTTAAGGTTAAGGCTGTCAAGTAAGTAATCCTCAAAAGATAGAGGAAGCAAGCCTTAAGGTATGTCTCACTATCTTATATAGAGATTTAGTTTGCTATTTTTTATGATAGTTATGCTAAGGATGAATCCAATCAAATTATTAGCAAGCTTTAGGGAAAACAATGCATAAATTGGATGCCAATAGAACTGGCCCATTAGCATGCTAGGTCCCCTTCCACTTTACTTGAAAATTTACTAAGACAAGTAATTTGTACAACCAATCAGTAAGGGACATAATAAAAGCTCTAAGTGTCATGTATCATAATAGGAATGATTGAGTATGCAGTAAAGTCTAAAACACTAAATTTAATAGTCAAATGAAATATTTAATTAAATTAATTAAAATGTTTTCATTACATATATAAAGACGACAAGAAATGAAAAGCCGCATCGCTCTCTAAAAGCCTTAACCCTAGCCATCGAGACCAAAACCGTCTCAGCGTCTTGTCGCTCTGTTTCAATGAAGCCAAATGTCATCAAGGGGCTTCAGGATGGATAAGAAATAGTGAGGGATGGATTCAATCATGCCTCTCCTGAGATTAATGCCGTATTAAGGATGATTGAGGTTGCTGGCCTAGAATACACCCTTTTCGAACCCTCCACCATTCTTAGAAATGAGGTTGTGTAATTCTTCTCAAACGTTAAGATGTCTCCATCTCAAAACTCTCTCAGGTCTAAGATTGAAGACAACAAAATCAAGGTAAACCCTAAGAGGTTAGGAAAGGCACTTCATATCCCCTCCATCAACCCTAGAGAGGAAGAAGATCTCACCGACACGAATAGAGACAGTGCTCTCTTATGGTGTGGATACACTAAGGCCAAATCTGGGTCTCTGAAAAAGAATTTCTTCAATCAAAGAGGAAAATTGCTAGCAGACATTGTAGGGAAAGCCCTCATCTACAAACCCGAATCACATGACACCATCTCCATGTTCATGTTTGCAGTCATGACCAAAATTATACTAAATGGAAAGACCTCATGGACCTCTCTCATCTATCAGAGAATAGTAGACTGCATATCCTCTCCAAATATGGGCAGAATCGTTTCCTTGTACGTAGTGAACACCTATCCTGACTCTTTCACACAGGAACAGGGGATGAATAGTCACTACCTGAAAAGAATGGACATAAAAACTTTGGATAGATTCTATAAAGTCCTACCTATTAGCTAACTTATAGGAATAAAGGAATCCTCCAAGGGTACAAGGAAGAAAACCACTGAGGAAGAAAGAACTCCCAGCCCTGAAACAGTACTTGGTTCATCCTCTTTAGCTGATGCTTGTTTGCTGGTTGACCTATCCCTTAGTCAATCCTCTACCAACATTCAACTTCAGGATGCTGCTGTACATATTGATAAAATTCATGCCAGTGCTATGCAAGCAGAAATCTCAAAGAATATTGCTGAAGAACGTAATGTTGAAAAGGATGGGGCAGACATGAATATTACTGATGAAGCTACCTCAGTTGATGACAGGACAACTGCAGAAGATAATTGGGAGCCTTTTGAGACATTAGACACTTATCTTGATAAGTCCAGTGATGGGCCCGCGAACAGACTCTTACTGTGGTTGGTTCGGTGAGTCGATCGCCGCGGGCTTGCTGAGGTAGGCAAGTGCACCTATCGCAAGTAGTACTCGATATTCGGGGGAATACCGAGGTCGTATTGTTCTCAGGGTCGTGTTGACTATTCTTACTCCTCCGGGAGGACTATTATTTTACTGAAAGTAAGGTGGATTTTTTAAAGTAAAGTAAAGACGGAAAAAGTAAAGGAGCGAAAAAAACGTTTTAGAAAATATTCGATGAAGGGTTAACACTCGGCATTGAATCGGATTAAGACTAAAACAATTTTTAATAATTATAGAACTTAGTTTTCAAATTAATAAAAGGCAACTTGGCCGTGGAGGTTCCACAAATGTGAGCGCACTTATCTCTAGGAATATTGCTCACCTGAACGTTAATACTATTCGACCGAACGTTAGTCCGACGAAGGATTCCTCTTAACGCCCGCATTACGCTAAGAACCCCGCTATTGGGTGGGGAACCCAATCCGGTAGAATTATGCTTGTCCTCTTTCGAGGGTATGCACGCAACTCTATTTACCCAGGGGTGATCGGTCCATATGTACGGCCTCTCGGCTAGCTAGCATATGGACTACGGAAATAGGGCCCACACATCGATATGTGGTCCTACGCATCGTAAACCCGGGGTAAACCTTAAGTCCTTAAATTAAAATGAAAATAAAGAGCTTCAATTATTAGAAATCATTTTAAATGTCCCAATGCTCTTCGATGCCGAGGCTAATAACGATTAGCCACACATCGGTATGGGGACGACTTTATAATTTAGTGAGGCGCGAGTTCGAAATTAAACGCTAATGATTATAAGAAGAGGACATAAAAACAAATAACAAACATTTAGAAAGCTAAAAAGTTAGCTAATACAAGAACTCACGCACACTCCAAATTATAAATTAAACAGGAACTAAGTTACACATGAAAGAAATTTGCATAATTGAAATTTGCGAGTCCCACTCAAACGAGTGGGGGTGGTAAATAAAAGCTGAAAATTGCAAGTCCTACTCAAACGAGTAGGACTGAAATGAAAGCGAGACCTACTCAAATGAGTAGGAGAAAATAAATGCGATTACAGTGCTTTCTCAAATATTTACAGGGAGATAAAGATCCGTCCATTTAACTCAAGTGAGTAGACAGAAAAATAAAGAAAGAAAATTACAAGTCCTACTCGAACGAGTAGGCGGGAAATAAAGTCCGTCCATTTAACTCAAGTGAGTAGGCGGAAAAATAAAGAAAGAAAATTACAAGTCCTACTCAAAGAGTAGGACTGAAAATGAAAACGATGCGCCATTTAACTCTTAACGAGTAGGCGGAAATAAATGCACACAAACACACACACTCCATATGAATTTCAAGAAAGCAATAAAGCTAACACCTACACTCACACACTCTACAAAATTTGAACAAAGCATTAAAAGAAAACATTAAAATTTAACACCTACACTCACACACTCTACACAATTTGAATCAAAGCATCAAAACATTTATTCTCATACACTCACACACACAAATTAAAAGCAAAATGAAAGTTACCTAAAAATTAAAACTTTTACTTTTTCATGCTTAGGTTTTGCCAAAAACAAATAAAAAGAAGAAATTACAATTTTTAGAAGACAAAAGTTTTTCAAAACAAATTAAAAACCAAAGTTTTTGGAAAATTAAAATTTCAACATTTTCATTCCTAGGATTTCATAAAAGTGCTAAAAAAGTTGAAATGAAAAGAGAAAGAACAAAAAGGGTTTTCATCCTAAAATAAAGCTAAGTAAAAAAATCAAAAATACTTTAGTAACTCTTTTACACATTCATAAGAGTGAAGATGTTGAAAACATAAAAAGAAGACATGAAGAAAAAGAGAAAAAGCTAATTCATCATTTCATAAATTTCTAACAAAACCTATCATGAGACAAATTAAAAGCATGTAAAGTAGATAAGTTACACTCATACACACACACACACTTTTCATAAATGAAGAACAAAGATAAAACCAAGGATAAAAAGGGGATAAAAAGTGGGTACAAGTGTTCATTCCAAAGCCAAATAAGAAGAGAAAATCTAACATTTTTATTGATTAAAGGAAACTATTACAAGCTATTACAAAGACAAAGCTAAAGCAAAAACAAAATTGAAAGAAAAAGGGGGAAGAAATCTCCTTACATAGCAAGGAAATCACGGATGCAGCCCACAAAAAGACACTAAAATGGCCCAAAAATCTGAACCCTTGGACCTTACAGAAATGGGCAATTTATAGGCAAAAAAATTCTAAGTACACGCCCTCCGTCACGGGCGTGTAGGGGGGGCGTGTCAGTACTATTCATGAAGGCGGCCGACGATTGGACAGGAAAGTTGACTTCGGGCTGAGTTCGCGGCAGTCACGCCCCAGGTCACGGGCGTGACTCTGGGCGTGTCGGGGAGGTAGAACCGGGCGCGGGTTGCGTCAAAAGTCTTCGGCAGCATCTTGTCGGGCCAGCTGGAAAGGTCACGCCCAGGTCACGGGCGTGACTCTGGGCGTGTCAGTTGGTGTCGACACTCGACGAATGTCGAGCGGAAAGTGTCGAGTCGAAATCGTCGAGCTGAGATTGAGTCACGCCCCAGGTCACGGGCGTGCCGCTGGGCGTGACGCGGGTTCGACGACCGTTGAACAGAATTCATCGAGTGGAGGGGACACGGGCTGCTGTCACGCCCCGTGTCGGGTGACACGGGCGTGTTGCCAGGCGTGTCAAGCCTTTTACTTCAGAAATCATCCGATTTCACGGGAAATGCAATGTCACGGCCCGGTCACGGGCGTGTACTGCCCAATTTTGGCAGATTTTGAAATTTTTCTGCAAAATAAAATAAAACAAGTTAGTAGTAAATTTACAAGAATAGGAGCATTTTATTGAACAAAAATAAGTAAAAACGACGAAAATAAATGAAAATGACTAAATTAATTTGCACAAAAATACGTATATTTACAATTTATCAAATACCCCCATACTTAGGCTTTTGCTATTCCAGAGCAAAAGTTTGAGGTGAATCTATAAGGAATAAAAAAAACTCTAAGTTTAGCTACCGCTTAATCAATTATAAGAGAGATCGAAATAAATATACGGGGTGTAAGAGTTAAGTCCTAAAATTATGTAGATGATTTAAATAGCGCAAAAGTTTTGACCAAAAGACTTCTTGATGTAATCAAATAGAAGGCAACATTTGTAATGGTTAGATTAACGAAAATAGTTTGGAATTATAAGAACTCTAGCTTATACGAGTGCTACTGGAAATAATACAATTTACTAATTATGCTCTCAAAAAGATTTTTGAATTAATTCTAGAATCGTGTAATTGGCTAAGGGGGTAGTGGGTTTATGAAGAGGGTTTTGATTTTTGAGGCGAGGTAATTTTTTCTCGAACCTCCATTTTTTTTTCTTTTGGATTATTAGGAAAACGAAATCTTATTTTCCTAATATGATTTTTGTTTTTCAACTTCATAAGAATAAAATTAACCCAATGTATATTTGTAGGAGTAATGAATTTTATCCTCTTACTCCATATATAATCTTTTAAAATTATTGGGTGCCTATGTTTACGGAACGAAATCTTATTCCCATTGACATAGGATCTTTTAAGGATAAAATTTTTCATGCCAAGTAGGTCATGAAAAGTAAGGGGAGAAAGGAAAACTAGATTTTAATCCTAAAAATTTTTGAGAGCAACCTTAATAATTTGTACGTTCCAATTTTTTTTTCAGAAAGCTAAAAGTAAGTATAATTGAATTCTATAGTCGTTATTTCCTAACATAATATACGTGCTCCTATCAATGAAAAATTAGAAGTAGTGCCTAAAACGAGTTCGCTATTTTTAACAAAGCATAAAGAATTCTTTAAAACTTAACCCCGGCTATTTAAATTTTTCAATCAATAATTAACAAACGGGTAGTGAACAAAGAATTAATCAAATTCGCATATAAATAAACTCAAAACGGAATTTTTGGATAGCAGGAAAGTTAAGGATGGAATATTTGATTTATTTGTTTCAAAACATTTTTTTTTTGATTTTTATAGTTTTTATCATCATTTTTTTTGTTTTTCATTTATTATCTTTTTTTTTTGTATTTTTGTTTTTCTCAATTTTTTTTTGAATTTTGTTTTGAACTATTATCTTTTTTTTGTATTTTTTAAGAGAATTTTCATTATATATACAAAATCATGGGAGAAAAAGAGAGGTTTTTACAAGAATGAGGAAGGGGGAGAGAGAAAAGAGTATGTACAAAAAATATTTACAAAGTGAAACTAAATATATTTTTTGTTTTCTTTTTTTTAATTGTTTTTTAGTTTTTTTGGAAAAAAGAAAGAAAGAGAACAAAAAATTTTTGGATTTTTCATTTAAATTTTTTTTCATTTTGAGATGTTTTTTTTTTTTTTTGTTTTTGTTTTGTTGTTATATGTATTTTTTTTTATTTTTGAAATGCAGAAAAAAAATTGAAGTGCAGAAAGTAAAGCACGAAAATACCCCATACTTAAGTCCAACATTGTCCCCAATGTTGTAACGTAAGTATGCGGAACAAAAATTAAATAAAATGCGATATGTACAAAAGTAAAGAGAGGGGGGGGGGGTAGAAACGTCCCTGAAACGCGTTCGGGGAAGTCCAATCAGAAACCCTGAGTTTATTAGAAAAAAACAGTAAAGGTAATAAGGAAAGAGCGAAAAAGATAAGCGAGGGGTGCCTCCCAGGAGCGCTTTGTTTATAGTCGTGTAGCTTGACTATTTTGGCGGGTTTATAGATCGAGGAGGGTTATGGTTTCGTAATGCTCGATCACTGGGTCGCCCGCGATGTATAACTTAAGCCGATGACCGTTTACTTTAAACGAACCTCTTTCCGGGTGGGAGACGAGTACGGTCCCATATGGAAAGACTTCTTCTACTAAGAAGGGACCGGACCATCTAGATTTTAGTTTACCCGGAAAAAGCTTAAGGCGTGAATTATAAAGAAGGACAAGATCGCCTGGAGAAAATATTTTTGAGGACTTTAAATTTCGATCGTGATATAACTTAGAACGCTCCTTATAGAATTTATTGCTCTCGTAAGCGTTCGCACGCCATTCATCGAGCTCGTTTAGTTGCAGTTTTCTATTCTGAGCGGCTAAGTTGGAGTCAAGGTTTAAGAGTTTTAAAGCCCAAAGAGCGCGATGCTCTAATTCTACGGGTAAATAGCACGCTTTGCCGTAGACTAACCGGAACGGCGTACAACCAATTGCGGTTTTGTATGCCGTCCGATACGCCCACAACGCGTCGTCGAGTTTAACGGACCAATCTTTCCTATTTAGTGAAACGGTTTTTTCTAAAATTCGCTTAATCTCTCGATTCACTACCTCAACTTGGCCACTTGTTTGCGGGTGGTAGGGGGTGGCAAGCTTGTGCGTGACTCCGTATTTAGCTAACGTCTTAGCCATAAGAGCGTTACAGAAATGCGTTCCCCTATCACTAAAAATTGCGCGAGGCGTGCCGAAGCGAGAAAATAATTTTTTAAGAAATGTAACGACGACTCGCACATCGTTGGTGGGGAGAGCTTGCGCTTCCGCCCACCTCGATACGTAGTCCACCGCCACTAAAATATACATATTTTTGAAAGATGGAGGTAGGGGGCCAACAAAATCGATGCCCCACAAATCGAAGACTTCGCACTCTAAAAACATATTTTGGGGCATCTCGTCGCGACGAGAGATGTTACCCGACCGCTGACAGCTATCGCATCCGCGCACAAAATTATGCGCGTCTTTGAAGAGAGTGGGCCAAAAGTAGCCCGCCTCTAGCGCCTTCCGAGCGGTCCTGTTGGCTTGATAATGCCCACCGGCTGGACCCTCGTGGCAGTGCTTAAGAATTTGCAAGCACTCCACACCCGCAACGCATCTTCGGACCGCTTGGTCCGCGCAGATACGAAAAAGAAATGGGTCCTCCCAAAAGAAATTTTTCAAGTCAGAAAAGAATTTCTTCTTTTGATGACTTGAAAACTCTTTTGGAAGCACCCGCGCTACTAAGAAATTTGCAAAATCTGCGAAGCAAGGCGAAGATGACGAAGAACTAATGGCAAGGAGGCGTTCCTCGGGGAATCTGTCATTTATTTCAGATTCGACGAGCGCTTCCGCACCCGGATTTTCTAAACGGGAGAGGTGGTCCGCCGCTAGATTTTCCGCTCCCCGCTTATCTCGGATCTCCAAATCAAACTCTTGTAGGAGGAGAATCCATCGAAGAAGGCGGGGCTTCGCATCATTTTTAGCTAATAAATATTTAAGCGCGGAGTGATCGGTAAAAACGATAACTTTAGATAGCGTTATATACGAGCGAAACTTATCAAAAGCGAAAACGACGGCTAAGAGTTCCTTTTCCGTTGTCGTGTAATTTACTTGTGCGGAAGTGAGCGTCTTGCTAGCGTAATAAATAGGATGAAAATGTTTTTCTACGCGTTGGCCAAGAACGGCACCTAAGGCAATATCACTAGCGTCGCACATAATTTCGAACGGAAGGGACCAATTAGGGGCCACTAAAATTGGTGAAGTGATAAGTTTTTGTTTTATTAAATTAAAGGCGGACTCGCATTCGCTACTAAAGATGAAACGTGATTCCTTTTCCAAGAGGTGAGTAAGCGGCTTTGTTATTTTTGAAAAGTCTTGAATGAAGCGTCGATAAAAGCCCGCATGGCCTAAGAAACTCCTAATAGATTTTACGTTTGTTGGATGCGGAAGTTTTTCTATAATTTCTATCTTGGCCTTATCCACCTCTATCCCCTTAGACGAAATCATATGGCCGAGGACCAAACCTCCTCGAACCATAAAGTTGCATTTTTCCCAATTTAAAACAAGACTTGTGTCCTCGCACCGTTGAAGGACACGATCTAAATTGTGAAGGCAATCGGGAAAAGAGCGTCCGAAAACAGAAAAGTCATCCATAAAGACTTCCATAATGTCTTCTACTAGCTCGCCAAAGATCGCTAGCATACATCTTTGGAATGTAGCCGGCGCATTGCAGAGTCCAAATGGCATTCTTCGATATGCGAAGGTGCCAAACGGGCAAGTAAAAGTTGTTTTCTCTTGATCATCGGGGGAAATGGGGATTTGGAAAAACCCCGATAAACCATCAAGAAAACAATAATACGGATGACCGGATAAACGCTCTAAAATCTGGTCCAAAAATGGCAGAGGGAAATGGTCCTTGCGGGTGGCATCATTAAGTTTTCTATAATCGATGCACACTCGCCAACCCGTAACAGTACGAGTTGGGACGAGCTCGTTATGCTCATTCGCCACTACGGTAAGGCCGCCCTTCTTGGGCACGACATGCACGGGACTAACCCATGCACTGTCCGAAATAGGGTAGATAATCCCCGCATCTAATAACTTAATAATTTCGGCTTTAACGACGTCTTTCATGTTTGGGTTAAGACGCCGCTGCGGCTGAATCGTTTTGCGGCAATTATCGTTAAGAAAAATCTTATGGGTGCAAAAGGAGGGGCTAATCCCCTTTAAGTCAGAGATTTGCCACGCAATTGCGTGGCGATGTTTAAATAAAACTTCCAATAAATCGGAAGTCTCTGAATCACTCAAGTCCGAAGAAATGATAACGGGAAGCGTATCGCCTTTTCCCCAAAATGCGTATTTGAGTGATGCGGGTAAGGGTTTGAGGTCTAGGATGGGCGGCTCTTCTAGGGAGGTTTTAATGCCTATATCTTTCTTACCAATTGGTTCGAAAGGCAAATCTAAAGAAGTATCCTCATCGCATTTAAAATTTTCGAGCGCATAAATATCGTCGTTTAAAAATACGGACTCGAAAACGGGAGAAGAACGATCTCCAAAAAAGGTATCTAAAGAATAGCAGAAATCGTCGCTCGATGACAAATTGTCCATCGAGGGATTAATAGAGAAAGTAACCGGATCATCGCCTACTCGGAGGAGAAGACTACCATTACTAACATCTATTAGTGCGCGGGAGGTGGCGAGAAAAGGGCGACCGAGTATTATTGGTACCTCGGCGTCCTCGATATCTAAGATGACGAAGTCTACCGGGAAGGTAAACTTGTCGACTCGGACAAGGACGTCCTCCACTACCCCGATAGGGAACTTAACCGAGCGATCCGCTAATTGGATGCGCATATTCGTAGGACTAGGAGTACCCAAACCTAAATGTGAAAAGAGCGAGAACGGCATCAGATTAATGCTAGCCCCTAAATCAGCTAAGGCGTACTTTACTAATATATCGCCAAAAAGGCACGGGATGGAAAACCGCCCCGGGTCGTTTTGTTTTGTGGGCAATTTATTAGTAAGGGCCGCCGAGCAGACGGCGTTGAGAGATACATGCGAAATATCCTCTAATTTGCGTTTATTAGAAAGTAGTTCTTTTAAAAATTTCGCATATTTGGGCATTTGCGAGATAGCCTCGCAAAAAGGAACATTAATGTGAATTTGTTTTAATAATAAAATAAATTTTTCATATTGCGCGTCCTTACGCTCGTTATCTAACTTATGCGGATATGGAAGGGCCTTGTTTAAAATAATTTTTTCTTTTATAATTGGTAAAGGCGGCGTAAGCGAAGAAAGGGGAAGAGGGGTCGGAGGTGAAATATGTACCTGAGGGTCGGTCCGTTTTGGATCGACCACCTCCTTTCCGCTACGGAGGGTTATAGCGTTGGCGTTCTCCCGCGGATTGGGCTCCGTGTTTCCCGGCAGTGCCCCGAGCGCGCGCTCGGACATCATCCTCGCCAGCTGTCCAACCTGTTGTTCGAGAGTTTTTAGCGATCCGGTGATGTTCCGGATATTTGACTCGTTGGACGCAATATACTTCGAAAAATTTTCCTCCATCGGGGAGGGTTTCGGAAGAGTAGGAGGAGGAAGAAATCCGGGCGCATAAGAAATAGGGGGACGCTGAGCATTATTCGGGTTGCTCTACGAGAAGTTGGGGTGATTCCTCCAACCCGGATTATAGTTATTACTATAAGGGTTGTTATTGGGGTTGAAGGGAGGACGACCCGAATTTCCCATGAAGTCCACGAACTCTTCAGCTACGTAGACGTTAGGGGGAATAAAACAAGGTGGAGTGGAGGAGGCAGCAGACATCTCCGCCACCTGCTTTGTTAACCTTTCAACTTGAAGGGTCAAGAGAGCAGTGGCATCCACTTCAAAAAGACCAGCCGCCGGCTTTGGGCGTCCCCGCGGGACGTTCCATTGATAGGCGTTCATAGCCATCTCTTCGAATAAAGCCTGGGCGGCCTCGGGGGTTTTGTTGTTAAGCGTACCCCCGGCAGCCGCGTCAATCATTTGACGCGTCTGAAAATTCAGCCCATTATAAAAAATTTGAACTTGCAACCACGTTGGCAGCGCGTGGTGCGGGCAACGGCGGAGGAATTCCTTAAACCGTTCCCAAGTCTCGTATAGAGACTCAGGATCGTTTTGCACAAACGAAGAAATGTCCGCCCGCAACTTTGCAGTTTTTGCGGGAGGAAAGTACTTCGTTAGGAACCGTTCCGTCAACTCAGCCCACGTGGTGATACATCCTCGCGGGAGGGCATTCAACCATGCCTTGGCTTTGGACTTAGGGAAAAAGGAAATAAGCGCAAATGAATGGCGTCATCAGTGACGCCATTAATCTTGAAGGTGTCGCATATCTCCAAGAAATTGGACAAGTGGACATTCGGGTCCTCATCCGGCATTCCATCGAACTGCACGGCGTTTTGGACCATTTGAATGACACTCGACTTTATTTCGAAATTATTATTCGCCACCGCAGGGCGAACAATACTCGACCCAGTATCATCCAGGTTAGGCCGGGCGTAATAAGACATAGTACGCTCGGCCGCCGTGGCAGGGTTAGGCGCGGCCATAACTACAACAGTGGGTTCTCCGATAGATTCCTCGGGATCTAAAGAAGGATTTCGGTGTTGAGATCGGATACGCGCAAGAGAGCGTTCGATCTCAGGGTCGAAGTCAAGATCTTCAGACTCGGAGGGTTGTCCACGGGTCATACACCCAAACAAAAATAAAATAAAAAAAACTTCTTTTTTTTTGTTTTGTTTTAAAATAAAGTTTTTAGTTTTTTTTATAGAAAATAAGTAAAAGTAATAGACTCCGGAATTCGAAATAGCAACTCGAAAAGAGAGTCCCCGGCAACGGCACCAAAAACTTGATGGGCCCGCGAACAGACTCTTACTGTGGTTGGTTCGGTGAGTCGATCGCCGCGGGCTTGCTGTGGTAGGCAAGTGCACCTATCGCAAGTAGTACTCGATATTCGGGGGAATACCGAGGTCGTATTGTTCTCGGGGTCGTGTTGACTATTCTTACTCCTCCGGGAGGACTATTATTTTACTGAAAGTAAGGTGGATTTTTTAAAGTAAAGTAAAGACGAAAAAGTAAAGGAGCGAAAAAAACGTTTTAGAAAATATTCGATGAAGGGTTAACGCTCGACATCGAATCGGATTAAGACTAAAACAATTTTTAATAATTATAGGACTTAGTTTTCAAATTAATAAAAGGCAACTTGGTCGTGGAGGTTCCACAAATGTGAGCGCACTTATCTCTAGGAATATTGCTCACCTGAACGTTAAGACTATTCGACCGAACGTTAGTCCGACGAAGGATTCCTCTTAACGCCCGCTTTACGCTAAGAACCCCGCTATTGGGTGGGGAACCCAATCCGGTAGAATTACGCTTGTCCTCTTTCGAGGGTATGCACGCAACTCTATTTACCCAGGGGTGATCGGTCCATATGCACGGCCTCTCGACTAGCTAGCATATGGACTACGGAAATAGGGCCCACACATCGATATGTGGTCCTACGCGTCGTAAACCCGGGGTAAACCTTAAGTCCTTAAATTAAAATGAAAATAAAGAGCTTCAATTATTAGAAATCATTTTAAATGTCCCAATGCTCTTCGATGCCGAGGCTAATAGCGATTAGCAACACATCGGTATGGGGACGGCTTTATAATTTAGTGAGGCGCGAGTTCGAAATTAAACGCTAATGATTATAAGAAGAGGACATAAAAACAAATAACAAACATTTAGAAAGCTGAAAAGTTAGCTAAAACAAGAACTCACGCACACTCCAAATTATAAATTAAACATGAACTAAGTTACACATGAAAGAAATTTGCATAATTGAAATTTGCGAGTCCCACTCAAACGAGTGGGGGCGGTAAATAAAAGCTGAAAATTGCAAGTCCTACTCAAACGAGTAGGACTGAAATGAAAGCGAGTCCTACTCAAATGAGTAGGAGAAAATAAATGCGATTACAGTGCTTTCTCAAATATTTACAGGGAGATAAAGATCCGTCCATTTAACTCAAGTGAGTAGGCGGAAAAATAAAGAAAGAAAATTACAAGTCCTACTCGAACGAGTAGGCGGGAAATAAAGTCCGTCCATTTAACTCAAGTGAGTAGGCGGAAAAATAAAGAAAGAAAATTACAAGTCCTACTCAAAAGAGTAGGACTGAAAATGAAAACGATGCGCCATTTAACTCTTAACGAGTAGGCGGAAATAAATGCACACAAACACACACACTCCATATGAATTTCAAGAAAGCAATAAAGCTAACACCTACACTCACACACTCTACAAAATTTGAACAAAGCATTAAAAGAAAGCATTAAAATTTAACACCTACACTCACACACTCTACACAATTTGAATCAAAGCATCAAAATATTTATTCTCATACACTCACACACACAAATTAAAAGCAAAATGAAAGTTACCTAAAAATTAAAACTTTTACTTTTTCATGCTTAGGTTTTGCCAAAAAGAAATAAAAAGAAGAAATTACAATTTTTAGAAGACAAAAGTTTTTCAAAACAAATTAAAAACCAAAGTTTTTGGAAAATTAAAATTTCAACATTTTCATTCCTAGGATTTCATAAAAGTGCTAAAAAAGTTGAAATGAAAAGAGAAAGAACAAAAAGGGTTTTCATCCTAAAATAAAGCTAAGTAAAAAAATCAAAAATACTTTAGTAACTCTTTTACACATTCATAAGAGTGAAGATGTTGAAAACATAAAAAGAAGACATGAAGAAAAAGAGAAAAACTAATTCATCATTTCATAAATTTCTAACAAAACCTATCATGAGACAAATTAAAAGCATGTAAAGTAAATAAGTTACACTCATACACACACACACACTTTTCATAAATGAAGAACAAAGATAAAACCAAGGATAAAAAGGGGAGAAAAAGTGGCACAAGTGTTCATTCCAAAGCCAAATAAGAAGAGAAAATCTAACATTTTATTGATTAAAGGAAACTATTACAAGCTATTACAAAGACAAAGCTAAAGCAAAAACAAAATTGAAAGAAAAAGGGGAAGAAATCTCCTTACATAGCAAGGAATCACGGATGCAGCCCACAAAAAGGCACTAAAATGGCCCAAAAATCTGAACCCTTGGACCTTACAGAAATGGGCAATTTATACGCAAAAAAATTATAAGTACACGCCCTCCGTCACGGGCGTGTAGGGGA